>JADRCH010000181.1:1938438-1965199 GCA_019843965.1 Rhynchomys soricoides | reverse complement strand
ACACACACACTGAGAATGGACCACACAGACACACACACTGAGTAAAATCTTGGGCCCTCTACCCCTACCACACTGACCTCTTCTCCTGGGAAAGAAAGGAAGGGCTGCTTGTACCTGGCAGAAAATCAGCATCTTCCAGATCTTGGCCCCCTTGTGATAGATGTTCAGTTTCTTCTCTATTTCGTCTGTGGACAGAGGGCTATGAGCACTGTCCCTCCCCAGCAAACCCACCCTCCCTGCCAGACACCAGATGAAGCAAGCGAGATACACACCCAGGATGTCCTCGAATGTTGCATGCTCATGGTCCTGAGAACAGACAGGCCACACATCAGAGCCCTTGCTGGTCCCCCGGGGCATTCAGGCACTGGCAGCTAGACCCCGAGGGAGAGGTGTACCTGGGGTGTGTGTGGATGCGGAGTTGGGAAGGACACTTACATAGAGGATGGGAATGATGGACGGGTCATCTCTGCGGATGATGGTAGGGATGTACTCGGCTTTTGGCACCTTGGAGGAGATTAGCTGTGGGGGACAGGGAAAGTCCTGTGAGGTACACCTCACAGCCAAGAGTGAGCCCCCAACTCTCCCATAACCCTAACCTTTGAAACTCCCCCAGGAAGCAGAGGGCTGAGACCCTAAGGACTTTCACCACTGAAACCTCCCCACCCCCAAGCCAGGAATGGACTGTGGGCACGGTGGCGAGGGCCAGAGGACAAGGCTGTGCTCCACTTATGTGCCGGGGGGGACACCCAGAGGTAGGCCTCACCATGACCTTGGGTGGCAAGAAGCCCTCAGTGTCGCAGGCCATGGCCTCCAGGCCTTTCTCTGTGTCCCAGTCCAGGTCCTCACAAGCCTCATCCAGGGTGCAGTGTGAGCTCTGTAGGTCACTGCCTGGAGGCAGGAGGGGTCACCAAGAGAGTGGCATACCACCCATAGAGCCCAACCATGTCATGGAGGGGCTTTGGGTAGGTGTGAAGGTTATAGTCACAGTCAAACTGCAGAGCCAGGCCATTGACACCAGTGGGAAGCAGCCCCACATAGGAAGAGGAGAGACACGTGAAGCTGGGACCCAGCACAAGTGTCATCTGTGGCCAAGTATGCCCTGAGAGACAGTGGGTACCACCTTGCAGATGCCCCTGTCAGCATTGCTTAGCCATTAGTTAACCCCACCTAAGAGATAGGAGATACCAGGTACTCCCATCTCATAGCCAGGTAAACTGAGGCTCAGAGAGCAAAGCGCAGAAGCCTAGCGGTACTGGCATGAGACCTTGACAGGGATATGGGGCCTAAGGGAACTTGTCAGGGAAGTGGGCCAGCCTGCACCTGGACACCTACTGTCTCGGGAGTCGTGGGAAGTGTCGGCTTTCATAGGGGTGGGGTCGCTCCAGGACCGGCTGAAGCTCCGTTCGCGCCGCTCAGCGAACGCTGCAGTGAGAGCAAAACCCCCATTAGCCAGAGGGGGGCAAGACCAGAGCAGACTCAGGCCCTAGGATGGGGACTGGGGTGTGCAGAGAGGCAGAAGCTGACACCGACCAGCCTGAGGTCACATATAGTGGACTCAGACCAACAGTAAGGTTCGTGTAGAGGCACAGAATACTTGGAGCAGTCTGGACTCAGAGGACATGAGGGTGGAGGGGAAGGGCACAGTGTGGACTACTGTGGGCTCAGGGCAGAGCCTAAGCCAGGCAGAACACTAGGTTAGGGGGCTGGTCAAGTAGGGCCTAGGTGAGGTCAAACACTGTTGGGGACAAGACAGAACACTGAGACAGCGATGGAGAGGTGGACACAAGAGGGGGACAAGAGCTGAGGGGAAGGCAGAACAGGCCAACTGGTGGTAGCGCCTGTAGATATGTATGTGGGGCCAGAACGGGCTGAGGAAGGAGGACCGCCAACATGCAAAGCCCAGCTTGCCAAGAAGCCCCAGCCTGCCAAGCGTAGCGATGCCCACCTCCCCGGGACCCATCTTACTCTGGGCCTTCACCCGCCGACTGCCAACCATGCGCAGGTGTTTGCGGAAATTCCTGAAGAAGAAAGCACGGGGTGATGAGGGTCCATAGCAGGGTGGATGTTGGCTCCTGCCAACCTAGTCCCTGACCATGCTGACAGTGGACACTTAACAATCTCCCCAAGGCTCATATACAAGGCCTGCCTGCTCCTGAGCCCCGTCCAGGACTCCAGAGCAGAGGCAAGGCGTCTCTCTCTTCCAGCTTTGTTTCCTACTGAAGCTTCTTCCAGGCATTTCCTCTGTTGCAAAGACACCCTAATGTCTTCTACCTGATCCCACGCCCACAAGTTGGCCTGGGGGTTTCAAAGTGTCTCTTTCCCATGAGGGAGACAGATTCTTTTTTTCCCCTAAATTTTGTGCCCTGCCAAGACCCCATGTCCAGTTTCCCAGACACACCTCTGAGGTGGGTGGGAGTTGGAGAGGGCTGTGCCACCGGATGAACAGCTCTGGGCTTCAGGGCTACACAGACATGGATGGGCCAGTAGCTTCACTATGACTATCAGTGTACCCTCAAAGTATAGGTCCAGGGGCTGAAATGCAGCCTGGCCACATGGCCTCCTGCCTGCCACGTCCCCAGAGCAGGGCCAGGCCAGTGGTCGCCACCACCCTTCCCCCATCAGGTCTTCCAGGGCCAGGAGGGCCCTGGCTAGGCCAGTGCAGACCAGAGATAGACCCTGGTGGCGAGTGGCTGGCAGGCCCTACCTCTGGATTACAGACGCGGAATCATTCTCCCGTTTCCGACGCTTCCTCTCCGCGTAGCCCCTGAATACCCTGAGAAACCGCCGCAAGTCAGCACTGCCCTTGGCTAAAGGCAGGAGGGACACAGACGTGGAGACAGAGGTGCAAGCACAGGGCCCAGTGGGGCATCCCAGGCCCAGCTCCCAGCAGGCCCTGCTGCGGCCTAGTTGTCCACAGGAAGCTGGACTAATGGGATTTCAGCACTACTCACTGCCCAGGCCCAGGATCCCTGACCTGCAGAATTCTATCCAAGGGTGGGAGGGTCCCCCAGGACAATGGCTGTGCCCCTAAGTGCACATTGCATGGCATACTTACGAGATGCTGAAGCCGCAGTGTCAAGAGGCAGCAAGAGAAATAAGATAACGTGAGTGTGGGTCTCTGTCTTCCTTCAGCCCCCCTGGCCCCTGAAGGTAGTTTCCTCTCAACAGGATGTCCACTGGACTCAAGGGAACTAGATATAGGCTAAATCACTGGCCCATACCACCAGGTGCTGAGTTTTAGCCAGGCAAGGCTGGGGTTTGGGCCTACAGAAGCTCGCCTGTACCCTGTGCACTTTGCCATAGCAATGGGGTCTGGGGTAGGACTGTTTTGGTGAGGGACTTTGCTTCAAAGGCATATCCTTAGGAGGAAAATCTAGATGGGTATCAGGTAAAGAAGAGCAGACCTCCAAGAGATCCTGGTAATAGTCACCTGTCACATAGAAACAGCATGAGACTGGAGTTTGGGGTACGCATGAGGACCACAACACCCCACCCACCCAAAACCACTTAGTGATGATGCTATCAGCTGCAACTCTGGGTCAGGTCCTCTGTCGAAAATGGAGATAACAGGCCACGATTAAGTGGAGAGCCTGAATGCACGGATCGCCCATGAGGGGATGTAAGTGAGGAAAGGGGCAGGGAGAAGCTGAGGTAGGATATGGCCTGCCTTCTGGGGCTCAGAGCCTCAGTTTGGCCCATCTGCAGACCCTGCACAGTGTGGCACGTGCAGCTGTTCATAAGCAGCCCTGGACTGAGCCGGGGTCCAGGCAACAGTGGTTAGTACTTCCTGAGCCCTAGGAAGAGACGGCCCAGCCACGGGCTCTTGGCAGTGGACGCTGAACTCACGCTTGCATAGTCGTGGTTGCCGTTTGAAAGCTGAAAAGGTTTTCCTTGGGGAACCAGGTACGGATGGGGACATCATCTAAAAGGAGAGAAAAAAGGCTGTGGCTGGCAGGGGCCGGAGTCCGGAAGCCCGGTCCCCTCTCTATTTTGAAGAGACCCTGGGCCCAGGGGCAGGGTGACTCTCAAGGAGAGAAAGACGCTGGCTCAGGGTGGGGTTCTGGGACATAACCACCCATCCGTCGTCTGACTTGTGGCTCGGGGTGGGGTTCTGGGACATAACCACCCATCCGTCCTCTGACTTGTGGCAAAAAAAAAAAAAAAGACTGATTTTAATTTTTTTGAGAAGGGGGAGGGGAGGAGCGGCTAGAGGTGGGGCCCCCAGGTGCTATAAGATACCTAACGTGGGTGCTAAGACCCATCATCTTGCACTAGGAGTTAGGTGTTCTTAATCTCTGAGCTCTCTTTCTTTCCCTGGCTTGAGGTGTTTTCTGTTTAACTTTTCCTTTAACGGTTCTATGTGAGGAACATTCTCAGAGGTGTCTCTGCACCGTCACATTTTGTTCCCCTTGGACATAAGGTAGCCCTTCTCGGCTATCAGCTGGCCAGATGCTTCCCTCCTTCTATCCCCACAAGAGGGTAAGAGGTCCTTAGGGTGCAGACCACCTTGCTGAGTTGTCCACTCCCCAGGGTCCCCTAGAGCTACTCTCTGCAGCCCAGGCATGGCTACTGGACTCTCCTAAGATGGGTACTGGGGGGGGGGGGGGGAGGATAGTTACTAAGTACAGTTTCAGGGTATCCCTACCCTCCCTTCCAGCTTGACATCAATAATCTCAGGGCCCAATCAACTTCCCCTCCCTTGTAGTTTCTGAAGACAGCCTGATCTTCCATTAAGCCATGTTTTCTGTCTTCAAGGTCCTCCCAGGTCCTCTCCTCCAGGAGTATCCTTGATAAACTGTGGTAGGTTTGTTTGCCATCTGAGAGAGGCCACAGTACACAGGATTTGGGTGAGGAAGTGAGCTCATACTGAAGGGATTTCATCCTGACTGCTCTCATACCACGGTACCCAGCTTTACAGCGTCTGCTGCTGAAGGTCAGCAGGTACCCAACCTGCCCAGGCCCAAAGACAAGGCCCTCACCAGACACTCCATCGACACTATACATCCTTTCCAGCTTCTTGTGGCAGCCAGAAGCCTCAGGCAGAGGTGGCTGTTCCAGCCCAAAGGCCCGAGGGGAGGGACCAGGGACCAGCTGGGCACATCCGGGGCATTCTTTGGAGCCCTGGCGGCTTCCTGCCCAGCTTTGGCAGGGCCTGCTGATGTCCTCACGGCTGCTGCCTGGGCTGGCACGCAGGGGCTGGCTATGGTGGTGAGGGTGCCGCTCCCGCTGCCGTCTCCCTTTTACCACTGCTAGCTCAATGGCTTCAGCTTCAGAGCCAGGCAGCAGGGCTGGCTCTCTAGAGATGGTGTACACACGGGGCTGGGGGCCCTCTGTAGCTGGCTTCCTGCTGACCGCCTCATCTGAGATGCTGCCCTCATAGCGGCCATTGGAGACGAGGGAGAGGCGGCGTTTGTTCTGGGGTGCAGGCTGCATCTCTGGGGACCCGTCGTGGCCAGAGTAGGCGTCAGCCAGCAGGTGGTCTAAGGGAAAGACACCAGGTAAAGCTCCAGCCTGATGGGTCTACCCTCCTGGTCCTCTGGCACACGAAGGGTAACACATACCCAACAAGCACCAATCTCGATGAGGGGGCTGTGACTGCCAGGTGGCCTGTTTCTCTGCTTATTTGGGCCTGAAGCCCTTGTGAGAGTGAGGACTGGGGTGGCAAGCAGGCCTTACTACCTGTGCATAATCATCAGAAGTAAGACAGAAAGGCTGATATCCCCCCCCAAGAGCCTACAGATACACCCATTTGCCTGGTGCCAACTTCTCCCCTCCCCCCACCAGCTGGCCCCCAGACAGTGGTGCCAGCCCTGGGGGTGCCAAGAGGCCTGTTGCCATGCCAACAACCCAGGCTGGGAGGGCGCCATGGAGATGGGTGATTGGAGCTCCTCCTAGGGTTCTGGGCCCTGGAGGGCAAGGGATGTGAGGAAGACAAGCCGGCAAGGTACCTGGGTTGGTTCACACTCCACTGGCCCTGGCCCTGGCCCTGGCCCGGGGCAGAGGACTCACCCAGCACAGCCTTTTGTTTCCAGTGTCCCTACCTGCACCGTTGCGGTTCTCAGGGTGACTCTGGGACAGGTACTCTCCAAACGCTCGAGCTGCTCTGCAGGGTAGGCAGAGGGAACATGGTCAGTACATGCTGGCTACCAGCCTTTGACACTGGCAAGACCCTTCCTGCCAGTCCTACCCCACCCCCCTTGCCCTCTACATCAACATGAGAAGAGATGGGCTCTCTCCACCCACCACAGAGAGCCAGGGCATCCTGGTCACGGACCTCCGACTGCTTTCTGTCCAATCTGCCCAGCCTGTGGGCGTCAGGTTTTAAGGCCCAAGGCCCACTCCAGTCGGAACAGGAAAACCGCAGGGCACTGGGGGCAGCAGCACACACCACAGAGGGGAGCCGGCAGCGGCTACCTGACCTCCCGGTCAGCCCACCGCACTCACCTTACTTTGGCCGCTACCGAGGACATGGCCTCGCTCCTCAGCGCCCTCCTCCTGGAGGCGGCGGCACCCATGGTCACGGCGCCCGCGCATCCCCCGGGTTTCAGAGCGCGCCCCGCGCCCGCCGCCTCTGCCGGGGGAGCCGTACCGCGCCTGAGGTCGCGCTAGGTCTCGGCCTCAGGGTCAGGGTCACACTTAGGCCCGGGCCCCGCATGGCCGCACCCAGCGCCCAGCGCGTCCAGCCACTGTAGGAGAGCGCGGCTGGACCCGTGGGCGGTGCTCCGCCTCCTGACGCCGAGCCTGAGTTGGCACCACCCACATGATGACAGATATGGGTGTGGCTAAAAGGCGGCTACTCCCAGAGGCTTTCTTCTTGGGGGCGGAAAAGTGAAGCCCTTCCACTTAGGCCAGGGCTGGTGCCTGCCCATGAAGGCCTTAAGGAAACCCCAGTTTCCTCTAGACCCGGAGCATCCTACCTGCCTAGCCTAGAGTAGTGCCTAGGTTGCAGGCACCAGCAAAAGGGTCCTGCAAAAACACGAGACCACCCTACTGACCTTCCGGACCTCAGGCCCACCTAGCTCTTTGGCCCTGCAACCTTTACACCAGAGTAAAATGGCAACACATTCAGATTGACGTTTATTAATACACCAATCCCACACTCCCACGCCTCACAGAGGCTTCAGTGCTCCTCAGTATTGCTGTGGGGATACAAGGGATGCCAAGGAAGAGAAGAGGCCCATGACTCCAATAACACAGCCATGCTCCTGGAAGAAACCAGACGGATATACCACCCAGTTCGATCTTGTCAGGCAACTGGAGTAGCCTCTAAGGAGTGGGTGTAGCCTCAGTCTAAGGGTGAGGCCCAGGTGCTGTACTGTATTAATCTGGTCAGGAAAGACATTATGGTCTTGGACCCTGGTCATCTTGATTAGGGAGCCAAGGGAAGAAGTCCTGGGACTGTTCTGGGGAAGTCGAGCTGGGGAGCCCTTTTGACATCGAAGGTTCACACTCCTGGAAGCAAATCATACATGGTCAAGATATGCAAAGTGGGGGCTTGCCAGACCCCATGCTGCATCATCTGGAGTGGGAAGACATAGCTAGCCCAGAGCCAGGGACCAGGGTCAGGCCCTGTTTGGGGACCTCAGAGTGGGTACAGGCAAGGCAGGGTCTAGCACCTCACCGAGTCAGAGTCCAGCTCAATCCCGGTGCTCTGGAAGTCAGCATACGTTTCCTTGGGGATGACTGGCAACTCCTCCTCATATTCTGTCTGATAGTCAGACTCATCTGGAGCAGAAGAAGGGCTACATTGGTCCACTCTCCAAGGACAGTGGCCATGCCCAGCAAAACTAAAACTGAAGCAGAACATGGCCATCCCCGGCCGCATGCTAACAGTTCCCACACATTCAGTCCCAGGGCTGCTAGAGGCAGCTGAGCAGCAGAACCAGCAACACATAACATTTGCCTTAGTTAATCTCACTCCACAATGTGTCCTGTGTCTTTGTTTCACAAAAACATGGAGTAAGTTGGCCCTCCTTATCTACTCCCTATCTACACAAGGGGGTACTGGTCAGGGCTGGATAAGGAGATACCAGCACAAACGTAGTTCAGTGCCTGGGGCTCTCACCCTGGGAAGACTCCGGGGCATCTTTCAAGTTCTTTAAGATGGAACATGCAGTTCTGTCGCAAGATGGGGGTGGGGATGGCAGTTGATGGCCCCATTGCAGGGCTGTAGATCAGAGCCGTGGTTGTTGGACATGGCCTCAGGCCTCCTATAAGTTCTGCCAGTAGGCTCCCCGTAAGGTCTGTGGTGGGGTTAGGGTGCTATGTGGGGTGATGAGGGAGAAGCCCGAGTGGCCTAGGAGGCAGTCCCATGTTGTGGGAACTCTTAACTGGACAGATCAGCTCTGGGCCTTGACACAATGGAGAAGCAGTACTGAGCTTCTTGGTCAGTAGAGCTCAAGAGTTGGTGACTCGACTTGTTCAAAGGCAAGAGTGAGGGTCTAGTGTAGTGGAGTCTGACCACCTCTTTCCTGTCTCACTTTCCGGACATCTAACTCACCATCCACTGCAGCCACCTTGGCGGGCTCAATCCGTGACACAATCTCAGCAAGGTCCGTGAAGGAGGAATTGGGGCAAGTGAACACCTGGAGAAAGGTAGGAAGTGTGGCACACGCCCTGCCTCAGGCCGCACTGCTGAGGCAGGCAGAGTGGATGCAGCTCGTGCTGCTGGTGCAGAGGACCACATCCTGCCCGACCTGACCCTCCGGCCATCTCACCCCACAGTCCTTCCTCTTGCTTGTCCCCTGCTGGTCCTGCAACATCTTCTCTAGGACACCACTCCGAACCCAGATGTCAAACACTGTCCGCCCATGTTGATACCCGACTTCCTGTGTACATAAGAGGCCCCATGAGGGACTTGGAGAGGGAACCACCGTCAGAACTGACCCCCGGGCCGTCTTCTCTCATACCAGCTGCTGATACTCACACAGATCTCATCAAACTTGCCAAAGTCCAGGGTGCGGTAACTGTCAATGGGAGGCCTCAGGTACTCACAGTAGTCGCTGTTCTTCACCATCTCCAGCTGCCGGACGCAGCACACATAGGCCAGTCGTGTCTGAATCTCTGCCATGTTCAACACCTGCCAAGAATGCTTGAGTCTCCTACTTGCCTCCTCATCGCTCCTGGCCCAGGGACATGATGGGCTCTGAGCCAGAGTCCTGGAGATGTGACCTTAATGAGTCATGAAACCCTGCTTCAGCCCATCTTGTCCCAGAGTTAGTTCCCGGGTCTGGGGAGCAGTACAAATAACTGACCCAGATCTGCTGGACTTTGAACTTGGGAGATGCTTCCACTTCCCTAGGGATGGTTCAAGGAGGCTGAGAGATAAGACCGTGAAAGGCTATTTAGTCCATTTGGTACCAAATCTACCTTGACTTTTGTGGCCAAGGGGTTCCAGCGCTTCCAAAGCAGCCACCATCCAGACAAGGCATCACCATAGTTGGTGAGGTCCGTCTCATCCCGGCTGCCAACATCGATGGCAATCACAACCTTCGCCCCCATGGATCTTGCCACATCCGCTACAGAGAAAAAGGCAGCCTGGTTACCACCCAGGTCAAGAATGTAGAACCAGGGTATGGGGCAGCACCCCGGAAGAAATGGAGAAAACAGATGAGAGGCAGACCCTGCTTTTCTAAGCACCAAGAGGGCTTTTGTTTTTCTTGCTGGCTCCACCAGGGGACCCTCTCTAGTATTCGTCCTGGGCTTATGGAGGCAGGAGAGCAAATGTCTCAGTTTGTGTGTAACCATGTGCACAGAACTGTGTTGGAGCCCTCTGAGCATATAGCCAACAGGTAGTAGGTGTGGCCTCATTCACAGCACACTCTGCACCTGTAGGCTCTTAGTTTCCAACTGTGGGCACAGATGGAAATCAATTGCCCCTGGTTTGTCTCCTTGGCCTTGGTTCTGTTGCTGCTGTGCTATCAGGCAGAGCCATATGCTAGGAGCATGCTGTGCGCATGTGCATGCATGGGCACATGCGCATGTGTTCTCTAGCAGCTGATGCCAACCTGACATTTTCTCTTGGCATACTCCAAGGAAAACGTGTACCACCCCAGCCTTCCTGGTGTGGAGGCGGTTGTGGCAGACAGCCACAGGGCAGAATGACCAAAGAACTATGTACCAGCATGGGGGCACTCCTGCGTCTTCTGCAGTACCTGGGAGGTTGTTGATGTAACCACCATCCATCAGCAGGTGTCCATCCTTGGGGTCGCAGAGTGGGGGCATGTAGCCCGACAGGGACATGCTTGCACGGACATACCTCCACAGAGAGCCTGGAGCATCAAAGAGATCTGGTGGGAAAGGGGCCAGCCAGGAAGGAGCCCTTCTCTGCCTTCTGTGGTCCTTGTCCTGCACTGGAGAATCAGAGCTTTAGCTCTGTCACTTTGAGAACCCCTAAGTCCAACCTCCAGGGAGAACACTAAGCATGACATACCACCTCCAGACCTTTTACCCCCAAAGGGCTTTGCCTCGAAAACAGATGTCATCGAAGTCTGTGGTCCCCAGAAATCCCACCTTGCCCAAGTGAAGACCCCTATACCTGAGTACACCCCTCCTTCTGTTCCTTTCCCAGAGGTCCCTTTACCCACGGGATATCCTTTTTCCTGAGGCCCTAGTTCACCGAATGCTCCCGTGGCAGAGACATCCTCTACCTACCTTGTCTGAATGTGCCTGTGACTCTTGCTTGCTTTGTAAGACCCTCAGTGCCATCAACAATCTCATAGAACTACCTGTCCATGCCCCACACTGGCCTAGGATCCCAGAGCTGCTGACCCGACTGAGATGACCCTATGGTGCTTTTGGTTGGAGAAGGCTCTCACCATCTGTGTGAACCCGCATGGCAGAAGCTGTGATGTCGGTGGTGATGGCAAAGTAGGGGAGCCACAGGTCCTGTGGGGAGGACAGGGATCAGAAGACACCTCTCACACTGTTCCCTGTCCATCTAGGGACAAATGAACATGGAGAAAGCAAGACGGTACCAAGGTCACTGAGCAGCAAGGCAAGCCAGGTAGGTATGCTAGGGACACACCTCAATCTGCCGGTCTTTGAAGATGTTGCTGATGCTGCTATTGAAGCCAGTGCCAGAAAACATTGATGTGATCGGGTAGGTCAGATCCAGTATAGTCTTCAGCATCGATGTCATATCCTAGAGACATGGGAGACCGTTACTGAGGATGTCACACTCTGGCCTGTGGAACCCTGCTAAAGCAGGATACAGGCACAGCACATGCTTTCTGCCTCAGAACACAGGGAGCCAAAAGAATCCACGGGTCCAACTGCCTGACATTTCAGGAGAGTAGTCCCTATGGGTGGAACCTTAGTGTAAGCAAAAAGGGCAGCAGAAGTTCCCAGGGCTTAGAAGCCAAGATACAGCCTCACACAGTTCCACGCCTCCTGCCCTTTCTTCACGCAGCCAGACCTTGAGCTCCTCGGGGGCTCCAGCAGACCTTTGTACTACACTATGCATTAGAGGGGGCATGAGGCTGGGAATCAGCTCTGGGAAGGCTAACACAGGAAGAGCCCAGAGCCCACAGTTCAGAAGCTCTGTGAGGACCTTTCCATAAAACAAGTGAAGTGACAAAGATCACAGGAATAAGACATCTTGAGACAGCCTGTGTCAGGGAGGCTGCTGGACACATGGCCCCCAATGTCACCCACCTCCTCAGTATGGCTGGCTGGTACATACGTCCATAGCTCCATCACCGTTATGTCCAGCAGTAGCCTCCTGCAGGGTGGCTACCTTGGCAGGGTACTGCAGCTTAGTTCACCCTCAGGATGGTGGGAAGACTAGCCCAGAGCACCCTGACTCTTCCCACTGCTAGCACATGAACAGGAGGAGGGAAGGGAGAACATTCTCACAGATCCTGGGCTGGGCTGTTCCATACCAACTGAACACATTTCCCTGTGTCACTGATCTTAGAGTCCACCCCCAGTGATTGCTAACATATCACTAGGGACAGGATTTGTCACCAGGCTCTTTTTTTTTAATGGCCACTCATTCCATGGGAGGGATATTTCTGGACAGAGAGCCCTTGGTGAATAGCAAATAGCCCATTCCTCAGCTTCTGCATGAAGGATGACCAACTTTCCTTTCTTTGAAAAAGGAGAGCACAAAATCGTTTGACCCCACGCATGGATTCAGCAGGGCTCCATTTGTTCCACAGGAGCAGCCCAGCCTTGTTGAGAAGGCTGTGAGCTGCCTGCTGGCAGCAAGGAGCGAAAGGAACCTGCTCGGTTTCCTTTGGTTCTGCTAGATGTTTCCATTCTGATTCTGGTGTCCATTTATGACAAGGCTGGCCTAACAGGAGGGAGTTCTACTTCCTGAGCAGCCTGGACCCACACTCAGCCCCTCCCTGGTCTGGCTTACACCAAGACTATACTCCCTTCTCTCAAACCTTCTAGGGCTAGGGACCAGGCAATATGGAGGCATGCTGGAATGACCCATACTGACCAACGTGACAACCCGCCTTGCCTTTGCCTCAGAAGCCTGAGGCATGGTTGGGGAGGGGGAGGGCATTGGAGGGGTTGGGGGAGGGGCAGAATGTGGCCCAAATATTTTGTATATTCTCAAAGGACTAATAGAAAGGTAGAAAAGGCATGAAGTTGGAAAGAGGATACACTGGGATTGTGGGAGCTGGGGAGGGTAAGCAGGAGGTAGGTACAGTCCTAGTTTATCATATATGCATGCAAAATTCTCAAGAACAAAAACACATTTTGCAAAAGAAATCTGAAGTCTGTACAGACTGGTTCCTGATCTTAAGTGACTCTTGTTCTCACTTGGCTTCCTGCCCACTGTAGATGCAGCTGACTATAGGACTATAGACTATAGGTTCCAGAAACTATAGGAACCACTAGCTTCCTGTTCACTGACACGGCCCTCCATGTTGTCACTAGGTAAACCTCTCTCAGTTAAGACTAGAGCACAAATCAGACCAGCTCCCATTTCCTGCCTTAGGGCCACCTCCCCCCTCCTCAGGTTCCCTCCTGCCACCTACTTCTGGCCATCTCACAGCATTTGCCCAATCTTTTACTGCTTTATGCATTTCTTTGCCACACAGGCCATATTCTGACCTACATGCCTGTCTGCTTAAAAGTAGAGCCTTCCTGAGGGTGGAGAGGACCTGCTTCCCCCTGCCCACTGCAGGTGGAGGGGACCTGCTTCCCCTTGCCCACTGCGGGTGGAGGGGATCTGCTTACCCCTGCCCACTGTGGGTGGAAGGGACCTGCTTACCTCTGCCCACTGCTTGGCCCGGATCCGAATCTGGCTGTAGCTCCGCTCCTCAGCAAATAGAGCACCCATGAAAGCCCCAATGGATGTCCCTCCGATTATGTCCACGGGGATGCCACACTCCGCTAGTGCCCTGAGGATACCGACCTGGGCACACCCTCTTCATCAAAAACAACAGAGAAAGAAAATAAGACCACAGCCAGGCCAGCCCTGAGCTATATGCCCTATGAAGGTCTGACAGGCAACTGCCCATAATCCGACCACTCTTCCCCCCCTTAGAACCCAAAGTTTGCATGACCACAGACAGTGGGGCAATGAGACAAAGGGCTGAGAAAGAAGTCTGGGTATAATTTAGAATCCCTCTCTCTGGAGGTGCCCAGGGGACTGACTGATGGGAAGCCAGGGTGGCTTTTTCTATGCACTGCTGATCCCACCAGAGCAGCAGAGTCTGGGAACTAAACAGGCTTTTTTAGCCTACTGTGGTTAGGAAAAGTGGGAATGAGAAAACCTAGGAAAAAATGAGTCCATGTGGGTGCTGGGAATTGAACCAGGGTCCTCTGGAAGAGCAGCCAGTGTTTTTGACCATTAAGCCTTCTCTTCAGGCCCCAGCCTGGGTTACATAGTAAGTTCCAGGAACAGAGAGACCGTATTTCCTTCAAAACAAAAACAAAACCAAAAAACCGGACCAAACCAAACAAAACCTATTGTTGAGAACTGGGCATAGTGGCCATGCCTTTAACCCTATACTTGGGAGGCAGAAGCTGGTGGATCTCTGTGAGTCGAAAGCCAGCCTAGTCTACACAGAGAGTTCCAGGCCAGCCAGAGTTAAATACTGAGACCCTTTCTCAAAAAAAAGAAAGAAAGAAAGAACAAAAACCCAAACTCCAAACAAACAAATAAACAACAAAAAACAAGAATTGACGAAATTAAGGCAAGGTGGTAACCAACGTGGATGGTAACCAATGTGGATGGTAACTATGCACAGGATCAGGCAGAGCTTGTAGACATGAAGGCATAACTGCAGTGCAGAAAGCAATCAAACGAGTGTTACAGCAGAGCAGACAGAGCAGGGGAGAGGGCATGCATCACACGGATACTGCTGTCCTGAAATCAGCAGCTGTGACATCCTGCCTGACACTCCCACACCGTGGAGCTCCTGCACTGTACGCTCTTTCCCTTGACAGTCCTTTCAAAGCCCACACTTTTGCTTTGTTGACACTTTCTAATGTCTGCTTAGATGGTGGGTCTTTAGTGTCTGCTCTTGCCTATTTTCTGAGACACTCTAGCCTGTGCTGGCCTCAAATTCACCATCCTCCTCCTCCTCGTTGATGTTGAGAATTTAGTAAATAAACAATAAACTCACAAGCTGCCTTGGGCTCATTGGCAACAATTTATCAAATAGTCCTGATTTCCCTTGATACCTGGCTGTCCCATGCTCTTCCATACCAGTCTTAATTACTAATTAAATAACTCTCATATCACACATTGAACGTGCCTGTGTGTATATCTGTGTGCATATGTGTGTGTCTGTGTGTGTGTATGTTTGTGTGTATCTGTGTGTGTGTCTGTATATGTTTGTCTGTGTCTGTGTATATATGTATGTATGTGTGTGTGTGTCTGTGTGTATATATGTATGTGTGTGTACGTGTGTGTGTGTGTGTGTGTGTATTACAGAATAGCTACAAAAGGATTGAAAAGACTTTACTGGAAGTAGAGTCAATATAGATCCAAAAGATCATTGCAGATGGCTAGTAGTAAGATATTAGCTACATAGTTACTGAGCTTCTAGGGGCTCAGCCTTCTAGGCTGAGCAGAGCACAGCCTAGCCTGCTTGGCAAACTCCTTGGTAAAAGACCCCGTCACTAAAAGCAAGGTAGCTGTACCTGATGCCTGAGGAATAACAGCTGAGGTTGTCCTCTGGGATCATTGCCACAACAGACACGCATGCGTGCGCACAGACACACACATACACACACACACACATGCATGCACATACATGAACGCACATACATGCACAGAGAGAGAAAAACAGAAGCAGAGACACATAGAGAAGCAGAGAGAGATACAGACAGAGAGTGATGTAAAAATTAGTGCCTTCATTCAAAGCTGCCACTGAAAGAGAACCAGAGACTGGGGGACAACACTGGTATAAATGCACCTGGAGAGCCTCTCAGAAAGAATAAATAAAGACTTTTCTCAACTCAAGAATAAGAGACAATCTATTCAAAACAGGGAAGACTTCAAATGGATACTTTGCAACAAGGACAATGAAAGGCAGGAACAGGCCAAGAGCAGGAGTGAGTCTGATGTCATCAGACTGCAGAGAGTCACAGATCTGAGTCAACAGACGAGCTGCTGCACACCCACGAGAGTGGCTTCAGCCTAATGTCTGACAACATCCAGGGTAAACTAGAAGAGGAATACAGAACTCTCACACACAGCTGGTGGGGTGTAAATGGTATCATTACCCCACAATGAGGTAATTCCACTTCTATATTTGTCCAAGAGAAAAGAAAAACATACATCCACTAAAAGAAAAAAGATAATGATAGTTTTGCTCCTTTTAACTGGAGCCAGAAAACCCAAACATCTAAACAAGAAGAAAGGCTATCAAAATCCGCTGACGAGGGCATCTCATAGTGGACCCCACCTAGAACACGAATGTCAGCCATCGCTCTGAGCGGACAAACCTAGACACATGAGCATGTATGGGAAACTCTGAGCAAGCAAACAAAGCAATAAATAAAAGATGTGCCCTGGCGGCCTCAAAGCATATCGCATTAGTGAGAGAGCCAAGGCTATGGGACGAAAAGGCCGTCCCCACTTTGGCACGTGATGGTAACATTTGTAACACCTGCACTTGTGAGGCTCCCAAGACAGTCTCAAGCTCTAGGCCAGCCTGGGTCAGATAAAGAGAACCTGTCTCAAATAGACAAAAATAAAATTGGAAGTGTTAAAATATTTTGGTAGAAAAATAATAGTTGAAAGATATGATTGAAAAAAAAAATCTTAAAACAGAAACAGAGTTTTAAAAGCTAGGAGAAGCAGAGGCTTCTCTTAGGATAGCACTATTAAGCACTGGGAAGAGAGAACAGAGAAAAGCAAAGATTGTTCTTAAGAATGAAACACTTTGGAACTAGAGCACACTGAACCTCCAGAGGATCTGGGTTTAATTCCCAGCACCTACACGTCAGCTCACAACTGTCTAACTACAGTTCTAGACGATTCCACACCCTCTCTGGGCCTCTGCAGACAATAGACACTCATGAGTTGCACATGCAGATAAAATATCTACATACATAAATTAAAACTGAAACACTTCCTAGAGTTTCAACCACATCAATTTCCAAATGTGAACGGTCTCGGGGGACTCCAATCATAGGGAGACCAGCAGCAGCAGAACTGAGACATTATCACACCCTGTTAGAACAAGATTAAAGGAACCCCCATAGGCTCCAGACAGGAAAGTAAAAGTGGTGAATACTCAGTCCTGGCAATCTCCACAATACCCAAGTTGCACACACAGCATAACGCTGACAAAATTTCTCAGAGATTATTTTCATCTTGAATTCTGTGCCTACCCAAACCCTTACTAAAGTCTGAGGGCAGAGGAAAGGTCTGTGGACAGGCCCAGTAATGACACTGTCACCAGCCACACATCTTCTCCAGGAGATTTCAACCAAGAGGAAGACAGGGGGTGTGGAAAATGGAGCTAAACAAGGGAATAAAACAAAGGCGATTGTTAAAATGGTGGCAAAGAAAATTTTCAGGTCCAGCAGTTAGCTGGAAAGATATCAGTAAAGATGAGGGACTGGTGAGCTGGGGGGTGCACAACCCTAAAAACCTCAAATGGAGACCATCTGGACAAAGAGGATATGAATGCTCTGGCGGTGTTTGCCAGTACACCCATAACACTGGAAATGGAGCTGAAGCAAACACAGCAGTCAGAAACTCCTAAGAAGAAAATGGTGTCAGCGTTCCATGGACAGGATTTATCTCTGAAAGAGCTGTGCTTGCACAATGCCACACACTGCCAGTGCTGGCTGTCCCCGTGCTAGCCGTCCCAGCGCTGGGACCTCATGAGGACAATGAGAGCAAAAGACTGACAGAGGCAGAGCCACAGACCATGAGTGTGCATGGAGAGCAGCGCATGCACACTGTTGGAAGGTTGAACTTAGTTACTTCTGGGGAGTCTGTAGACTTGGCTCTGGGAGGGGCATGCAGAGAACTGCTTCTTGTACCTCACAGAACCACATGGCTGTTACATACACCTTGAGCAAAGTGAAGAATTCATCAACCTGCAAACCAGGACCAGGTCTAGACCTAAGTGTTCTAAGCTTCTACAATCCAGAGCCACAGGATGGACCAGGGCCTCTCCCTACCTGGCAATGGAGGCTCCGCTAGGCCAGCTTCCCCCAGGATCTCAAGATACAGTGGTGGTGCTTCACTACCAGATTGAGCAGAGCCAGTATTCAGCTCACAGAGGCCAGCTCCAGAGCACCCTCTTCCTGGGAGATGTGCAGTCTGATGCTGCCCTTCACGCATATCTGGATCACCACTTCATCTTCCCTGTGATGCCCTGGGCCTCCACTTCTTTCAGCTCAGAAGGATCAAATGACAACTCAGGGCAGGAATTACACGGGCTAAAAGTCCTTTAAAGAGCCCAGAGCCCAAAGAACTAAAGACCGTTTCTCTACTTCATGAGCACATCAGGTCATTCCTCCACAGAGAGTATATAAAGTGGGAAGAACTTCATGGGGAGTCCAATGAGGAACTGGTAAAGGACAGGAACAGACAATATTCAAAGAGGAGACACGTGGCTAACCAAACAAATGCATCTAAACATAGACACTCAGACAATACACACATTTTCCAGAAAAACAGGCATCAGTGAAATCTGGGCTATAAACATTCATGTACCCAGATACTTGGGCATGCAGACCCTTGCCATCCATGCGGACTCTTTCCTGAGGATACTAGATTGGTCCAAGGGTCTCTTCATCTAAGTCACACATTACCATCTTCCTCATGCTCAAGGTAAAGCGAGTGGGAATAACTGTCTCCCACACACACAGCACACAGTTGGATGGGGACTCACCTGGCTCCACCCCCTCCAAGCACCAAGGCAATGGCATTGCCTGTCAGCATCCGTGCTAGGCGGGAAAAGTCAGAATGACGGTCTGGTGGTCGTTGGAAAACGCGTGAGTACATCTCAACCTAAGAAGAGCCAAAGACAGAGGTTTGTGCATTTCTTCAGCTAAAACTGCATGTCCTGATTTGCCTCAGATCCTATCCTTCCCAGAACACAGCCCTATTAGCACCAAAGTGCCTGAAAGGGTCCAAGCTCCCCTGAGGGTACTGTCAGAGGACAAACAGACCTGGAGGGAGCTTCTAGACTACCTAAGACCACAGAGCCCCCAGGATGTCCCACCGGAGTCTCTCCACTGTCTTTGTATGTAGGCAGTACTCTCAGGGGTCCTGAGCAGAGAGCAGCTAACAGGATGCTGTCCATTGAGCTGTGGGGATTGAATGAGCTATGGCATGTAGGCACCACCTAGTTTTCACACTGGGCCCAAAGAACTAAAGCTGACCCAAGGAAGAGGCGTCTCAGGATTGTGTCTACTTCTGCCCTGAAGGGACAGCATAAGGGACCTGACCATGAGATCTCTTTGGGGCTTCAGCTCGATGTGAGGCTCTCAGCCTTGGACCCTGAACCCAAGTCAAGCACAGATTCCTGGACTTCCCAGGTCTTGATGACCTCTGTGCCTGTTCCCCCACCATGTTGTGCCTTTCTTTATCTGCAAGGAAGCCCAAGAGTTAAGGTCACAGTCAGAGTTCAGCAGCAGAAGAGGTAAGCCCAACCAGAACCTACAAGCCCTGATGCTGCGTAAAGGGGGGAGAAGACAGTTCCAAATATATAGTTGGAGACCAGAGATGATGTAGTCAGGGCCAAGTTCCACTGAGCCAGCCCACCAGGCCTCACCAACTTGGGCAAGCTCCTCTTAGAGAAGACGCGGCGTGGGCAGCAGAGGTGCAAATGGCCAGAACACCAACTTCGCATGTTGAGCCATTCCACTGTGCGGGAAGGCACTGGACCCTCCTCTTTGTGCAGCAAGATTAGTTGCTTCTGGGCACGCACAGCTGTGCTCTCCAACATCTGCTCCAGCTGGGGAGAGAGCAGAGCCTGGTCAGCAAGTCTGAGTACTGAGCACAGTACAGAACAAGGGCTGTTCCCAAGATTTACAACATTACCCTGATGGCTGGCCCCAGAGAGGACAGTGTGTGACGGGTCTACTTAGTAGCTGGCCTGTAAAGATGGCCCATCTTGGGGTTGCTAATACCCTGAGCACATGGTCCACTCAACTGTGTATGCTGGTGGCCAAAATGGCTGTAAGGGTGTTCAGTGTACGAGACAGGAGTGTGTCCTGTGTCTCAAACACCACTTTGTGAATGTGTGCTATGACCTTTTGGGGAACTGCCCTTACAGAATAGCACTGCTCCTTCACAATGGGGACACACATCAAAGAGGATGAATTAGCTCCAGCATTCAACAGGCAGAGGAGATGCCTGAAATGAGAGCTGAACAAGACTTAGTGCTTCTCGGAATTTTCTTTTCTGGGAAGGACATGGAGCTTTTCGGCCATACCTGCAGCCATCCACAAAAGAAAACTGTGAAAACAAGCAGCTCAGCAATTTAGCAGCATCTAGTAAGAACAAACATACCCTTTGGGGTCAACAACTTGAAAGCCTCTGAAGACAACTTGCACTTGGCTCATTACTATGAAGTAACTGGCAGAGACTGCATAAACAGATGGTGGGGTGCTCACAAATGGAAAAACAAACAGCCGTCAAAACGGAGCAAACAGTGGGGTCTGTATCAAAATCCTACCTATTGATGGGAAAGTAAATTTCATGCTGGGTGGTGGTGGCGCACACCTTTGATCCCAGCACTTGGGGGGCTGAGGCAGACGGATCTCTATGAGTTCAGAGGCCAGCCTGGTTTATTTTTTTTTATTTTTATTTTTTTTTGGTTTTTCGAGACAGGGTTTCTCTGTAGCCCTGGCTGTCCTGGAACTCACTCTGTAGACCAGGCTGGCCTCGAACTCAGAAATCCACCTGCCTCTGCCTCCCGAGTGCTGGTATTAAAGGCGTGCGCCACCACTGCCCGGTTGCCAGCCTGGTTTATATAGTGAGTTCCAGGAGAGCCAGAGCTACAGTGTCCCAAAACACCAAAAGGTAAATTTCAGAATGATATAAAATAGCTCTCTGCTTCTCTATAATCTCTAGGCGTGAATACAGCAAAGGACACTAAGGAGTGAGTGGTCGACATGTGGGCCCTCTTCTGAGTAACATTTCAAGGGAAAGCAAACAGGGTTCTGGGGACAGAAGTCCCTGCGAGCACTCACCTCACCTACTGCTGGCTCTTGCTCACCCAAGCCCACAATGAGGATGCAGTCAGCCTGACGAATGCAGCGCTGCGTCCAGGGTGTGAATGTGCTATCTGCTTGATACAGCACAATCCGGTGGATGTCCTCCTGCTGCCCCAGCCAACTGGAGAGCCGGTACTCATGGATGCTGAAAGACACAGGGCAGCACCTCACCTTCTTAAAATAATTTTGAAAAAAGGGATTTATTTATGTATGAGTGCTCCATCTGCATATACACCTGCATGCCAGAAGACAGCATCAGATCCCAGAATAGATGGCTGTGAGCCACCATGTGGTTGCTGGGAATTGAACTCAGGACCTCTGGGAGAGCAGCCAGTGCTCGTAACCACTGAACCATCTCACCAACCCCTAAAAAAATTTTTTTTTCTTACAGCATCTCACTATATGGCATTGGCTGGCCTGGAACTCACTGTGTAGGCTAGGCTAGACCTGAACTTACAGAGATTGGCCTGCCTCTGCCTCCTGATTGCTGGCCTCTCACCTTCTATGGGGTCTCCTAAGGCTGCTCATCTTCATTAGTGTCCCTCCCACAGAGCAGCAGAGGAGGCTTGGAACTGGGCAGCTGAACAGAGGCTGTGGCTTAAGAGAAAGTGAGATGCACAGCAGCCTATATGTTAAAGAGGGGCCTGTTGTCTCCTGGACCTCTAATGGTCCCCAAGGACATACACAGAGAGTACAGGCTGGACAAGGAACATGCTGTCATGTGCAGACACTGAGGCACAGGGATAAGGAGGTCCATCTAGGACCATGCCGGGACAGCTAAGACAGGCTGGCTTAATTTCTCCACGTGAGACCACAAGGGGGTCAGGGGCGCACCTGTCTAGAGCAGCAGAACCGAGGCGTTGTTTGATGTTGTCACTGGTCAGCAGCAGGACAGGACCTGAAAACAACCACCCATTTCAGAAGTTTGTCCCAGCAGCCACCTCTTAGGAAATGCAAGGGATCAGTGTTTACTCCTTGTCCTGGGGTCAGCTCCCTGGGAAGGATTGCTGGCAATGGCATGAGCCAAGCTTTTAGGCTGCTTCTCTAAATCTGGGTCTCCTGTTGACATATAAGCCAAGTCCTTGCAATCCTACCTACACTCAGGTGTGTGGGCACACGGTGGCGGCTCCGACAGCATGCAACAGAAAAGTCTGAAATCCTGATTCCACATCTAAGGTGGCCTGGATCTAAATCTAGTCCATCCACATGTAGATGATAAGCTTTTACAATCTAAGGGCATTAGCCAAGGAAAGGCCACATGCCGTTCAGAAGCAATGCAGAGTGGAGAGCAGTGGACAGCTCAGGAAACTGCCTCACAGGGCCACAGGTGGAAAAGGGTCTAGCCATGTGAGAGCCAAAAATAATACACAAGGAGACTTAAATCATTTTTAACAAGCCAATCATGGTGACCCAGCCTCTAATCCCAGCACTTGGAAAGCAGAGGCAGGTGCATCTTTGTAAGTTCAAGACTCTACTGGTCTACATGCTTCCAGATCTGCTAGGCTAGAGCTACATAGTTAAACATTGTCTCAAAAAACAAACAACAAAAATCATTCTAAACAAGCTCTTCCAAGAGTGTGCAATTAAGTGATAATTCCTAAGAGTCCATCCTCCCTCTAAACAGGGTCTCAAGCTGGCCTTCAACTAAATTCAAGGGATTGACCCAGCTCTGTCTTTTAAGAAGCTGGGACTACAAGCAAACCCCACTGAAACTGGCAACAAATTTTAATTAGCAGCTGTTTCTTAGAGGCATACAGAATAAGGGAATCTTTACAGTTGTGAAGGCTACTGGAACGTGGCTATCACAACTCCAAGTTCAGATGCAGCCAGGCATGGTGGCACCTGCTTACAGAGGGAGGTGGACCTCTGCGAGTTCCAGGCCAGCCAGAGATGCAAAGTGAGACCCTGTGGTGGCACGTCTTTAATCCTAGCACTGGAGTGGCAGAAGCATGCGGATCTCTGAGTTTGAAGACAGTCAGGTCTACAAAATGAGTTCCAGAATAGCCAGGCTTCACAGAGAAACCCTGCCTGGGGGTGTGGTGATGGGGGAGTAGAAACTTTTGAAGAAGGTAAATTTGTCCCACTACAGAGGTAAAGAGCAAAGGACAGCAGATCCATATGCACCTTGAAGCCACTGCTTCGACCTGGACAGTAGCAGATGGGGCCATCCGTTTTTCTATCTGTCCCTGTTAAGAGGCCACCCTGCTACACAAAGATGGGTTCTTGCTACACAAAACATACAGATGTGATCTGGAGGGATGGCTCAGTGGTTAAGGTTGTTCTTCCAGAGGTCTTGAGTTCAATTCCCAACAACTACATGGTGGCTCACGGTCACTGTGATCTGGTAGATCTGGTGCCCACTTCTGGCACGCAGGTATACATGCAGATAGAGCATTTGTACATAAAATAGATAAATATTAAAAATAAACATAGAAACAACACACACCCATACAAAACACACACACAAAAACAGGAAGATGCTGGCCTGACCGCAGCTGGGTCCACCTACCCTTAGGGTACTTTTGCTAAGTTCCCTGGCTACATTTGGGAGCTATAAAAGAAGTGTAGCGCTCCCTAGAGATTGTAGTCTAGGCTCTCACAGCCAAAGCTTCCAGCTCCTGCCATCAAGCCCATGGCCACCACATCTCTGTCTGCCCAAGGCCCTGGTTCTGTGTGGGGAGGCAGGATGCTCCTACAGAGCACAAGGTAGGCAAGTCTAGGTGAGCATAGCCTCCGGACTCATCGGAACCAGGCATTCCAAAAGTCAGGAGGCTCACCAGTGCTACCTGTCGCCACTCTAGGGAGTATAGCCTAAGACAGCATCCAGTCAGGTTGCCATCCCAGGTCCCTGCTGCTTGGACAACACTGTCACCCGGCAGCCAGTCAGGTTGCCATCCCAGGTCCCTGCTGTGTGGACAGCACTGTCACCTGGCTGCCTGACAGCTTCTCTTCTAGATTCCTGGATCCAGGAAAGCTGGAGGACAAGGGAACAACACCTTCCATGAAAAAAGAAAAGTTCTCAGTTTTCTTCTGTGGGTTCTTCACAAGCATAACATCCTTGGAAACGAAAGGAGCCTACCAAAGACAAAGGTGGCACAATGTGGCTTCTCAAATGAGGTTCTGACTCAACCGACAGGACAGTTTCCCAGGCGGCCTTGGGCTTACTACCCACTTCTCTCTTTCTTGTAGCTCTCAAGAATCGCCACAGGATGTGCTGATCCCCGAGATTGGGGAGGGGGAGGTCAAGAGAGCTGGGTTCAGCTCTAGCTCTTAAACACAGGGTATTCGCCAGCATCCTGACCTTGGCCCAGCTGCTCCTGTCCCATGAGGTATAATACCCAAGGCAGGCTGCTTTCTAGGTTCCTGAGCAGCCTTCCTGAGCCCTAGAGACCAGCTGACACTGGACCAGCGCACCTGTTGTTCCTTGCTGCCCACTCCAATAAATCTGCTTTGGTGTTGCATAGCATTTTTCTCCTAGAAAAACCTGTCCATCTTAGAGGGAAGCCCATTAAGACACAGGTCATCAGCCAGGTGTGGTGGCACATGCCTTTAGTCCCAGCACTTGGGGAGTAGAGGCAGGTGGATCTCCGTGAGTTCAAGGCCATTCTGGTCTAAAAAGAGAGTCCTGGACAGTCAGGGTTATGTAACATAGAGGAAACCCTGTCTAAAAAAAAAAGAAAAAAAATTAAGATAAAAAAGGCAGAATATTAAAAGGTGAAACAACCAGAAGTTACAAGGAGAGAGGACGTTTCCGTCTTGCAGGGAAGCTGGTTAAACTAAGGAGTACGCAACTCACACAGTGCTAGGAAGTCACTGACACTAACCGGGCTCGCTAGGTTCTTCCCATCCCAAGAGCACACATGCAGCAAGGACTGCTGAGAGACTCTCGTAGCTTGGGAGAAGCAGATCAGCCAAGCTGCCTGAAGGAATCAGAAAGCAGCTGAGCTACCTGGAAAGGGCATGCTACCACGTTGAGCTGCCCACAGGTTATGCGCTATTGCTCACTCTAGGTTCCCAGCGGTTGTGGCTGTCACCCATGCTGGGGTGGGACTTGGTGATGCAGCCGTCTCTGAGTCACTTCTGCACCTGTGTGATGCAGCCGTCTCTGAGTCACTTCTGCACGTGTGTGATGCAGCTGTCTCTGAATGACTTCTGCACCTGTGTGATGCAGCTGGCTCTGAGTCAGATCTGCACCTGTAAGTAGCACCAGTAAAACTCATAAGAGCATCTGAGGCTTTGGCGAACTTTAGTTTGTCATTGGTCCCATCTAGGTGGGGCAGCCAGCTACTTGTCACGTCTCTCTAGGAGTAGGGTCACACGCATCTGGTGTGTGAGTATTCTCTCTCACTGCTTGGTGATGAGTTTGGTGATGACAACCCAAAGACATGACCCATGAAATAAATAACCAATAAGCTGTACTTGCATTCTATAAAACTTCCTGCTCTGTGAAAGACAGTGTTGGGGCTGAGGAGATGGCTCAGTGGTTAAGAGCACTGGCTGCTCTTCCAGAGGACCCAGGTTCAACTCCCAGGACCAACATGGCAGCTCACAACTATCTGCAATTCCAATTCCAGGGAATCCAACACCCTTACACACGCAGGCAAAAACACCAATGCACATAAAATAAAAATAAATGAATTTTAAAAAAGAAAGGAAGAAAAAGAATGAATGAAATGAAAAGATACTGACCATGAAAAAACATTATCTAAAATATATACAAAAGAGTCTTAAAATTTGAAATTTATTTCAACAATATGAAAACAACCAGGAGCCTAGGGAGATGGCTCAGTCGGCAAAGTGTCGCAGGGTTTTCTCTGTCCAATTACATTAGTGCAGAGGAGGCCTGTGATTGGACAGGGAAAAGGGAGGCGGAGCTAAGAGGGCAGAGACAGAGAACCTCTCGGGGAGAGGAGGAGGAAGATGGCAGTGGAAGTAAACCAGCGCGGTGGTAACCAGTCACAACCAGTTCTGATACCACAAGGCTAGAAAGTTGGGATAAAACTTTTATCATTATCAGTTGGTCCTGAAATTATTGTATTGGCATCCTGTAGATTGTGACTTTATTGATACATAAATCTGACTGGTTAACTATAAACATTAAGAGTCTTGATTCTACTGGGTAATCGGGTGTTGAGATGGCTGACCGCGTGGTAGAACTAAAACAGGAGTGAGCCTTCATGTGCACTCTGAACCCTGAGCAATTCGGACATGACACAAGTCCCACTCTGGCAGGGGGTGACAGCCATGGGGTAGCTGAGCATGGAAAAGGGCAGGGAATGCCCTGCAATCCAGGATTCATCCCAATTTGCTTTGATGCTACTACTCTTCAAAAACCAAGGGTTTTTGTTGGTCTGTTAAGTGAATCGAGGTCTTTCTATGCAGCTGTGACTGGCCTACAGCTCACTGACAATCAGGCTGGCCTTCCATTTGCAGCAGTCTTCCTGCCTCTGCCTCCCAGGTGCTGGGATTACAGGTATGTGCCACCATCCATGACTTTAAAAAGTGAGTTCCCTTCTCCACCAGCCTCCACAGTAAGAAAAGAAACAGGCCAATCAGAAAATGAGAAGCTGGGGGTGGTGGCACGCACATTTGATTCTAACACTTGGGAGGTAGAGGCAGGCAGATCTCTGTGAGGTCAAGGCCAGTCTGGGCTACACAGTGAGCTCCAGGCCAGCCAAGACAACATCGTAAGATCCTGTCTCCAAAAAAATAAGATTAAATAAATAAATTAACGAATGCATAAAATCAAGTCATGCTCTCACTATACCCTATTAGAATACTTAAAATTAAACTACCAATGACAAAGAATACTGTCAAAGATGTGAGGAAACAGGCTCTTCACACTTTGCTGGTGGGACACATAGTGGTCTAGATATTGTGGAGAAAGCCTGGCAGTTTCCTATTACACTGAACATACTCTTAGACTCCAGAAAAATGAAAATTTATATGAAAAAAAATCTGTTGAGGCCTGCACCCCCCCCCCAGCATGGCTGTAGCCATGTTGTCCCAGGCCCCCCTAGCATGGCTGTAGCCATGTTGTCCCAGGACCCCTAGCATGACTGTAGCCATGTTGTCCCAGGCCCCCCTAGCGTGGCTGTAGCCATGT
>JADRCH010000181.1:1906137-1933412 GCA_019843965.1 Rhynchomys soricoides | reverse complement strand
ATATACCTCCTATGAATACATATACTGCAGGATTGTTTGTCCCCCCCTCATATATACCTCCTATGAATACATATACTGCAGGATTGTTTGTCCCCCCCCTCATATATACCTCATATGAATACATATACTGCAGGATTGTTTTAAAGGCTTAAGAAGGCCAGGGATAGTAGAGCACACCTTTAATCCCAGCACTGGGGAGGCAGAGACAGGGGATCTCTGTGGGTTTGAAGACAGCTTGGTCTACATAAATGAGCTCCAGGCAGCCAGGGATACATAATGATACTCTGGCTCAAAAAATAAAACAGAACAAAAACATAACAGCAATAACAACAACAAAAAATAAGTGGGCCTTTAATCCCAGCACTTGGGAGGCAGAGAAAGGTGGACCTCTGAATTCAAGGCCAGCCTGGTCTACACAGCAAACTCCAGGACAGCCAGGGCTACAGAGAAACCCTCCCCTCCATTGCTGGTGGGAGCACAAACTTGTACAGCTACTTTGAAAATCAATATGGTAGTTTCTTAGAAAATTGGGAATCAATCTACCTTAAAACCCAGCGAGCTAATCCAACCGTGAGCACGCACCCAGAAGATGCTCCTTCATACTATGAGGACACTTGCTCAACTATGTTTATAGCAGCTTTATTCAAAGGAGCCAAAAACTGGAAACAACCCAGATGTCCCTCAGCCAAAGAATGGATAGAGGAAATGTGATTCATCTATCTACACAGTGGAGTACTACTCAGCTGTTAAAAAAAGTAACATCATGAAATTCGCAGGCAAATGAATACAACTAGAAAAAGATTATCCTGAGTGAGGCAACCCAGACCTAGAAAGACAAGCATGGCACCGACTCACTGATAAGTGGATATTAGCTGTGAAGTAAAAGATAATCATGCTTCAATCCACAGGCACAGAGAAGCTATGTACAAGGGAGACTCAGGGGTGGGAGTGGGGCAGATAAATCTCCTGGGAAGGAAGACTAGAATGAAGGTGGGATGGGGAGTGGGGAATGGGACGGTGGAGGCGGGGGTGGGAACAAGAGGGACCGATCGGGTGGGAGCTGGATGGAAGGAGAGGGCACGGGGAGAGACAACTGGATTGTGGGTATCTCAGAGATGAGCTAGAAACCTAGTGCAATGGAAACCCCAGGGTGACCCTAGCTCAGCCTCCTAGCAATGGGGCCTATGAAGCCTGAACCCAGGCAACTTTCAGTGGAGGGATTGAGACACCAACCAGCCACAAAACCTTTGACCTATAATTTGTCCTGCCTATGAGATGTGCTGGGGTAAAAACATGGTGCAGAACTTGTGGGAGTGGCCAACCAACCACTAGTCTAGCTTGAGACCCAAGCCATGAGAGGGAGCCTGGAGGGCTAGGAGGCAGAGGCTGGATAGCCCAGAGACCTAGGATAAAAAATGATTCTCAATGATATTCTGCTATACTCATAGATTAGCAGGTAGCCCAGTTGTCATCAGAGAGGCTTCACCCAGCAGCTGATGGAAACAGATGCAGAGAACCACAGCCAAACATTAGGTAGAGCTTAGGGAATCCTGTGAAGAGGGGGAGGAAGGACTGTAGGAACCAGAGGGGTCAAGGACACAAGAAACCTCACAGAATCAACTAACTTGGGCTCATAGGGGCTCCCAGAGACTGAACCAACAGCCAGGGGGATTAACCTAGGCCTCCTGCATACATATTACAATTGTGTAGCTTGGTCTTCTTGTGGGACCCCTAACAGTGGGAGCAGGGGCTGTCTCTGACTCTTTTGCCAGCACTTGGGACCTTTTCTTCAGACTGAGCTGCCTTGTCCAGTCTTATTATGAGGAGAGATGCCTCGTCTAACTGCAACTTGATGTGCCATTGAAGAGATCAGTTCAGGACCTTTAGAAAATTACACCAGGCCCCCAGCATGTGGGCACCCCTCCCCTCTTGGAAGAGACTGGTTAGGGAGCACGTAGACTGGAAAGGAGGAGCTGATTAAGCCCCTACTACCTCATTCCCTAAAGACCAATCAGTTTAAAAGTCACACTGTTCTGCCAATCACATTGTGCCTAATGGCTGCTGGTCTAAAAACTGTATAAAAACTCGCTGACCGGGTCTTTCTCTCCCTCCTTTGTGTGCAGGGCGACCCCAGTGTGCTGGAACAATAAATTCCTCTTGCTTTTTTCAGAGATCCCTGACTCCATGGTGTTCTGCTCCCCAGAGTCTTACACCATGTTTGTCTGATAATCCATGGGAGGCCTGCCCTTTTCTGAGAAAGAGTGGATGGGGGAGGTGGGGAGGAAGGACAGGGAGAGAGGGGGGAAACCGCAGTCAGGATGCAGAGTAAATAAATTAGTTAATAAAAAAAGGAACAACCACCAAAAAAGAAAGAAAGAAAGAAAGAAAGAAAGAGAGAGAAAAAAGAAAAGAAACCCAAACAACAACAATAAAAACAAAAATAGAGCCCAGGAGAGCTGTTTGGTAGTGGGAAAAACTGCTAAATGAATGACCCTCTCAGGTATCAAAAAATAAAGGACATCTTTAAGCCTGGTGGTGATGGCACACCCAGCCTCGTCTACAGAGTGAATCGAAGGCAGCCAGGGCTACACAGAGAAACCTTGTCTCAAAAAAAAAAAAAAAAAAAAGAAAAGAAAAAAAGAAAGAAAGAAAGACAAACCATAATTTTACATATTGGTGAGAAAAACTATTGAATGAAATAGCTACAGTTAACAGCTATAATTTTATAGTTATTATAAAATAATTCTATTATTAAATAAACATCTCAAACCTTCTAAAACCAAAGTGCCTGTATGTCTAAATAAATAAAATGCAGATAAACAGACAAGCCCTGCTCAGCATGTCCTGACATCCATCATGGACTGGGCACCTGATTTCCCTGACCAATGCCCTCAGTGCTTACTGCTGGCACCACCCCCTGCTCACATACCTCTCAGCTCCAAGAGGTAGCTGTGGGATGAAGCAAATGGCCTCTTGTGGCTCTGGTAGGTAAGCCTACAATGGGCCTTCTTTGGTGCCTCACTCTCCAGAGTCCCCACAGAGGGACAAAACAAAGGAGTCCTAGCAACCATACTGGTCTACTGGCTCAAGGACACACAGGCTGACCAAACTACCACAGTCACAAAACCAGGGCAAAACCTGAGCTGTGAATACACACTGAGAGCCACAGAAGATTTAAATAGAATATAATATTAAAAATACATACTTATTTTAAAGAAATTCGGTATACACTAAATTACTAGGTATACCATGAGTAGGGAATATTGTTTGTTTGGACACAGAACATTTCGTGACAGATTACATTTAGAACATTTTTTTTTTTTTCTTGTGTAGTTTCTGGCTGTCTTGTCAACTCCTAGTTGACCAGGCTGGCCTTGAACTCTGCTGCCTGAGGCCTGTAGAGCAAAGAATCTCCCCACCCCACCCTCAACCCCTACCCCCAGAGCAAAGAATCTTAATAGGAAGGAGAAAAGTCAGTCAGCAGATAACAACCCAAAGGTCAGAGTTGTTTGCCAGGAACAATAAAATGCAGCTAGTTACAGCCAGCAATCTTGAAATCCTGAACCCTTCTAAAACACACAGAAACTGAAAACCTCAGCAAAACAAAGAAGAGCCAAAATACAACAAAGAAAAGTGGGGGTGAGGGCTGGGGGAGGGGGAACACAGACAGACCTGGACAGGATAGGAGTGACAGCAGCATGCATTGGCAATCCCAGCAGGGGGTTGTGAGACTACAGAGGGAGCCTGGGAGGAAAGTGTCTAGTTCTAGGTCAGTCTAGACTATATGATGCATCTGCGGCCAGCCAGCAAGATCTTGTCTCAAAATAATAATAACAACCAAAAAAAAAAAAATGTTTTAAACCGCTTTGTATGGGCTAAGAGGAGAATCGAGGTGACAGAAGAGAGCAGGTGACATTGAGGGCAGTGAAAATTCTATTTGAACATCATGGAGACAAGAGATAAAATAGTGAACAGTGCCCCAGATTCCTTCAGGACAATAACAAAAGGCCCAGTGTTCGTGACATTTTGTTTCCAGAAGAAAAGAAAGAAAACACGGTTGAAAGAAGATGTAAAGAAAGAAGAGCTAACAATTCCCCAAATTTGCTAAAAGGTACAAAGGTACAGAATAAAGCAAAACTAACCCCAAATGGCATAAACCCCAAGCTACCAAGCCTCTGAAAAGTAAAGAGGATGGAGGAGGGGCAGGCTGTGCCACTGGGGAGCGCCCTGGGGCTGAAACCATGCCGCTGGGGGGTGTTGGAGTTCGGACTTTTTCAGATTTGGGAACATTTCCAGACTACTGGCCAAACAGTCCTAATTTGAAAGTGGCAAATGTTCCTAAATTCAGAACTTCTGAATGCTGACACGACACTCAAGAAATTTTGGATCTTTCAAAGCAAATCTTTGGTTCTCAAGGCAAGTAGAAGTAATGGCTAAGACACATCTCAAGGGCTGGTGAGATGGTTCTGTGGTCAAAAGCACTGGCAGCTATCCAGAGGACCCAGGCTCAACTCCCAGCCCGTGGTGGCTCACAACTATCTGTAACTCCCTCTTCTGGCCCCATGGGTACTGCATGCAGTGGCACACAGATATATGCAGGCAAAACACACAGACACATAAGATAAAAATAAACAAACCTTGAAAAACCAAACAACAACAATGAAGCCCATACCACATTAAGAGCAGGCCACAGAACGCTGTGACCTTAGCAGTAGCTGATAAGGTCATTCCTAAAACACATTCCACTTAAAATGAAGACCACTGCCACTGCTACAGGAGGACGGGGATAGCATCCTGCACTCCCTAGAGTGACCACAGAGGCCATCCAACAGAGGGTGTGGACATCAGGGTGCATACAGAGAGGATGCTTAAAAATGGCTAAGTAAGCAAAACTAACATTGGAAGAAAATAAAAATAAGATATAAATCCCAACAGGACAGTTATGTTAGCGGTAAATGGGCTAAGTAGTGAGAGTAAAGGCAAAGACTGCAGAAGAGTTCACAAAAGAAACTTGACTTCGCTATATCTCTCTTTAAGAAACTTATTTCAAACATAATGGTCAGGCAGACTAAAAGGAAAGACAGAAATCATATGTGTTCAGTCTCTCCTAAAATTCATGTCCACTCAGAACTTCAGCATATGGGCTCATACCCAAACAGAGATTGATGAGGTTAAGATGAATTCGTTTTGGATCACAGCTTCCCACTGCCGTGCACACACTGCAAGCGCAGACAGTCTGCTTAACATAATACTTAAAATATTGGCTATAGGGCTAGAGAGATGGCTGCTCTTTCAGAGGTCCTGAGTTCAGTCCTCAGCAACCACATGGTGGCTCTCAACCATCTGGAATGGGGTCTGTAATGAGATTCTGGCATAGAGGTGTACATGCAGGCAGAACACTGTATACATAATAAATAAATCTTTACAATAAATATCCGGATGTGACCCAAATGACCATGTGCTGAGAGTAAAGAGTTAAACAGCATGTTCACCTGTGAATTGGTCCTTTCAACAATTCAGTGTATCAGTACAGATATGAAAACATGTAAAGCTTATAAATGCTTATATATGCAGAGGGACAGGCCACAGGTGAACTAGCCTGAAGAACTAGTAAGCAGAACAATGGGTGGGGAGGACCACAGGCACACACAAGATAGACCAGTATCCCAGGCAGCGAACTTGGAGGTGGAGGTAGGAGACAGCCACGGGCAAAGGGCACACAGAACAGCAAGGGCAACATCAGAGCTCTCACAGACATAGGATTCAGGGAAAGAAGGCAGAGCTGGAACACAGAGTGACCAGTGGCTCCCAAATCATGGACATTCTTCGAGCTAGAAGAAAACATACATGCTGGGGTAGAGGCTTAGTTCCTGATACCCACAGTTCTCACACCATCTTTTCACACTCAGCACGTGACAGACAACAGCAACCCCAGCTCCACCACTCTTCCAGAGGCCTCATCCCCTGTTTCCTCTTCCTAAACACAAGGTAGATAGGTCACAGTTCCCCACTGTGCTCCCCATATCGAGACATAGCTTGGCACTGTTAAAATCTAAGCCTTCCTTACTCAAAGTTGTGCTTGGTGAGACTTTTCCGATGTTCTCAGGAGTCATGCAGCACAGTATTCCACAACGCTCCAGAGGTCTGCCCTGCCAGGGGAAGGGTGGGGCAGTGCATTCAGGGGACTAAGGAAGAGCCCCAAGACAGAGCTGAGACTCACCTGTTGCAGATCCCTGCTGGAGACTGCCTAAGATCTTCTCGCCCAAGAGATGAATCAGTCGTGTTACAACCTTGGGGTAGAAGGAAAGAAAATCTTAAACCACATGTCTAAATGGTGAAATGCTGGGACCAGGAAATGTCACATGATGTTAAACAATGCACTGGGTTTGCTTTTTCAAAATTGTCGGTGACTGGCTCCAGACTCAGGGACTGAGGAAAAGCCGGGAGGTAAGAGCCTGCCTGCTTCCACCTGTGGCCAGAGACCCCTGCCTGGGCCACCAGGCCTCCATAGACAAACAGCGCAGGGAGAAAGCGAGCTGCCCACTTGTGTGGAAAAGCCAGCAACAGGAAGACTCCGGACGCAGGGTCTGAAGAACAGCCGGGAGAGAGAACTGGTTTCCCAGGAATATTGACATCTGGGCTTGAAGGAAAGACAAGCCACAGTCAGAGAGAGAAAGACCAGCTAACACCAGAGATAACCAGATGGCGAAAGGCAAGGGCAAGAACACAAGGAACAGAAACAAAGACTACTTGGCTTCATCAGAACCCAGCTCTCCCACCACAGCCAGCCCTGGATACCCCAACATACCAGAAAAGGAAGACTCAGACTTAAAATCACTTATCAAGAGGATGATAGAAGATTTTAAGAAGGAAATAAATAACTCTCTTAAAGAAATACAAGAGAACACAGGTAAACAACTGGAAGCCCTTAAAGAGGACACACAAAAATCCCTTGAAGAATTATAGGAAAACACAATCAAACAAATGAACAAAACCATTCAGGAATTTAAAACAGAAATAAAAACAATAAAGAAATCACAAAGGGAGACAACCCTGGAGTTAAAGAACATAGGAAATAAATCAGGAGTCATAGATGCAAGCATCACCAACAGAATACAAGAGATAGAAGAGAGAATCTCAGGTGCAGAAGATACCATAGAAAACATGGACACAACAGTCAAAGAAAACACAAAATGCAAAAAGCTCCTAACCCAAAACATCCAGGAAATCCAGGAAACAATGAGAAGGCAGAACCTGAGGATAACAGGTATAGAAGAGAGTGAAGATTCCCAACTTAAAGGGCCAGTAAATATCTTCAACAAAATTATAGAAGAAAACTTCCCTAACCTAAGGAAAGAGATGAACATAAATATACAAGAAGCTTACAGAACACAAAAAAGACTGGACCAGAAAAGAAATTCCTCCTGTCACATTATAGTCAAAACACCAAACACACAAAACAAGGAAAGAATATTAAAAGCAGTAACGGAAAAAGGTCAAGTAACATATAAAGGCAGACCTATCAGAATTACACCAGACTTTTCACCAGAGACTATGAAAGCTAGAAGATCCTGGGTAGATTTCATATGGACTCTAATAGAACACAAATGCCAGCCCAGGCTGCTATACCTAGCAATACTCTCAATAATCATAGATGGTGAAACCAAAATATTCTACGACAAATCCAAATTTGCACAGTGTGTTTCCACAAACCCAGCCATACAAAGAATAATACATGGAAAATGCCAACTCAAGGAGGAAAACTACACTCAAGAAAAAGCAAGAAAGTAATCTTTCAACAAACTCAAAAGAAGATAGCCACACAAACAATATAAACAACATCAAAAATAACAGGAAATAACAATCCCTATTCTTTAATATCTCTTAATATCAATGGTATCAACTCCCCAATAAAGAGACATAGACTGACAGACTGGATCCATAAACAGGACCCAGCATTTTGCTGCATCCAGGAAATGCACCTCCGTGTTAAAGACAAACACTACCTCAGAGTAAAGGGCTGGAAAATAATTTTCCAGGCAAATGGCCCCAAGAAACAGGCTGGAGTAGCCATTCTAATATCGGATAAAATTGACTTTCAACCAAAAGTCATCAAAAAGGATGAGGAAGGACACTTCATACTCATCAAAGGAAAAATCTACCAAGAAGAACTCTCAATTCTGAACATCTATGCCCCGAATGCAAGAGCTCCCACTTTCATAAAAGAAACTCTACTAAAGCTCAAAGCACACATTGCACCTCACACAATAATAGTGGGAGACTTCAACACCCCACTATCAACAATAGATAGATCTTGGAAATATAAACTAAACAGAGACACGGTGAAACTAACAGATGCTATGAACCAAATGGGTTTAACAGATATCTATAGAACATTTCATCCTGCATCAAAAGAATATACCTTCTTCTTAGCACCTCATGGTACCTTCTCCAAAATTGATCATATAATTGGTCACAAAACAAACCTCAACAGATATAAGAAGATTGAAATAATCCCATGCCTCCTATCAGATTACTACGGATTAAGGTTGGTCTTCAATGGCAACAACAACAACAGAAAGTCCACATACACATGGAAGCTGAACAACGCTCTACTCAATGATAACTTGGTCTAGGAAGAAATAAAGAAGGAAATTAAAGGTTTCCTAGAATTTAATGAAAATGAAAGTACAATTTACCCAAACCTATGGGACACAATGAAAGCAGTGTTAAGAGGAAAACTCATAGCTCTGAATGCCTCCAAAAAGAAACTGGAGAGAGCGTACACTAACAGCTTAACAGCACATCTGAAAGTTCTAGAACAAAAAGAAGCTAATACACCCAAGAGGAGTAGAAGGCAGGAAATAATCAAGCTCAGGGCTGAAATCAACCAAGAGGAAACTAAAAGAACTACACAAAGAATCAACAAAACCAAGAGCTGGTTCTTTGAGAAAATCAACAAGATAGATAAACCCTTAGCCAGACTAACCAGAGGGCACAGAGACAGTATCCAAATTAACAAAATTATAAATGAAAACAGAGATATAACAACAAACTCTGAGGAAATTAAAAAAATCATCAGATCCTACTACAAAAGCCTATATGCAACAAAATTGGAAAATCTGGAGGAAATGGACAAGTTTCTAGACAGATACCAATTACCAAAGTTAAATCAGGATCAGATAAACCATCTAAACAGTCCCATAACCCCTGAAGAAATAAAAGCAGTCATTAAAAGTCTCCCAACCAAAAAAAGCCCAGGACCAGATGGGTTCAGTGCAGAATTCTATCAGACCTTCAAAGAAGACCTAATACCAATACTCTTCAATCTATTCCACAAAATAGAAACAGAAGGAACACTATCCAATGCATTTTATGAGGCCACAGTTACACTGATACCAAAGCCCCACAAAGACCCAACAAAGAAAGAAAACTTCAGACCAATTTCCCTTATGAATATCAACGCAAAAAATACTCAATAAAATTCTCACAAACCAAATCCAAGAACACATCACAATGATCATTCACCATGATCAAGTAGGCTTCATCCCAGGGATGCAGGGATGGTTCAATACCCAGAAATCCATCAATGTAATCCACTACATAAACAAACTCAAAGAAAAGAACCACATGGTCATTTCGTTAGATGCTGAAAAAGCATTTGACAAAATTCAACATCCCTTCATGATAAAAGTCTTGGAAAGATCAGGAATTCAAGGAGCATACTAAACATAGTAAAAGCAATATACAGCAAACCAGTGGCCAACATCAAACTGAATGGAGAGAAACTCGAAGCAATCCCACTAAAATCACGGACTAGGCAAGGCTGCCCTTTCTCTCCCTATCTATTCAATATAGTACTTGAAGTTCTAGCTACAGACAACAGAAGGAGGTCAAAGGTATACAAATTGGAAAGGAAGAAATCAAAATATCACTATTTGCAGATGATATGATGGTATACTTAAGTGACCTGAAAAAACTCCACCAGAGATCTGCTACAGCTGATAAAAAACAACCTCAGCAAAGTGGCTGGATACAAAATTAACTCAAGCAAATCAGTAGCCTTCCTATACTCGAAGGGTAAACAGGCTGAGAAAGAAATTAGGGAAATGACACCCTTCACAATTGTTACAAACAATATAAAGTATCTTGGTGTGACTCTAACCAAACAAGTGAAAGATCTGTATGACAAGAACTTCAAGTCTCTGAAGAAAGAAATCAAAGAAAACCTCAGAAGATGTAAAGATCTCCCATGCTCATGGATAGGCAGGATTAACATAGTTAAAATGGCCATCCTGCCGAAAGCAATCTACAGATTCAATGCTATCCCCATCAAAACTCAATTCTTCATAGACCTAGAAAGAGCAATTCTCAAATTCATATGGAATAACAAAAACCCAGGATAGCAAAAACTATCTTCAACAATAAAAGGACTTCTGGGGGAATCAGCATCCCTGACTTCAAGCTGTACTACAGAGCAGTAGTGATAAAAACTGCGTGGTATTGGTACAGTGACAGGCAGGTAGATCAATGAAATAGAATCGAAGACCCAGAATTGAACCCACGCATTTATGGTCACTTGATCTTCTAAAACCATACTGTGGAAAAAAGACAGCATCTTCAACAAATGGTGCTGGATCAACTGGTGGTCTACATGTAGAAGATTGCGAATAGATCCATTCCTATCTCCCTGTACAAAGCTCAAGTCCAAGTGGATCAAGGACCTTCACATAAAACCAGATACACTGAATCTAATAGAAGAGAAAGTGGGGAAAAGTCTCTAACACTTGGGCACAGGGGAAATGTTCCTGAACAGAACACCAATGGCTTGTGCTCTAAGATCAAGAATCGACAAATGGGACCTCATAAAATTACAAAGCTTCTGTAAGGCAAAGGACACTGTAAATAAGACAAAACGGCAACCTACAGATTGGGAAAAGATCTTTACCAATCCTACATCTGATAGAGGGCTACTATCCAATGTATACAAAGAACTCAAGAAGCTAGACTCCAGAGATTCAAATAACCCTACCAGAAAATGGGGAAGAGAGCTAAACAGAGAATTCTCAGCTGAGGAAACTCAAAAGGCCAAGAAGCACCTAAAGAAATGTTCAACATCCTTAATCATCAGGGAAATGCAGATCAAAACAACACTGAGATTCCACCTCACAGAAGTCAGAATGTCTAAGATCAAAAACTCAGGTGACAGCAGATGTTGGTGAGGATGTGGAGAAAGAGGAACACTCCTCCATTGTTGGTGGGAATGCAAGTTGATACAACCTCTCTGGAAATCAGTTTGGTGGACCCTCAGAAAAATGAACATAATACTACTTGAGGACCCAGCTATTCCACTCCTGGGCATATACCCAGAAGATGCTCCAACATGTAATAAAGACACATGCTGCACTATGTTCATAGCAGCCATATTTATAATAGCCGGAAGCTGGAAACAACCCAGATGTCCCTCCACAGAGGAATGGATACAGAAAATGTGGTACATTTACACAATGGAATACTACTCAGCTATTAAAAACAATGACTTCATGAAATTCATAGACAAATGGATGGATCTTGAAAATATCATCGTGAGCAAGGTAACGCAGTCACAAAAGAATGAACATGGTATGTACTCACTGTTAAGTGGTTATTATCCCAAAAGTTTGAAATACCCAAGAGTCATTTCGCAGCAACAGTAGGGCTGAGTGTGAAGTCCCAGATGGAGGACTTGGAGAAAGGACTGAAGGAACTGAGGGAATGTGCAGCCCCAGGGAGGTAGCAACTGTGGCAACTGGCCTGACCCCTCCGATATTTCTGGAGACTGGATCACCAACTAAAGAATACACATGGAGGGACCCATGGTGCTGGCCACAAATGCTGCAGAGGAGGGTCTTGTTATCCATCAGGGGGAGGAGAGGCCCTTAGGCCTGAGGGTGTTAGATCCCCCAGTATAGGAGAACGACAAGGAGGGAAGGTGAAAGTGGGTGGGTGGGTGGGTCGGTGGGTGGGGGAATATCCCCATAGTGGCAGGGGGAGGGCGGAAGGAATGGGGAGGTTCCAAAGGGGAGATCTGGAAAGGGGGAAACATTTGAAATGTAAGTAAAATATGAAAAAAAATTGTTGGTGACTGGAAATAAACATGGCTGTAGATGACAAGGGCCCATACGATGTCTTGGTTTCCAGATGGGACTGTGTATGGCCAACATGGCAAACACAAACGTATCTGAGATATGGGCCCTTAGACACACCTATTGGGATTGTTGTGACTATGCCAAGTGTGGGAAGACCCATCTCAATTGTGGACCGGACATGGGTCCAGAGACAAGCCATATCACGCATGCATTTGTTGCTCCCTGTTCTTGATTATGAATATAATGTGACAAATGCCTCCTCTAGCTCCTGTCACTGTGATTTCCCTACTGTGATGGACAGGACCGTGAGACTATGAGCAAAATCCAACACTTTCCTTTGAGTATCTTTTGTCAGGGTATTTTATCACAACAAAAGGAAAAGAAATTAAGTCACCAAGGAAAAGGAGGGGATGATGTGGGGGGGGGGGGGGACACAAAAGATGCAGAGGACACACTCTGTGGCCGAGTCTCACACTCCAGGTAGCAAACGACACCTAAGGGACCCATCCTATCCATGAACCCAGGCGTGGCAAAGACAGCCTGAGAGCCACCTAAGAGGACCGTCCATCTCAGACAGGGGCACCTGATGTGTTTTATGTCAATTAGGTGGCACCAGGGCCACTCTAGCAAGCTAAGTTTGGGCTGCTTATTTGCCCCAGGGTGTTGGGGTCAGAACCCACATAAGATCTAAATGAAACTGTCCATATTTTCAGATATAAAACAAAAACTAGTCTGAGCAGAGAAGTCTGAAAGTAAGTCAGACGAGGAGACTGTCACCCACCTCAGCAGACCTACTTCAGAAACAGCTCCTCGGGAGCACTCAGAATTCTAGTATAAGTATCTGAATGTTTCTCTAGAGGCCACGAGCCCAAACACCAAACAAACAAACAAGCTCATACAATCAGCAAAGCACGAAATCTACACTTTTCACAGCAGCAGTGGGAGGCTGAGCTATGGGGAAACGTGAGGCCTGCCTGGACCACAAGGCAAGTTCAAGGCTAGCCTGGGAACTTAGCAACACCCTGTCTCAAAATAAAAATTGAAAAGAGCTGGAGATGCAGTTCAGAGGTATGGTGCTTGCATGGTACATGCAAGGCCCTGAGCTTACTCTCTAGTACCACAAATAAACAAGTAAAATTGTCACATTTTAAAAACAAACAAGCATCCAGGCAGCTGTGGCGCACGCCTTTAATTCCAGCACTTGGGAGGCAGAGGCAGGTGGATTTCTGAGTTCGAGGCCAGCCCTGGTCTACAGAGTGAGTTTCAGGACAGCCAGGGCTACACAGACAAACCCTGTCTCAAAAAAACAAAACAACAACAACAAAAACAAAAAAGAAAAACCAAGCAAATTCAAAGTGAGACTATGGGGGGAGGCACAGTACAGGGGTTCACTATTGTAGTCCTGGCTACCCTGGAACTCACTATGCAGACTTAGGCTGGCTTTGAACTTACAGAGATCTGCCTATGACCTTGCTTGGCTCTGACTCCCAAGTACTGGGATTAAAAGCAAACAGGTATGTCTGGCCACTAAAGATAATTATTTCTGTGTCAAGTGGCATAGGTTTAAAATAGGCCAGTGAGTTCACAAAAAGGTATCTGGCAGGCTGGAGATATGGCTCAGCGGTTAAGAGCACCGACTGCTCTTCCAGAGGTCCTGAGTTCAATTCCCAGCAACCACATGGTGGCTCACAACCATCTGTAATGGGATCTGATGCCCTCTTCTGGGGTGTCTGAAGACAGCTATAGAGAGCGGGGCTGGAGCGAACCGGGCCGGAGTGAACAGAAAAAGTGTCTGAAGACAGCTACAGTGTACTTACATATAATAAATAAATAAATTAAAAAAAAAAATAGGTATCTGGCATCTTAAAACATTGAGGACGCACAAATCCATAGCACTGTGATGTGTCCAGGAGCTGCTGGTTCGAGCAGCTGCTGCCTGTGTGCTGGCTAGCACTCTAGGCTCAAGAACACATCATACTGTGCTGTGAAGCAGCAGCCACTTTGGAGAACTGTCTGCAGTTCCCAAAACACACATCTATCTTGTGAGCTGGCAACTGAACAAGGAATGTTTGTAACATTTGTCAAGAATGCGTGCACAAGCCTTTTAAACCTGATAGTCCCGAACTGGAATCATTCCAACACCCAACAACTGGAATCATTCCAACACCCAACAATTGGAGAACAGGTGGACTGAGGTCCAGCAGGACCCTGCTGGACCATTCACAAGAAGTATACTTTGTACCAGTTCATTCATATAGAATTAGAAGGCAACAAGGCCTTGGGTTTCAGCCCCAGTACACGCACGCACGCACGCAGACATAGGAGGGGGAGGGGGAGGAAATGAGAGGAGTTGGAAGGAAAGCAAGCACAGACACTGGGGAGCAGTTTTACGACTGAGGGCAGAGTGCTGAGTGGAAACACCACTACAGGACTCTGGGGGTTTAGTAACCTTGTCGCTCACAGGCAGGGAGGACAACCAGAAAAGGCAGCTGACTGACAGCTCAGAGATGCAGCCTCAGTATCTTAGAGCTCCTCCTCTGCCACGGCATGGCTGCCACCAAAGCTCTCTTCAAGTTGCCGTCCTAAGCAGTAGGCGTGGTGTAGCAGTTTCGTCCTACAGATAGCTCTTAAGGGAAACTCCTTAAGACAGGATATTCTGAAGCCGGGTTCCTCTATTCTACAGGAAGCGTCTCAAGCTCAGGAAATAAACCATGTAAAGGCCTGACATCCCTGAAACCTACCATACATAAGTGCATCTAAGCAGGAAGGGCTGCTGATGGACATCCTCAGACCAGCAGAGCAGCCTGAAAGAAGCTCAGATCATCTGATCTAGTTGGAAAAGACACCGTGTAACCTGTTGAGATGCCTGCAGGCTGTGCAGTTGCTCCAGGTTCCCAGCTCTGTGAGCTGTCACCCAGGCTCGGGGGGGCCTCGGTGATGCTGCGATCTTTGAGTCATTTCTGCCACTGTAAATAATCCCTTGCCATATTCCTGAGAGGAATCCCAACAGAAATCACGGGTTTATCAAGTTGCATTTTGGCAGCATCCTTTGTCTGTTACCAGTTCTGTATCTGAGATAAGTCTGGTTTTCGCTCATGTGTCCCCAGAAATAGTGTCCTACAATAGTGGTAAAAGAGTCCTCATCTGAGTGTGACTCGTGTGCCACTTTTACAACCTCCTACCTACCTTTTCCAATGTGTGTCTGTGGATACTTGACTAAATTCTCACCTGGGCCAGCAGTGCAGCTAGAAACCCTGTGCAGCAGCCTCACCCGTGCAGCAGCCTCACCTGTGCAGCAGCCTCACCCGTGCAGCAGCCTCACCTGTGGGTACCTGCGCTTGATGGATGTCAGAGCTCCTGCTGGCAGCTTGGCCAGTTCTGAGTCACGGACAGCATGCACTGTGGTTGCTCTGGCCTGGTGGGTTAGCGTCTCCACCTAAGGAAGAAGAGTCAAACCCAGGGGTCTCAAAGACCAGCCAGGGTCCCGGAGGGCCAGGCTGAGGATGCCTGGAGCCCAGCCAAGACATGTGCAGGTCAGATGCATACAAGCTACCTTCGAGTCTCTACTGCTGTGATAAATCACAGTGGCCAAAAGTACCTCAGGCTTACTTCGTCTCATACTTCTGTGTCACAGTCCATCACTGAGGGAATTCGGGGCAGGAACTCAAAACAGAACAAGACACTGGAGGAAGAGCTAAAGCAGAGGCCATGAAAGAATGCTATTTACTGGCTTGCTCTGCTTGGCTTTCTTAAACTACCCACAGCAAGTTGGACCCTTCAACACCAGTCATTAACCAAGAAAATGTGCACAATCTGGTGGGGGAATTTTCTCAACTGAGGTTCCCTCTTCTAAAATGACTCTAGCTCATGTCAAGTTGACACAGAAGTGGCACAGCAGCCTATAGGAGCTGTGTGGTTAGGAAGCAAGGACCAAAATGACCTAGCCACGCCTTTGCTCAGGACAACGCTGGTGGGCTTGTGGGCGACGGCTGTCCAAACCCCCAGGATGCTCTAGAAGCCACGGGTGTCCCTAGCAACCCTGAGAGTTCTCAGACACAGGCAAGGGGCTGCCTCAGGGAACTGAACACTCCTTCAGATACAAATGCCTCTAAAGAAGACACACCACCCACCAGGGGCCCACATCAGATGTTTCTCTCAGAGCCTAAAGGAGCCCTGGAGCATGGAGGCGCCTATTTCAGCATCTGGCCAGCTATGCAAACTTCCAAGTAGGAGTTTGTGACTGGATTCACAGGCTGCTCACAGCATAGCTACCCTAAGGCCAGGGACTCTCAAACTGTGACATCGAAGACCACTGTGAGGCAGAGCTCAGGGGAGACAGGATGGGAGTAACCCTGGAACAGAGGCTGCATAGGAAGAAAGCAGCCATTAGCACATGCTTGGCAACATCAGGAGGCTTCAAACGACCCTGTAATCAGACAGCCAAAAGACCCTAAACTGCCTAAAATATTGATTCTTTAAAAGCAGTAGAACGTGGGTTGTATAGGAAAGCCAGCCGAGCAAGCCATGAGGATCAGTCAGCACTAAGTGCTTCTCCATGCCTCTGCTCTAGTCCCTGCTCCCACTGTCCTCAGTGACAGATTGCTGCCTGGAAGCATAAGGGAAAGAATCCCTTTCCTCCACAAGTTGCTTTTGATCAGAGTGATTTACCACAGCAATAGAAACCTAACTAAGACCCTGGACTACACAGTAAGACCCTATCTCAACGAAGCAGCAGGGCGGGGAGTGTGGGGTAGGGTGGCAGACTGAGCAGGCTGTGGTGGGGTTACAAGAGCTACTCAGACCTTAGGGGGCGGCAAAGTAAAGAATACAGTCTTTCAGGTAATTTTTGTTTGTTTGTAAGCTACAGTTAATTTTTAAAAAGATTTGAGCTTGGGGTAGAGAGATGGCTCCATGGTGAAGAGCACAGGATGCAGCATGAGTCCAAGACAGCCAAGGCTAGACATTGAGACCTTGTCTAAAAACCCAACAAGCCAGATAGTAGTGGTACATGATTTTAATCCCCTCACTCAGGAGGCAGAGGCAGGCTGAACTCTGAGTTCAAGGCCAGCCTGGTCTACAGAGTGACTTCCAGGATATCCAGGGCTACATAGAGAAACCCCATCTTAGAAAACAAAAACAAAAACAAAGAAAACAAAAAACAACCCCATCAAACCCTCCCTCCAAAATCCAAAACCAAGCAAACAAACAAGACAAAAGAGTTTTGGCTTCCCTTCCAAAGGACCAAGGTTCAATTCCCAGCACCCACAAAATGGCTCAGTTATCTATAACTCCAGTTCCGAGGGATCTGATGTCCTCTTTTCTTTTTTTTCCTCTATAGCCCAGGCTGGCCTAGAAGTCACAGAGATGCACCTGCCTCAGCCTTCTGAGTGCTGGGATTAAAAGCATGTGCCACCACTGTAACCTCTGATGCCCTCTTTTGGCATCTCTGGGCATGCAGGCATACCTGCAGGCAAAACACTCATGCACATTAAAAACCAAAAAGCCAATATACCTACCTACCTACCAATCTATCGATCTATCATCTATATCTCATACACAGAGAGATAGATAGATATAGTTGCTGAGCTAATCATATAGGTTTACTGTTCTAAAGGCCTCTACGTTTTTAGGAAGCTGATGCAAAAGGATCAGCACAAGTACAAGGCCAGCTCAAGTCTATTGGTGAGTTCCAAGCCCACCTGGGTTAGGGTAAGACCCTGTCTCAAAGGAAAAAACCAACCAACCGGCCAGCCAACCAACCAACCGGCCAGCCAACCAACCAACCAGCCAGCCAAATAGCCAGCTGTAGCCAGAGGTGCAGACTGGAATTTACTGACCTCATCCAGCTCTACAAGCCCAACACTGCAACATCCTGGAGCTGGTCGCTAACAGATCAGGACAGAGAAAGCCGCCTAGGTAGGCAGCACGCAGGGAAAGCTAGAGTAAGCTACTAGTTACCCTCAGTCAAGTCCTTTTGAATACTATCCTCCAGGGATTCAGCAATGGCTGGGTGCAAAGCAGCAGCCAGAAACCAGGGACCAGAAGCCTCTTCTGGTAACTAGACAGGCAAGTTCCAGGGTGTCATGGAAGGCAAAGAGGGCAGCTGGTACCTACCACACCAACAAGGTCTCCTCGGCCATATTCCCCTGCCAGGCGTTTTTTCCCATCATCCTTTCGGATCACAGAGCGCAGCCTGCCACTGAGGACGATGTATGTGCAGTCAGACTTGTCCCCTTGTCTGCAGAGATACAAAGGAGCTCAGCTCAGCAGCCTATGCAGCTCCAACTCCTTGACAGCAGACCACAGCCCAGGATGCCATCAATGAAAAACATACAGACTTCTCAGGGATGCTTTGGTTTGTAGAGCATTTACTGTGCCAGGTGTGGTGGCACACCCCTTAATTCCGGCACTCAGTAGACAGAGGCAGGTGAATCTCTCCGAGTCAGAGACCAGCCTGGTCTACACAGTGAATTCTTGACCAGCTAAGCCTACATAGTGAGACCCTGTCTCAAATAAGTAAGTAAATAATATAAAGCTCAATTATTCTTACTTTAAAATATTTGTGCTTGCACATATGGGTTTGCTACTACTTCCAATAAGGATTCTAACTTTTCCTTAGCTCAAATTTTAAGCATCATAAATTGACAGCTACAACCCCAGTCTGTCTGTGACCTGAGCAGAGGTGAGGCCAGCAAAGGCAGCCCAGCTAGGGTCAGAGGAAAAGACCTGAGAACAGTTACCACGACAGCTCCTTACAGAAGCCACTTCAGACGGCTCTCGGGTCTTCTGATAGGATCATGTGGCTTACATGTATGCACACGGGAAGCTCTCTGCTAAAAATATGTACATGCCTGTGTATATACGCACAGAACCCAGGATGGTGTCAAACGATGTTTCCATGGGTGCCAGGAGTGGGGAGTGGATAATGAACTCACCCTTGTCATTGTACAACCTTCAAGCATGGATCTGGTCTATTATCAGTACCACTACCCAACAGCAGGGACATGCAGTGATGGAGACCCCTCAGGCTCTGTACACTGCACACTCTTGGGCCTTTAGTCTACCTGTGGGTTTCTCTGTACACTATACATCTGTGAGTCTCACCTGTATATGGCACGTCCAGCCTCTACTTCCATCCAGTCTAGAGCAAAATCAATCTGCCGTACAAAGGACGACATCCTCTTCACAACTGTGTGTGCCACGCCCAGGACGACATCTGGTCGTTTCCTCATGATCCTGTCATGCAATCTCAAGTCATTTCCATTGCCACGAGGCCTCCTCTCACCTCCCACCTTACGTCCAGCCCTACTAGATTCACTCCTCACAAGAGTCACAGCGTTTGAGAGCAACAGGACTTTCAACCCCACCTACCACAGAAGGACTCTGCATTGTTTACTTTGAGGGAAAGAGACACTGAGAACTGAGACAGGACAGTGCCTAGGCAGCCGTCTGCTCTCAGCTGCACAGGAACAATGGACTTGGGGAATAGAAGATCACCCACATGAGTGTCCACTTCATTAAGGCCCCTGGAGCACAGACCACTCCTAAACTCCAGGTTTGGGGAGCAGGGTTCCAGCTCCACATGTGCAGACCCATGAGTGTAGACAGCCAGTACAATGAGGCACAAAATGTGGGGAGGGTCGTTCGCACATGCGCGCGCGCGCGTGCATACGGCCTTTGAACCTAGAGGCATGGAATCTACCTGGGTGGACATAGAACGCTGAGGGTTCTGACCGAGAACACTGTCACCTCTCTGGTGACTGTGTGGACAGACTGTGGAAGGCGGGCAACAGCAGGGATATCATGGTGGCCCCAGGGCTGGGGTCAGGACCCCATAGATAGCTCATAGGCTACACACTGGGCAGGAGAGAACCGAGGTGGAAGGCCTCCAGGCCTCGGCCCAGTAACGGAGACAGAACTGCCAGCCTCTTAGAAACAGGGAAACAGAGCACTGCCACGTGCATTAGATAATGCTCCTGTTATCTAGCATGCCTTCACCATCCCAGGGAGGATGGCAAATACGAGGTGACAGCTTCAGGGAGGCCAATGATGTAATTCTATCCTCCAGAGGAGGAGAGTCCCCATGACATTTGCTGGACCATGTCTGTAAAGTGAGAAACATCTGTATCAGGAGTTTTTATGCACATACAACTACATGCATGCAGACCAGGACATTCAAAGGCATGTACTCCCAGAGAACACACAGAAATACACATGGGCAAGGACATGTAATACATGCACACAGAGATGAAACCACACAAACAAGGTCACATGAAAAAAACCCATTAACAGACATATACATATATAAGCAAGGAAATCCATATATGTGCATACATACAGATGTGACATAGACAAGGGCATACAGACAGATATATATACAAAGGAGAAACATGAATAAGACCTTGAGAGAAACCCAAACATGCATACCTAGACAGCAACATACAGGCACACTCAGACATGTATTGGCCACGCAGAGACATCCTACATAGACTTGTAGGAGCACAGACAAACACATATGCATGGGCAAGGGAGGATCAGGTAATGCCAAGGTCAGAGAAGTAAAGAGAAAAAAAAAACAAGGCCACGGGGTCCTGGCAACCACACCAATGAGGTGATTCCAGTCCACCCTCCTGACTATCCTTCCTGAGCTTTGCCTCGGTACAGATGGACAGAGGCAGGGGCTGGGGACAGCAGACTGAGAGCATGCTCTGTATCTCTGAGAAGATCCATGCAGCTCAAGAGGAAGGCAAACTCAACTTCATTCTGGGGCCCCGTGCTAGTAGAGGGGCCGAGGCACAGATCTACCTCTTTGACATGTCTGCCATCTGTGAAAAGAGGTCCTTACCCTCAGCATACTGAAAATATCATCAGCGGGCACAGCATCAGGGAGCCAGGCCAGAGGCCTTCAGGCAAATCCTAGGAGAGGGAGGCTACATCTGGGGGAGGCCTTCCGTTCCCTGGCCCCTACTACTGTCTGGAAAGCACCTTGGTTGAAACATGATGTTTAAGCTGTTAAGCTTCCATGACCTTCCGGCCCCTGACGACCTCCATCTGAGCATCTACCCAACTTTCAGACAGAAGAGCTACAAGGCCATAGCAGACATCAGGCATGGATGAAGAAGACGTCTTCTAGCATTGTGGATACAAAGATGGATGCTGGCTAGCACAGATAAACATGAGGGGAGGTTGCTCAACTAAACTCAGAGAAATTGTGGACCCTGATGGGTCCCCCCCACCCCCAAGCAAGGAACAAATTATGCTCTGGGACTCACGGAACAAGTAGAAAGGCCAGCAGAAGATGCAGCCTGTGACCTCTCAGACAAGCTGAGGAGGACATCACTGGGAGTGAAGGACATATTTGGTAGATAGGTAGATCCAAGTTTCCAGTTCTATATAACAGCCTATACTGAGCGGTGGTGGGACACGGCTTTAATCCCAGCACTCAGGAGGCAGATGCAGGTGGATCTCTGGGAGATTGAGGCCAGCCTGCTTTACAGAGTGAGTCCCAGGACAATTAGGGCTACAAAGAGAAACCGTGTCTCGAAAAACAAAAAACAACATCAGCAAAACCCCCACCTAGACTCACTTAAGGAAGGAGAGTGAGCAGGCCACTCCACGACCACTCAGGCTCATTGTGCCTTTCCAACCAGACCTACTCTCCTGTGAACAGGCTTCTAAGCAATGAGCCAGACCCTGATTCCAGCTCTATCCCCCCATATGTGTGGCTACAGAATGTACCAACAATGAGATATGACTGGGTGAGAGCCACATAGCAACAGAGAAAGTAGCAAATGTCAGATATCACAAGCCACATGGAGGCACTTTGAATGAATGACTGGATCTGTGTATGGATACCAGTGTATGCGATTACTGAGCTAAAGAACCAGGGGATGCCAGTAGAAGGCCTATCCCTGAAAGCCCTCAGGGACAGAGGACCCAGGAGACAGGTGAGCAGGACAGAGAGGAGCACAGAGAAGGGAACAAGGACTCACTCATAGAAATGGGCCTTCGAGATGGACAAAAAGCTGCAGTCTCGGTTGGCTCTGATGGTGAACATTAGGGGCTCTCCCGTGAGCACAGCCAGCTGCCCCACCATCTCCCCAGGATGGGTGAGGAACAGGCAAGTATCCTCCAGGCTGTCAATCTTTTGCTGGTATACATGCAGCATCCCCGAGACCACAAACAAAATGTTGACATCCTGAGAAAAGCAGAGAAGGCTACCTTCAGCACGATATATGTGACAGAGGCCCGGAATGCCCCATGGACCCAGAGCCCAGGGAAGTCACAGTGGTACAGGCAGCTGCTTCTTTGCCTATTCTAGGTTGTGTGTGACTCAGCCTTGGACACGTTTCCACTCAGAACATTGTAACAGTTTTGCAGCTTTATTATTTAGTGCCTATGATTTTTTTATTTATCAACCACAGGGAATTTCCTTTCTCAATCTCAGACATACGTCCCTGTCACTGCTCTACATAAATGCCAACCCATTCCCACAGAAATGAAGGAGCAGCCCATCCCTTTGAAGCTCTATAGAGCTTTAGAGTCACATATTTTAACCCAACATCCACAAAAACAAGCAGGGCCAAACCCCAACTTCTATGTATCTATTATGGGACTCTGCAAATCTTTTCACCCAAACCCCTTAGAGTCCAGAAAAGGTGCCAGGGTTGCAGGCACAACCATGGAGAAGCCTAGCACCTCAGCCCTGGGCTGCCCAGAGACTAAAACAGTGCCCAGAGGACCAGCAGTGTGTCACTGGGCCAACTTCCAACTACTGTGCCCTCACCCACACGCCACCCAGCACTGAGCTGCAGGGATAGCAGTTCCTATGACCTTCAGGACTGAGGTTCTTAACCTACCTGATCTCCTTGTTTTGACACTAAAGTGCCTGCAGGAACATGAAGAAATGCTACCCGGCCATCCAACAGGGATGGGTCCTAAAACACCGAACAGAAGGAATATAAATATATTTATGAATATATTCATATAAATATAAAGAGATACTTAAGTGAAGGCACAGAAGATGGGGCCTGGGAAGCTAGGACAGGGGTGACCCGGGTATGGCTGTGTCACGTGCTTCTCTAAGGCCTGTCCACTAACAGACAAGATTGTATTCTGCACAAAAGATCGGTGAAACACGGCAGAAAACTCTGAGATGCAGACCAATATGCTTACGAATCTACACAGGTAGATTTCTCAGTAAGAAAAGGCAGTTCGTTTCATAAGGATCACTGGCATAAAAGGAAGACACCTTTCCACACTCATTACAAACCCAAACAAGTAGTACAGCCCCCAACACACACACACATACACACACATACACACACACGCACGCACACACTCTCACACACACACAAACACGCACGTACACACACACTCCCCCCCACACGCACGCACACACACACACACACACACGCACACACATGCACGCACACACGCACGCACACACACACACACACACACAGTCTCTCTCTCTCTCTCTCCCCTTTCCTTTCCTTCTTGAGACATGGGCTGCTCTTTTAAAAAGTCAACTTAGATCAACCTAACTAGGGTACCATCTCCCATCCCACCTGCAAAACCTGGCTTTCCCACATGCCTCATGAGGTCAGGAATAACCTGGAATCCAGCATGACTGGGGATCCTCAGAGCACACAGGAGGAGCTTGCAGGGACTGAGTGTCTATATGTATATGGGCATGATACCTGCAAAGGCCTGGAAAAAAATCAAATTTAAATTCACAGCTCTTTTTTTTTTTTTTCCCACATTTAAAAAATTAGGTTTTTTCACATTTAAAAAAAAAATAGGTTTTTTTCACATTAAAAAATTGTTTTTTGTTTTTTGTTTTAAATTCCCAGCACTTAGTGATAGTAAAACAAAATTAATAAGAAAGGTAAGAAAGGTCACTGGCCACCATGAGAAAATGGCAGTAAGGGGCTGGAGAGATGGCTTAGTGTTTAAGAACATTTGTGGCTCTTGCAGAGGACTCTGGTTTGGTTCTAAGCAACTGCATAGTGGCTCAATCAACAGAGGCCATCTGTGAACCCTGAACTCAAGGGAAGAAAGCTAGCTCACTAAAAGAGGCCATGAAAAGAAAGTCAGAGAAGGAAGGTGTCTTAGCCAGGGTTTCTATTCCTGCACAAACATCATGACCAAGAAGCAAGTTGGGGAGGAAAGGGTTTATTCAGCTTATACTTCCACATTGCTGTTCATCACCAAAGTAAGTCAGGGCAGGAACCTGGAGGCAGGAGCTGATCCAGAGGCTATGGAGGGATGTTAACTTACTGGCTTGCTTAGCTTGCTTTCTTATAGAACCCAGGACTACCAGCGCAGGGATGGCACCACCCACAATGACCCTCCCCCCTTGATCACTAATTGAGAAAATGCCTTACAGCTGGATCCCATGGAGGCATTTCCTCAAGGGAGGCTCCTTTCTCTGTGATAACCCCAGCTTGTGTCAAGTTGACACACCACCAGCCAGTACAGAGGGGAACCAAGGAGAAAAGCTGTGGGAACAATGAGCTAGCTCAGCATGGACGTGTCCGTCACTTACAGAGTTGCTGGGATAGCCAAAAGGTTGAACACTAGCTAAACAGTCTTGTATGCTGCAGAAAGCAGAGTGTCACCTCAGGGTTCCCATGATGCCAACAGTGAATATTCCAATGTCATACACAGAAGCAGGGATGGCCTGAGCAAGACCCAGAAGGGACTAAATACACATGGCTCCAAGAGACAGACCTCTTACACAGAACACTACTGACGAAACAAGAAACTCCAAAGCATTTAGCCATACCTAGAAACATCTCTCTCTCTCTCTCTCTCTCTCTCTCTCTCTCTCTCTCTCTGTGTGTGTGTGTGTGTGTGTGTGTGTGCGCCCATGTCTTTTCACAGGGCCTGTATCTGTGTATGGAAAGGCCAGAGGTGGCAACAGGGGTCCACGTCTATAAATCTCCTCCTTTAAAAGACTGTATATTGCATTTATGTATTTTTTGCCACTGAGGCAGCACCACACATGTAACAGTGGACATGTGAAGGTCAGAGGACAACCTACAGAAGTTGGTGTTCTTCTTCCATCACGTGGGTTCCAGGGATTGAACTCAGGTCCTCAGGCTTGGTGGCAAGTACCTTTATCCATGAACTACCTCCCTCCCATCCCACTTTTTATTTGCTTGTCTGAATTTCTTTGGGGCTAGAGAGATGGCTCAGTGGTTAAAAACACTAGTTGTTCTTCCAGAGGACCTGGGTTCAATTCCTAGTATCCACACAGCAGATCACAGCTGTCTGTAACTCCAGGTACCTGACACCCTGATACAGACATTCATGCAGGCAATACACCAATGTACATAAATTAAATCATTTAAATTATTTATTCTTATTTTATGTGTATGAGTGTTTTGTCTGCATGCATGTCAGTGTACCACGTGCATGCACTGCCCACAGAGGTCAGAAGAGGGCGTCAGATATCCTGACACTACAGTTACAGAGTTGTAAATCAGCATGCAGGTGCTGGGAATTAAACTCCAGTACTCTGGGAGAGAAGAAAACGCTCTTACTTGCCAAGCCATCTCTAGAGTCCCTCCACCTTATTTTCTCAAACTGGGTCTCTCAGTAAATAGGGAGCTCCCTGTTTCAGCTGGGCATGCTACTCAGCAAGCTCCAGAATTTGCCTGTCTCTGTCCCTGTCCCTGTCCCCACATTGCCCTAGGGTTAGGGTTACAAGCACACACAGCTACCTACCGTTGATCAGCACTCCCACTATGGGTGCTAGGGATCCAAACTTAGGGCCTCATGCTTAACAGCAAGCAAGACTTTACCCAGCCCCAAACTAGAACCATCTTAATGGTGATAGCAGATAAGAAGCGGAGATTATACAACCATAAAAAATAACCCTGACTCGGGTGGACACCCCTGTTCAAGGGTAGGCCAAGCCAGCCAGAAGAACAGGTGGGTTGCCTACCCTGGGAACTCTCTCCCCCACTCCACAGCTTGGCTCCCAAAGACCCAATCTTTAGTATGTGTCTGAATCTCTTTAAAAGCTCTCAGTGCTTAAGGAGTGCAGCCTAGTATGTGTGGCCATTATTCCCCTGCCCCTTTCAAACTAATAATGACAAAGAAAAACGGAAAAGCCAGACACACACACACACAGAGAGAGAGAGAAAGAGAGAGAGAGAGAGAGCGCCAGAGAGCCAGAAAAGTCTGACACCCTTAACAGCTGGTGCTGACTAAGCCTTGAGTCCTCCCCAGTTTCTGAGGAAGTAAACTAGAGCTGCTCCACAGCCCAGCATCCATGCCCAGGCCCTCATCAAGGGTGAACAAGGTCCACACCATGACTGGAAACTGCTGGGTCACTATAACTGCTGGCAGTCCGTGTGTCCACCAGCAATGTGGGTGACTGAAGGACTAAGGTCAATGTACTCACGGAATGGACAACAGATAGTAATGGAGACCAAATTCCAACCAGAGACCACCATGTGAGTCAATCAACATGCTGAACATATGGCAATCCCTCTTAAAAACATACTTGGCATGAATTACTTAGCCTAGGGTTAGGTGAAATCAACCAGGACATCTAGGGGTACAGCCTGGTGCAGAAGGGCGTATTTGGGGAGAAGAAGGCTGACCTGAGACATGCACAGTGGGCTGAGGGCTGCTCACAGTCTGCAGTCCATCCCTGTGCTGGTGGTTTGAATGAGACACCAGAACTCAGGAAGGAGGCAGAGCCAGGGGAATCTCTGAGTTAGAGGCCAGCCTGGTCTACAGAGTGTCAGGACAGCCGGGGAGGGCTACACAGAAAAACCCGTCTCAAAGTACTAAACACACACACACACACACACACACACACACACACACACACACACACTAGCAGTAAGTCTTTAAACCACGCTGAGCTCCTGTCGGCTAGTCTCGCACTTCACACCACCAGCCCCAGATGCTCTGGATCTCGGAGGGAAAACACACACACTACCTTTCTATTTTAATATGTCTTAACTAGCTCAATGACTGAGCCACTCCTGAACCTCCACGTGACTAACACATTCCCCTCTGATATTCTATACTTTCTAAAATCTATACTTTATCTCTGATACCCCAGACCCAATCAGGACTCCCAATCAGGGAGTGGACTCTGAGGCCACTTCTTCCTGATTCTTA
>JADRCH010000181.1:1812193-1898009 GCA_019843965.1 Rhynchomys soricoides | reverse complement strand
ACCTGGAGGGATGTGGGGAGACCTGGAGGGATGTGGGGAGACCTGGACAGTGGAGTGAGAAGGTCTTGAACCGCAGCAGTACCTGAGCTGCTGAACTCTGGGAGCCTTGAGGACCTCTCAAGCTGCTCCTCTGGGCCATATGACATCTGCCTCTTGGCTCGTCCAGCCACACTTGCTACTGACAAGAGAGGGATGGCTTGGCTCTCCTGGGGGATGAGAAGAACATCAGATCAGCTTGAAGAATTCTCTGGGTTCCTTACAAGCATGCTCTCCAAAGACAAGCACTCAGAATCCAGGCAGCTCGTCACGATCAATGAGCTGGATAAGACTCAGCGCACTCTTCACTTAGGTTCCGCCTAGCTCGTCGTACAGTCACAGCAACAGCTCATGCAGTCAGAAACCCCAACTCTTCATTAATAGGGGATCATGTAACATAAAAGGATATTCCCTAAACTACTGGCACCTTTGCATGACAAACTCTAAAATATCACCCAAACTAGAGAAACCATCATAGGTCCTCATGGGTACCAAGCACTTCTTACCAACTCTGTTCTGTAGGGGCTTCACTTGTGTGTTTCACAGTAACTTCCTCTGCCTTTGCTTCAGGAACAGAGCAGTAAATGAAGCCACTGCTCAGTTCTTACTAAGCCCTTCTAGATGAGAACCAGTTTTGCCTACGGCAATTTTACCAGGAGGTACAAAGTTGGGAGATCCAAGGCCCTGGCACCTTGGCAGTGCCCCAACCCTTCCAAGTCATAGCTTAGCAACAGCTCAGCTCAGTGCTGAGTCAAGGGCAGACATAGACAGGGTCAAGGACAAGAGGACAAGGCAAGAGGGACATAGGGAAAGAACTGATGACCTAGCCCACAATCTCAGTACCTGGGGGCACCAGACTCATCCAGAATTATGGCCTTAGGAGTACCACAGGACTACTGGCAGGCAACAAAGCAGGCTAATCTCTCTAGTGTTTGACAACTACGTGCCCCAAGTCCTATCAGTAGAGTCACTCAGGACACCAGTGTGCACATACCAGTGTGCAATTCCAAGAATGTAAAGCCAGCCCACCACTACTTCTCAAAGTCCAGTCCCACAACTAGGACCACCTGAAGGACAGCAGAGTCAGATGCCCTGGTGAGAATTCTACCATCCTAACAGTGGGCTATGCAGGAGGCCTGCACTTACAGGGTTGAAGAGCTCTGTAGTCAGCCCCAGGTAGTTGTGCAGAGCCAGGAAAGTCACCCGCTGCAGCCGTACCATGATGATCTGCAAGAGACACTGGGGTGTGAGACATCTAGGCTGGGCACCAGCAGTGCCACACAGAATACCTGCTGAGCCCCACAGCACAGACCACAGCTCAACGTTTTTCAGGACCCAACAACCTATCATTCGTGGAACAGGATGCTAACTAACATAAGAGCAATGTGGGACACATAGGAATTAAGTAGTATTTTCAATTTTTCTATACATCTAAAATTACAACGAAATATTTAGTAAGAAATTTAAAAATCTCTTTTGGGGAGCTCTAAAAGCATCTGTGGAGTTATTTGTATTAATGTGTGTGTATGTGTGAGCGCACGTGCACGCACGTGTATATGTATGCACTTTTGTGTGTCTGTGTGTGAACAAGAGACAGATGTGTGTACATGCACATGGAGGGCAGAGATGTTGCTCCTTAGGAGTCAGCCACTACGTTTGTTTTAAGATGAGGTACCTCTCATTGGGACCTGGAACTCACTGATTACAGTAGGCTAGATGGCCAACAAGCCTCCCTAGGACACGTGCACTCAGCTTTTTTAAAAAACAGAACCCCCTAGAATCCACATGTGAAGCAGTAAATCCTGCCAGCAAAGCCAATTCTGCATCCTCTGATTCACCCACGAGGCTGACTGTATTCAGTCCTCATGGGGTCCATGTCAGTGTGCAGCTCCAGTGCCCGAGATGCCCATGGCAGACAGGAAAGCCAGCCTAAAAGAAACTCACCTGCACAACCCTCACCAGAGTTTCAGGGTATTTCTCAAAAACTCCTTGAAAAGCTGCCGCAGGAAGCCAGAGCACAGTGGACGAGACAGCTGCACGGGCGGAAACTGTTTTGTACGGTGCAGTGTGACCCTGTAACAATGACTTGGTTAGTCCTTTATGAGGGACCTAGAAAGCTCCTGGGGAATTTCCACAACCAATAGAGGCTTCTGGAGTTCCTGTCTGGCTTCTATTCACATAGCTGTGGACACTGGTAATTTTAATGTAAACTAAAACTTGTCACAGCAAAATGTAGCAAAGGACTGGCTGACAGGAGTTACTGGGTAATGCTTTTACATGCTCTCTCCCGAGACTCATAGGCCTGGCTCTTCAACATCCAACCCTGGCTATAAACCCTTGCCAAAAGGGTACAAAAGACCCAACCCATGTATATGCTTTCTGGAAAGGTCACAGACGGCTACACCATCACCAGCAAATGGCCACGCAAGAGTTGTTGTGCACTCACTAGAGCCGCTGCGTTTCGGTGTCCCCAAGAAGGGGCCACGCTGCTTCCAGAATATAGCAAACGTAAAGATGCTATAATGCATACATATAGGTTCCTATGTTCCTAATTCTTGCTAAATATCGGTTGGAGGCAGGGTGTGTGTGTCCTAGGTCACATGGTATCTGCAGCCTTAACTCTGTAAAAGTCAAAACAAAGCCAAGCAAAATTTCTACCAGATAACCAAACAAAAACCACACCAAATTATCTTCCACAGTGGCTGCAGCCTTTTGAATTCCCACCAGCAGTGAGTGTGAGTTCCTGCTACCGCATGTCCATCCTCACAGTACTCACTACTGTCAAAATTACAGAGTTCAGCCGGTTTGTGGCCCCTAGTGCTTGGAGACCTTTATTAGTTCCTGCAATACTGAAATACCTCATGGCGGATTAGGAAAGATTGGGTTGAAGGGGCTGGGTGTGGTGCCGCACGCCTTTAATCCCAGCACTCAAGAGGCAGAGGCAGGTGCATCTCTGTGAGTTTGGGACCAGCCTGGTCTACAGAGCAAGTTCAAGGACAGAGAGGGCTACACAGAGAAACCCTGCCGACCTGTTGCCTGCCTACCCTGCCATTTTGTGCTGTTGCTAATGGTATAAGGAAACTTTCTCAGGTTCTAGTTCACTGCAGGTTCTCTTAGGTTCTGTGCTTTTATGCTCTTGGAAACCAATCACAACAGAAGTCTGAACTGCGTTGTACAGTTAGTTAGTTAGTTACAGTAAGCCTGGAACTGAACCAGCTGTCAGGTGGCGCTTGCTGCACCTGTGTGTAAGATTTTATGTTTTTGCTTTTATAAGCTCCCCTGGGATGGACCCCAACATGAGAAAGACACCTGTACCAATATAAGAAGCTATCTGGAATAAGACTTCCATTTTGAGTAGGAGTTGAGCAAAGTTTAAGTTCCCGAGACCTCTATGGGAACTGACATCCTGATTGACAAGTTAAGACATGAATATTAGACGAGGCAAGTCCCCTGCCACAGTTGAATGTCCCTGAGATGCCAAAACTTTTAAGTTCAGACTCCATTTTAGAGAACCTGAACAAGTTTGGACTCAGGTAAACTAATAGGCTGGTACCTAGCATTAATTTCCAAATTGCCCCCCAATAAAACCTAAACCTAGCTCTAGTTTCTAGACTAATCCCCGACAAGACCAGTGTCTCCAGGTTATTCTCCCAACAAATCTGCACTCCAGGTTACAAGCCTACCCCCTGCCTAACGACCACCAATGCAGAGGGGAGCAGAAGTTAAGTTTATGATATGACTCCCAGCACAAGCCAATTATGGTAAAGGCCACAGTGGCTTTCCAATCAGATGCTTGCACACGTACTCCCTGCTTGCTGCTTCCTATAAAGCCTTGCCCCATAGACATTCGGGGCTCCTCCCCCCCAAAACCATCCTGCATGACAGCAGAGCATTGGAGGCGGCCCAAGCTAGCTTGAATAGAATAAAGACCCTGCTGTGAGTTGCATCAGATCAGCTCCTGTGTGTGTTTTGGGGATCACTAACAGTTCCCTGGCACAACACCCCAGCCAATGGAAACAGGATAAGTGTACAGCAAAGGGATGTTCCTAAGGAAATCCCCATCCCTAAATTCTGATTGGTGGGATAACTTGGCACAGATGAATGTGGATTTTAGGCTTAAAAGCCCTATAAAATCCTAACTCACTGTCACAGCCAGCTCCCAAGTCTGGTCTATGGCTCTGATTGATCGGTCTTCAGGTACAGCATTCGATAAACCATCCGTTTAACTGAGATCAGTGTTTGAAAGGTTTGTGTGGCAATTCCCAGACCTCAACAACAACAACAAACAAAAAGCAAAAAAGGAAAGGCTGAAGATCTTTCAGGAGGCAGAGCCTCACTGGAGAATGTAACCACTAGATACAGGCCTTGAGGTTTTGTATGTCCCATTTCCTCTGCTTTCTTTTGTGGATGCAATGTGACCAGCTGCCTCCCCGCTCATGTCATCCTGCCTTCTCTACCATGATGGATCTCAACCTGTAATCCAAAAAAACCTTCCTCCCTTAAATTGTTTCTTGTCAAGGACAGTGTCACACCAGTGAGAAAAGTAACCAAGGTACAGCTGCTTGTCAGGAAAAGGTGCTCCATGCTCCCATTCATAAGCCAGATAAACTCATTGGTTCAGCAAGCTACACTTGGGTAGAATATTTACTTTGGTCTGTATTGGCTCCCTATCTGAGCTAACAAGATGTTTGACCATGCTTCCCCACAAAACATGCATAGGACATTACTATTGTGAGTACACCTTGTCTGTCTTCTCTAGAAGGATGGGTTTTTAGCTGTTATATTGTAGAATATCAAACTGGGTAGGGTCCACAAAATAGCATGTATCTGTGGGCTGGGGGTTCTAATCCCTTCATTTCCAAAGTCTCATGTTTTGCTCTGCTACCAAATATCGCTCAGAAGTTAACCTGAGATCTGGACTGAAGTCTGAATATTAATCTAATTCTCATTGCCTTTGCTCTGCTGCTTATGGCTTATCCTAAGATTTAAAGAGGTTCATGGGCAGAATTGGTGGGTCTTTTGTTTCAGATGTCTCTGCTCTCTAAAGGGATATAAATAGTCATAATCCCATGGATTAAGACAAAAGCCAGAGCTGGACATGAGAAACTTTGTCTTGGGGGAAAAAAGCCAGTTAGATAGAGTGGACACAGTCATCTCAGTACTTGGGAAGTAGAGGCAGAAGGATTCAGAGCAATACTGTCTCAAAAAACCAGAGTCTGGAGATACATCTCTACGGTAGGGCCCGTGCTGAGCATGTGAAGACCCTGGATTTCATCCTTATCTCCTCACAAGAGCCTACAAAGGCCTACAAAGGCCTACAAAGGCCTACAGACACTGGTGTCTAGGGCTCTCAACCTCTGAAGGAAGACTCCTTCAGTTTACTGTCCTGTTTCCTGCATAGATTCCCCAGTTGACAACCTGGAGCATAAACACGAGTTTGTCTCTTTTCAATGTGTGAGTGTGTATACACAAACACACACATGTGAGCACAAGAGCACACACGGGACAGTGTGCGTGTGTGTGCGTGCGTGTGCGTGCGTGTGTGCGTGTAGGTCAGCTCTTTCATTACATCTTGCCTTGCTTCTGCTTCTGTGTACTTAACTCCAGACACGCTGGCCTTCAAGCTTCTGGTCTACTCTCCTGCCTCTGCCTCCCATCTCGGGCATCTAGCCTCAACTCACAAGGATCCATCTGCCTCTAGACTGCTGAGACTAAAGGTGTGTGCTATCATATCTACTGTTCTCTGTTTTTAAGTGGCTTCTTTCTTTTCATAATTAATCCATGTAATTATCAGTTGAGTCAAGGAGATTTTTAGCAGAGTGTCTTATGACACCCTGAGTCAATACCCAGCACAAACCTGTGACATGCCACCACTGATCTGATCTCAACCACAGAGCTAGTACAAGCAGCCTGGGGTCAAACCTTCCCATCACCTGGTTTGAAAACAGTATTTTAGAGGTAGGCCATGGGGCAGGTGGATCTCTGAGTTCAGGCCAGCCTGGTTCAGGAGCAAGCTCCAGGATAGCCAGAGCTGCACATAGCAACCCTGTCTCCAAAAAAGAAAAAAGAGAAAAGAGAAAAGGAAAGAAAGGAAGGAAGGAAGGAAGGAAGGAAAAGAATGTTTTGAGAACAGTGTGACTTGTTAATGTACATAATGTTGATATATCATATAGTCTATAAAGCTAAAATATCTACCATTGAGCCTTTGGGAGGAAGGCTGGCTGGCTAGCCTCTGCTCTCCAGCATTTGAACTGTCTACATAGATGACAGTGTGTCCTCTCTGGGTCTGGACAATGGTTCTACAATGCACCTATAACACACATCTGTAGTCTCACCCAAATGGACAGCAAGAGATGGGGAGGCTCCTGATCTCAAAGACAGAGCAAAAGTATACGGGGTGGGGGTGGGGAAACCCAGGAAGGCAGGCAGCATCGTTCAGAGGATAACAGAGAAAGCTCTTAAATGCCGAGTGTGGCACCACACACCTAGAATTCCAATATTTGGGAGGCAGACGCAGGAAAATTGCCACATGTGTGAAGCTAGCCTGAGCTATACAGTAAGTCTCAGGTCAACCCTGACTCTAACAAAAAGGGGGTGGAGGTGGAGGTGAGGGGCAGAAATGGGCAGATTCCTAAGGCTCACTGGTCAGCTAGTGGAACTAGCCGAAACAAGGCGCTGATAAGCTTAGGCTGAGAAACCTTGTCTCAAAAACTAAAGGTGGAAAGGAACTGAAAAGGACCCTAAAATCTGCCTTTGGCTGCGACAAACATGCACACATGCCTACACATGCCATAGTTTTCATTAAAAGGGGTGTATATATGTACACACACCTACATTAAAAGGTATATATATACAACGCCATGTACATACCAATTTTTTAATTAAAAAAAAAAAATGGTTCAGGAGAAATGACAAAGAGCTTAGGAGAACTTGCTGTTTTTGCAGGGTTCAATCCCTGTGGTGGCTCACAACTGCCTGTGCTCTAAGTTCCATGGGATTCAACACCTTCTCCTGGCCTCAATGGTTACCAAGCACACAAGCTGTACACATGCAGAAAAACACTCATATATGTAAAAAATTTTAAATATCTAAAAAAAAAGAAAGAAAGAAAGTTGAAATTAACAATGAAAAACTCAATGGAAGGGGACTAAAGGAATGTGCGTGCTAACAGGACTTACTGCTCTTGCTGAGGACCTGGGTTCGGATCCCATCACTCACATGGCCACTAACAGCTGCCTATAACTACAGTTCCATGGGATACAATACCCTTTTCTGAACTTTGTGGTAGTTCCTGTACATGTGTGGTACACAAACATACTCTCAGGCACACACATAAACATAACATATACATTAAAAGTAAGCAATTCAATGACAGACGGTAGAAACCCAGGCTAAGTCTGACACACACACACACATGCACGCACGAGCACACGCACACACGCGCACACACACATGCAAATACACACACACGCACGCACACACATGCAAATACACACACACGCACGCGCACACACACATGCAAATACACACACACACGCACGCACACACATGCAAATACACACACACGCACACGCACATACATGCAAATACACATACATGCATGCACACACGCACACACACGCACATGCACACACATGCAAATACACGCACACACACGCATGCACACACACATGCACACGCACACAAATACACACACATGCAAATACACATGCACACACACACACACACGCACGCACATGCAAATACACACATACACACACACGCACACACCTCTGTAATATTAACTACAAGAGAACAAAAGCTAACAAGCAACCAGTTTCCCTAGGACACACAGCTCAGCTGCAGGAGACATGCATGCAAATACACACACACACATGCAAATACACACACATGCAAATACACACACACGTGCACACACACACACACACACGCACACACTGAAATTACATAGACTAAATTACATACAGTAGTAGGTTCAAGAAAAAAGATAAGGAAGACCAGTTCTACATTTGTATGATCTCTTGCACCTTTTTCAGGGAGCTAACAGAGGGTCTGCCCCACCAAATGAGAAAGGGGACGAGGAGGAGGAAACAGGAGGGAGGCCCTTCCAGCAGAGTACAGGGAATTCCAGGGAGCAGGAGATGGCAGGATGGAGAAGGTGGGAGGGTGCACAGGCCAGGGCAGACCTCTGTAATGTTAACTACAAGAGAACAAAAGCTGACAAGCAACCAGTTTCCCTAGGACACTACAGCTCAGCTTCGGGAGACATGCATGCAAATACACACACACACACACACACACACACACACACCCCTCTGTAATGTTAACTACAAGAGAACAAAAGCTAACAAGCAACCAGTTTCCCTAGGACACTACAGCTCAGCTGCGGGAGACATGCATGCAGTCTTAGTTTTAACCCCGTGGCTGGAAACAAGGGGGTGGGAGAAGCAGCGAGAGCAAGATGGGCAAGCAGGAGGGTTTCTGCTCTGTTCTCCTGAAAAGAAGCCAGCATGCCTAAGATAGAGCATGCACAAAACACGTGTTAAAAGAACCTGAGAGTTGGAAGGTCACAGGGAGGACAGGCCATTGTTGGTTATGAAACAGTGAGTGTATCCCAAAACGTCTGTATGTGCTAGATTGTAAAAATTCTAAGTTCCCTCCAGGTATAGTGGAGCACACCTTTAATCCAAGCTCTTGGGAGACAGAGGCAGACAAAACTCTGTGAGTTGGAGGCCAGTGAGTTCCAGGACAGCCAGGGCTAAGTAGGGAGACTGCTCCTCCTCCCAAGAAAACAAAACAAAACAAAAAAACAAAAAAATTTTAATTGTAAAATGTAATAACTACAAACATTAGGTGAGACTGAAAAATGACCAGGTAATAGCCACACAGGTCATCTTCTCTCCAGGGTCATCCCTCTGTCTTTTCTACCCTGCCCAGACACGGAAGGTGGACTCCTCCTCTAGGGAAGGGGGCCAGCCTGATACGTACACAGTAGGAATAGTCAGTTCAGGAGAAACCCTGGCCCTGGCCACAGCCATAACCTACTTCCTACCATATTCATCACATGCTGGAATAAATGACTTCAGCTTAAAAATCACAATGAGACCAGGATCAAAAACAAGTGATAAAGAAAGGTCCTGTCACAGCTCACATACAAAGAGACACTAGGTAGAGGAAAGTGGCTAACTGGTCTACCTACCCCACATAGACCAAAGTCTTTCTACACTTCCGGAGCATCCTCCAGCTCCAGGAACACATGAGCAACAGCTCTTGCTCAACCCCATCAGCTCAGGTTAGTAGCTTCCTCAAAGCCAAGCACCAGTCTTTCAAAGACAATTCAAAGACACTCAAAGATAGATGTCTTTTTCCCTTGGGCAAGCAAGCTCCTCAACTCAGGTCATTTGGGGCAGAGTAAAACACAGAGGTCCCATTTATGTCTCTAGGCCACCAAACAAGACTAAGCATTCTTCGCCTACCTGACAGGCAGCAGTGTAGACACAGAAGATATCCCAGCATATTTGCATGCATGCAACTATGTGCATCATGGATCAGTGGGTCCACTGAGGATCATGGGATCCTATACAAAGTCTTGGGCTCCTGGGTTCAGCATGTCTGAATACCCCCCACTTAAGGCTCTACTTAACTTCTCTGTGTAACACAGTCTAAAACAGAGGTGTGAAGGTTAACCTTCATCGTGAACTTGGCTAGATTTGGAATCACCAGTGAAACACACTCCACAGTGTGTATAAGAGGATGTTTCTAGAAAGTTTTTTTGTTTTGTTTTGTTTTTTCGAAACAGGGTTTCTCTGTGTAGCCCTGGCTGTCCTGGAACTCACTCTGTAGACCAGGCTGGCCTCGAACTCAGAAATCTACCTGCCTCTGCCTCCCAAGTGCTGGGATTAAAGGCATGCGCCACCATTCCCCGGCTTTCTAGAAAGGTTTTAACTTAGAGGAAAGCCTCACCTTAAATGTGGGGCACCACTATACCAGGGGTACAGTCTCACATCCCTGCTGTCATTCCTTCTCCACCATAATGGGCCACACCTTTAAACTGTGAGCTGAAGAGAGCTCTGCCCATCCTTAATTGCCTTTGTCAGGTGTTTCTGTCCTTAGCAACAAGAAAAGTAACTAGCCAGGCATGGAGGCCCATGCCTTTGAGCCCAGCAGATGAGAGAGATACAGGCTGATGTGATTGTTCTGTTTACTTCTGTATGTGAATAGATACAATAAGACATAACAAGTGAAGAATGGGGCTAGAGAGATGACTCAGCAGTTAGGAGCACTGGCTCTTCTTCCAGAGGTCCTGAGTTCAGTCTCCAGCAACCAAACAATGACTCACAACCATCTGTAATGGGATCTGATGCCCTCTTCTGGTGTGTCTGTACTCATATGAATAAAATAAATAAACCTTTTAAAAAGAGAGAGAGAGAGAGAGAAGAATGTCGGGGGCAGTAGCACACACTTGTAATCCCAGGACTCTGGAGGCAGAGACAGGAGGAGCAAGAGTGTGAGGCAAGCCTGGGCTATCCACAGTAAGGTCCTAGAACCAGACAGAGAAAGACAGAGACGGACAAAGAGGAAATAGAAGGCCCACCAAAGCCTTACTAAATGCATTCTATCTTAAACACAATGTCAAAGCTGCTCCCACAGACACCTCCTTAACTAGAGAGTGAGGGCCCTTCCCATCCTAGACAGCCCCTCTCACCTGTGTAGATACAGGACAGGACTCATGGTCTAGCAAGACAGGAAGCACAGACGTTGAGGGCTAGCCAGAGATGCCTGGGCACCTATGGCAGGGATGCAGTGGGGGATACTCACAGTGATCACATCCAAGATGCTGAGGAGACTGTGGACACTGTCCCCTGGCAGGACCTCTTTGACCACCACCTCGGTGCCATCCTGTGCTTAGAGAACAGAGCGGCAGGTGTCAGTACAGGGCAAAGAGGCCCAGCTGGCACCCAGGGCAGCTGGCATACAAGATTTCATCTCCGAGTTGCTATAAGCAGGCATCAGAGAAGAGCACAAGAGTCCTGCTGGAGTCAGCAGGACTAAGAGATACCATAAGCGGGGCTGCAGAAATGGCTCAGCAGAAGAGTACTTGCTGAGCTTCTACAGGATCCATGTTGGGTTCCCAGCACCCACTTCACAGGGCTCACTTCAGGGAACCTTATACTCTCTTCTGCCCTCTACCTTCACATGCAAGTAACACAGGCACTCATACACAAAATAAATCTTATTTATTTATGTTGGATTTTCGAGACAGGGTTTCTCTGTGTAGCCCTGGCTGTCCTGGAACTCACGCTGTAGACCAGGCTGGCCTGGAACTCAGAAATCCACCTGCCTCTGCCTCCTGAGTGCTGGGATTAAAGGCATGTGCCACCACTGCCTGGCTAAATCTTTTTTTAAAAAAAGATTTATTTATTTTTTATTTATATGAGTACACTGCAGCTGTCTTCAGACATACATTAGAAGAGGGTACTGGATCCCATTACAGATGGTTGTGAGCCACCATGTGGTTGCTGGGAATTGAACTCAGGACCTCTGGAAGAGCAGTCAGTGCTCTTAACCACTGAGCCATCTCTCCAGCTCAAATCTTTTTTTTTTTTAAAGAGAGATACCATAAGCTTGAAAGCAGATGATAAACGTTAAAATAAATAAATAAATAAATAACACTGGGTGGTGGTGCACACACCTTTAACTCCAGCACTTGGGAGGCAGAGGCAGGCAGATCTCTGAGAACTCCAGGCCTGCCTGGTCTGTATAGTGCGTTCCAAGCCAGCCAGCGTTACATGTTGACTTGAACATATGATAGTTACTTATACATACATACAAGCATTATTTGTGGGTCAGGGGTATGAAAGAATACATAATTTAAAACTACAGCTATACATTCGCTTAGCTTGTAAAAGTTGATGCGTAGGAAATCCAAGACAAGTAAGGTTGGCTGTTACATTGTTCTCTTAAAGGCAGCTAAACAAACAGGCTGAGTGCACAACAGGGTGTCAGTACTGTCTTATTAATCTGGCTGTGAGGTCCAAAACAAGTTCTAGTCTCTCAAAAGTAGCATTAATTTTAATAATATTGAATTGCCACACATAGCGAGACTGTTCCACCCCCCCAACTCCCCCCAAATGTCAAGTATGGCCCAGTGAGATGGCTCAGCAGTTAAAGGCACTGCCCTGCAAGACTGACAACCTGAGTTTGATCCCTCAAGCCCCACAGTAAAAGAAGAGAACAAAATTCCCGAAGTTGTTCTCTGGCCTTTACGCACACACACCATGGCTCACACAGATAACAGTAATTGAACATGTTGAATGTCCGGTCTGTCCGTGTGCATCTGTGATCCAGTTGGGGGCGGGGGAGGGGAGGATGACAGTCAGCTGTGTGGCGCTCAATGACAAGGCAGACTGGCCCACTTGGGGAGCTCAGAAGCCATGTCTCAAAAAACAAGGTAGCCGGGCATGGTGGCGCACGCCTTTGATCCCAGCACTTGGGAGGCAGAGACAGCCAGATCTCTGTGAGTTCAAGACCAGTTTGGGCTACATAGTGAGTTTCAAGTTATCCTTGGACTACTGAATAGAGGTGTCTCAATGTGTGTGTGTGTGTGTGAGTGTGAGTGTGAGTGTGTGTGTGAGTGTATTTGTGTGTGTGTGTGAGTGTGTGTGTGTGTGTGTTGTGTTGCCAAAATAAAAGTAGCAGCTTTTCTGAACACTGGGGTGAGACTGTTGATTTAAAATTCTATACGAACTTTTTTTAAATGTACATTGGTGACTTGACTGCATGTGTATCTGTGTGAGGGTGTCAGATCCCCCGGGACAGGAGTTACAGACAGTTGTGAGCTGCCATGTAGGTGCTGGGAATTGAACCAGGGCCCTCTGGAAGGGCAGTGTTGTTAACCGTTGAGCCACCTCTCCACCCCAATACACTAACTTTTTGATGGCAAGCTTTTCAAAGCTTTAAAGAGATGGACAGCTAAGTGAGTGCTCAGGACCCTGTCCCCTGTCCCACCCTGGCCACTGACTCACAGCGTCTTGGATGCAGACCTCCAGCCGTCCATCCTGAACCACATAGATGCTGATGTCAGGCTCCCCAGGTTGGAATACATGCTCCCCCTCTTGCAGCTGCACAAAGACCATGTGTTTGCAAAGTTCCAGGAATAGTGGCTTCTCAAAGTGGCCTAGAACCCTGCCACAAACAGAACATATGCTCTCAAGGAAGGAAGAGTAAGGGACATAGGCCACTGTCCCCACTAGCAGTAGGGCCAGGGCTGGCCTAGACCTCTATAAGGCTGATTCAGCTCATCTGACATCTAGGTAACCAGAATTTTAAACTTCTTTGATAACTATCAGCTTAAAAACCTCTCACTGTGAGTAGTAACGTAAGCCAAACACAAAACAGAAGGCAACCCCCCTCCCCAATGATGTATGAGCATAGAAAGAGGAGAGTGGGCCGTGAGGTGGCTCAGCGGGGAAAGCACTTGCCCCACAAGCCTGACAACCTGAAGTTCACTCCTCTGAGCCCACATATCTCAGTCACTAGTCTAAGGCTGTGAAGAGACATCATTACCCTGGCAACTCCTATGAAAGAATTTAATTGTGGAGCCGGGCAGTGGTGGCACGCGCCTTTAATCCCAGCACTTGGGAGGCAGAGGCAGGTGGATTTCTGAGTTCGAGGCCAGCCTGGCCTATAGAGTGAGTTCCAGGATAGCCAGGGCTATACAGAGAAACCCTGTCTCGAAAAAAAAACCAAAAACCAAAAACAAAAGAATTCAATTGTGGGCTTGCTTATAGTTTCCGAGGGCCTTTTGAAACCTCAAAGCCCATCCCCAGTGACACACCTTCTCCAAAAGCCACACCTCCTAAGCATTCTGAAATAGTGCCACTCCCTTATGACTAAGAATTCAAATATATGAGCCTGTGGGGCCCATTTTTATTCAAACCACACAACATAAAGATGGAAAGGGTAAAAACAACTCCACAAAATTATCCTGATTTCCACACGCGTGCTGTGTCACATGTGTACCTGCCCTCCCTTACACCCCCTCCCCACACAATAATAATAATACATTTCAGAAGTTAAAAATAATGTACCCTTTAGAAAAAGAAAGCTGACAGAATGGTACGTGGATGTCAGCATTCAGGAGGATGAGGCACAGGACTGCAAGCTGAAGGTCAGCTTAGGCCACATAGCAAGATCCTGTCAGGAAAGGTGAGAGAGTGGCAGGGTGGGGTGGGGGAGCCAGCTTGCAGTTTCTGACCCATACACAACTTCTCACACTAATTCTTGAGTTTGCCACTGGGGATAAAAATGCTGCCAACTGCTGAGTAGAACAGGAAGGAACAGCTAAAAAGGTGAGCTGACCACGAGACTCCACACACCTGAAGCACTCTGATTCTGCTGAACATGGCTGCTACCAGGAAGCATGGGAGCCACAATCTCGAGGTGGGGAAAAAAAACAGGCTTTGCCAGCCATCCCTAACCTAGGCAAGCTATGTGGAAGACAATCCAAGGAAGGAAAGTGGATGCCCCCAGAGACATGCCCTAGACGACCCTCCGGCTGCCCCTCCACTGACTTACCGAACATTTTTCAACATGTACAAAACTTCTGATGGCAGATGAGAATTCTTCACATCAAACTCTGTAAGATCAGCCTCAAGCAGGGAGGGTGGGGGCTCTTTTGGCTGCAAAGTAGGATATTCTTTCTTAAAGCGCAGAATCCTGCAAAGTGGAGACACTTAAGTAAGAAATCAAGGAGCCCAAACCCAATATTATGGGCCCTTCAAAGCCTGAAGAAGCTTCTGCCTTGGTGTGTCCTGACATGGGAGGAGCCACAGCAGGACCTTAAGGAAATTCTCAGTACCTCTTGGCCAAAGACAGCACTTTGGTCCTCTTCCTGACTCGCTGCCGGGGTGCAGCAGTATTCCCAACCAAGGTATGGGGGAGTGTGGTCACCTGCAGAACCAAGAGAAAGACCAGGTACTGACACTGTGACTGGCAAGGTCTAAGCTCCCAGCCTCAGAGTCTGTCCCCTGGATCTGGCTATGATTTGCTATCTTCCTGACCTGAGCTACGAGGGGCCGTTCTCACCAACCCCCACTCGCCTGGTTTCTTGAAGGAGACAGAGCGGTCAAGGACAAAAGGATACATACCATTTGGACAAGAGCACACCACACAGTCCCATAAACCCCACAGAACAGTCCTCACTGCCCTCAAGACTGAGCGGAGGGGGGGAAAGCAGAAGAGACCAGCCATGGCAACCAACCAAAGGTGAACAAGGACTCAGACCAGCCTGCTCATCCCTAGCCACCAGTGCCTGACCTCAGTGCAGGAGGACTACAGAGTTATGATCTGGATCTCCCACAAACATAGAAAAGAGGCCACAGGTTTTTACCTTAGGATATAAATGTGGTCATTAGAGACCACGTTGATCTCCCAGCATTCCCAGGAGCTAGGCCCTTTGGTTCACCTTTCCCAATCTGGCACGGACCACCCACCTTGGGGCAAACACACGGTCTCTGTGCCTGTCCATTCTGTACCCAGGAATAGTTCTGAAAAGCAGTTTCCTATCCTATTTCTAGCACTTCAGAAAGTGCAAGTGTCTCGGTCCTTAGCAGTTGCCAAAGCAGCTCAGGTGTTTCAAGCCAGATATACATCCACGAGCACCATGCCTCCCTGGCTGCCTCCAGCGCAAGTGAGGTATTTCTAGGTAAAATGTGTTGGTTCTTATGGGGAGGTAGATAACATTCAGGATGACTTAAACCATCTCCTAAATCCTGTACCCTGCAGCAGAAGCCCTGGGACCAGAGTGGATGGCAGCGCGTATCAGGAGCTCGGGGCCTGGTAAGCAGCAGATCCCCATTCCATAAAGGCCTGTTTAGAAGAGACTCTCACCACCGACCGCCTGTGCAACCCAGGGTTTGCATATAAGTTACCTTCCTCATGATCTTCCGGCCATAAAACATTACTTTGTCTCTCTTCCGGAACCTGTACTGAGGAGTGGGTTCTGCTGGTCCTGTGAGAGGAGAGAGGGGACATGTGAGATGGCAAGGATCTGGGTGACCAGCCTTGAATGGCTGTGCAGTGAACATGGCTGCAATCACAATAAAGTGCAAGCACAAGACAGGCCCTGAAGGTGAAGGTGCTGACATAAACCATGCTCTACCCTATCCCTGGCTACTGCTCCAACAGCCGGGGAAAGCAGTAACATAGGAGACTCATCTTAGAAGAGTCAGGAGTTTCTTTTATTCTCACTGGAGCCTAGCTTTGGAGAGAGCAGAAAAGGCTATGGACAGACTGTGAACATCAACCAGAACCCCAGTAGGTGAGCACATTCCAACAAGGCTTTGAGGGAAGCTTCAAGAAGTTCTAAATACCTCAGAGGACACAAATGCACAAAATCCCCACTGCTCAGCCAGAGCCCAAACCAAGGTACTCACGTAATCTACTCACTCTTCTGTACACGAAAAAGAAGGCAACACCAACGAAGGCCAGCGTAAGGAGGACACCGATTCCAATCCCCAGTAGCTACATAGGATGGGAGAAAACAGGAGTGTCAGCAAGGCTGAACACAGCTGCAGGCCTATCAGGGCCCATCCCCTGGGCATCCCATAGCAATTACCATGGTGGACTGGGAATGCTCCTCCATGAAATGCAGCCCCCAGGAGCTCAGGGTGGTACCCAAACAGTAGCCAGCCTGAGGAGAGAACAGAAGTCAGGGTGGGCAGACAAGGGGCCCAATTTCTCAGCCTGAGCTTGATTAGAGAACAAAAGTAAGTCAGGAGCTAAGGAGAAAATCAATAGCCCTGAAGATTTTTGAGAAATGGGGCTTACCAGACAATGAGTGGACAAGGCTTTTACAGCCGGGTCTGAGGACCTGAGTTTAATACTGGAAACCTGCATGGTGCCAAGATAGAACAGACTGCCATGAGTTGTTCTCTGACATCCACACTATGTGGATGCCATTACACTTATATAGTTACACACAGAGAGAAATGTAATGACTTCAGTTATGCTTGTCTTTCTTTATAGAGTGTTCTGCCTGCATGCCAAAGAGGGCACCAGATTTCATTAGAGGTGGCTGTGAGCCACCCTGTGGTTGCTGGGAATTGAACTCAGGACCTCTGGAAGAACAGCCAGTGTTCTTAACCGCTGAGCCATCTCTCCAGCCCAATAACTATATTTTCAATTTTAGAGAAATGATCAATGACCTTGCTGGCGTGCTGAGACCCTCTGAGCTCAACTGTAAGGACAGAAAAGCGGCAACTTGTCTCCTTTGGCACTGGGATGGACAGCACTGTGCTACTGGCAAATACCATGTGCATTAATGAACCTGACTTCTGGCTTTCAAGTCCCCAAGAAGTAAGCCTAGGGGAGGTCAGAGCTACCTCTGGGTTCCTCTGGATACCAACAGGACTAGGACCACAAACCCCAGGGCCCATGAGAGCCCGTTCAGAATGAATGCTCAGAACCTCCTCAGAGTATGTAAGAGTACAGCATGTGCATTCATGTCTGTCCCAACCACTTGAAAGGCTGAGGCAAGAGGATCAGGTGCACCCAGGAGTTCCAGCCCGGCCTAGACAATCAGTGAAGTACAGTCTTCAAAACAAAAAAGGACACTGGACAAAAAAAGCCCCAAGGAAAGATCCATCTGGATTTTGAGACATCCCAAATCAGTTCATATCCCAAAGAAGAAATGGCGGAGAGAGTCCTGTTTTGGCCCCCTGTGGTCTCCAAGAAGGCATTGACCGGACTTTAGATGTCCAAGGACCTGATCCGGGGCAGGGAAGGTGGCAGAGGAGCAAGAGTGAGGGGTGACCCACAAGGGAAGCTGTCCCCAAAAGCTAAAGACAAAAACATAAAACAAAACAGCAACAACAACAAAAAAAACCCAAACAAACCTGCAGCTGTCCCTGAGTCCTCCAATATCCAGCTAACCTTTTCTCCTAAGCAGTTAGGAACTGAACAGTGCAGGGTCCCACTTGTCCATCCTTTGCAGTTCCTACCTAACTGCTAAGGACCAAAGCCTAGCCTTAAAAACAAACAGCATGCCTCAGACTCAGCAATCCCTGCCAGAAACCCAAGGAGAGCTAGCTGAAGGAACAGTTCTACATCCTAACAGAGCAAGTGGGTTGCCTAGAAAACACATCCTTGTGATCTTAGTTCAGGAGGCAAACACTTGACTATTGTTCAAGGATGAGGAAGAACATGTACCACTAAGTACATTCAACAGGAGTTGGTGTTTCTCATGCCTTTAATCCCAGCACTGGGAAGGCAGACGCAGGCTGCTCTCTGAGTTCAAGGCCAGCCTAGTCTACAAGTGAGTTCCAGGACAGCCAGGGCTACACAGAGAAACCCTGTCTGGAAAAAAAACAGTATGTTCTCTGTTTGTTTGTTTGTTTGGCAGTGCTGGAATTAAAGGCATTGGACACCACTGCCGGGCCTGGTATGTTCTTAGGTTACTTCCTCACGGTGTGAATGTCGCAAGGTGCGACAGTCACAAGGTGCATTTACACAACTGCTATTACCCCATCAATCGATAAAATCTGCGGGCTCACTACTGCATGTGTCTCTTGTTGGCCAGAACCCTGTTGGACAGTGCATAGCCAATATGTTTTTGGCTTCAAAACTGAGGCGCCCACCTCCCTTCTCCACGGCCCCAGCTCAGCTCCTATGCCTATATCAACTGGGGTGCACAAGAGCACACCCACCACGCCTTCTATGTTCTTCTGAGTTTACCTTATCTAAGGAAAGGCGCCTACATACAGTCTACCACAGTGGATCACCTCAGCCTGTTTAGCTTTTTATGCTTATTCTTATGGATCTACATTGCTTGCTTATAAAAATCCCAACACCTGGGAGGCAGAGGCAGGCAGATCTGAGTTCAAGGCCATTCTGGTCTACAGATGAGTTCCACGGATATGTAGAGGGAACCTGTGCCAAAATAATAACAACAATAATAATAATGATAGTAAAGGCTTTTGGGATGTGGCTAGTATCGGACTGAGAAAGACTCTTCAAATACCAAAGTCCTAAGAGAAAACCGGAAGTAACAACTGTGACCTTAAGAAGGGAAAAGAAAGCTTCATAATGCTCTAACAGCCAAGCTCCACAGTCCACACCGCGAAGAACCATATCTAGCAACAAGTGTTCAGCTCGGTCGGACAAGGAGATAAATTGAGTCACCACTCCCACATTCCCTAGGTCTTCCAGAAGCCTGGGTTAGACACCTGAGGCAAAGGGTCCTTCTGATCTCCGGAAGAGCTTCACCTGTGACTTTTAAGAGTTTGGGTCTCACCCATGCCTGGTCTACCTACCTCAGGGCAGACATCTTCCTCTTTCTGCATGACTGAAAGCAAAGCAATGTCGAGGGCGAAAAGGAGACAGGCTGAGACAAACTGCACTACCAGAACCTTTACAGCAGGACCGCTGTAGTTCCAGGCTTGCCAGCTCCTTTCAACACAAACGCTCTTATTGGAAGGGACTTCAGGACTCTGTGCTCCAAAACAAGTTGTTTTCCAGAAGCGTCTGCTTTCTCTGTGAGCTTCCGTCTCCTGTAAACAGCACTCACGTGGTCTAAGGGGAACCCACACTGCAGCCGGGAGTTGGGGTAGGGGGTGGGGAGTCGAGCAGCGCAGTCAGGAATCAAGCGGCCTCTTGGGGACGGCCGACCGGGGGTGGAGGGTGGAGTTAGGGGAGGAGACCAGAAGTGTAAATTGGCAGACAGTTCAGGGAGGTGGGGCAGCTAAGAAAGAAGCTCAAGAGCGAAGCAGAACAACAGGGACGAAGAAGGCAGGCGATGGGGACGTGAGACCTGCTAGAGGGTGGGCCTCACCCGGGCGGGGTGATGTAGGCAATGATGAAAGGAGAGCGGCGTAGAGGTCTCACAGCTTATAAAGACCTCATCCGTGAAGGGGTCTCGATCAAGAGGAGTGAGGGAAGGGGAGGTGGTTATAGTCGAGGAGTCTCCCACCCCACCCAGAAGAGCCGTGACACCTAGGGAGGGATCAGAGGACGGGGTTTCAATGGTGAAAGGCGAAGAGGGACCCAGCCACAGCGGGCGTCATGAGGACGACATCACAGGCTCGATGAGTGTGGTGGGACCAAAGATGACTAAGTAGAGAACCACTAGGACCCACGTAGACTTGGCCACGCGCCAGACCGTGGGGTAGACCGCCGGTCACTGGCCGGTCCTCGACAGCGCGACGGTCCGGGAAACCGCGGGTGGGAAGTGACTCGGAGAGTCCGCAAGTCCCTACTCCCAGCACCTAGGGCAGCACGGATGACGTCCGCACCAGTCCCGCGGCCGGCCTACGGCGCAGCGGCTTGGAGCCTTCGGTCCTGGGGCTGACGAGAGCTAAGGGCGACGGACGGCTCCACAGGCTGGAACCCGACCGCCACCTCCCGGCTCAAGGCGAGAGAGCAGGGCGGCGCGCGCCCGACCCACACGCGGCTCTGCGCGTCTGCGCGGATTGGCTTAGTCCCCTGGGCCACACGCCCTCCGCTCGGCGGAGGCCGGGCATTGGGCGCCGCGGTGACCAGTCGGCGAGGTTCTTGCTACGGGGTGTCTGACCCCGCCTGCGGTCGGAAACGCAGTGGGGACCTTACTGTGCGGGTGAAGGAGCGTCCGGCGGTGTTTTAAACGGCTCAGGCGTGTCTGAGCTGGCTCTGGTTGAAAGGGTTCAGAAGAGGCTTGCGGGCCGAGCTCTAGAGCCGTCAGCCCAGGTCGGTTTGAGCGTTGGCGCCGCCTGCGCGGGGTTCCTCGGGTCCGGGATCTTTCCCGGCCAGGGGTGGTCTCTAGAGGGATCTTGGGTCCTCTGCGCCCGTGGCTTCTCGGATCATCGGCTCCCACGGGTCCCACAACCATCTTTGCTCCTGGGCTCTCTCGGGTTCTGGGTAAGTTCCTCGGGCTCTGATTGACTCCCTCAGCTGCCTTGTTCTTTCAGAGCTGATTTATCCAGAGCTCAGCATGGGTTTCCTGACTGCCGTGACTCAAGGCCTGGTGCGGGGAGCGGACAGGATGAGCAAGTGGACGAGCAAGCGGGGACCACGCACCTTCATTAAGAGTCGGGGTGCCAAGAAAACAGGCTTCTATACGTCTGATAGGAAGTTCGTGCAAGTAAAAGAAATGGTCCCAGAATTTGTCGTCCCGGATTTGACCGGCTTCAAGCTTAAGCCCTACGTTAATTACCGAGCTCCTGAAGGCGTAGACACACCTCTGACCGCCAAAGCGCTCTTCCTGGAAACAGTTGCACCCGCTATCGAGAAAGACTTTAAAGAAGGGACTTTTGATGCTGACAACCTGGAGAAATATGGCTTCGAGCCCACACAGGAAGGCAAGCTGTTCCAGTTGTATCCTAAGAATTTTCCACGCTAGAAGACCGTGACAGTGACCAAAGGTTTGTCTACAAGTGGAGACCATACTGATTCTGAGTGTCTCAAAGAGTAGGGGCAGCTTCCTTGTGCACTTCTATTAAATACCTTTAGTATCTCGTACAATATGTGTTTTGAATCAAGTCATTGAAGTGTGCTGCAGGGCAGACTCCATGCAGTAGCTACGGAGTTCATAACAAATCCCAAACAAGTCAGGTCTGGGGGCACACTTCTCTGGCTCCAAGGTGAGGTAGTTCCTGGGTGGAAATAACCATCCCCAAAGAAAACCCTAAGCTGGAAGTCACGAGAGCAGTTTTGACCCGTCTGCCTGACTCATTAGACATTATTTGTCCCATTTAAGATTTAGCTAACCCTTATAGTTAACACCTTTTATTTGAAATAATTGGGCCAGCAGCTGAGAAGTGATCTCTTTAATGATAACCAAGAAAAATAGTTATTTCATCAGAAAATAGCATGACTGGGGAAAGAGTTGAGCCCATATTGTGCTTACCATGCATTCATGAAGACCCAAGGTAAGCCCATATAAAAAGCAAGTGTGCTGGCCCATGCTTGTAACCTCAGCAATAGGAAGGAGACAACAGGATCCCTGGGGCCTTCGGCCCAGCCAAGTCTAGACTAGTCAGCTAACTTCAAATCCCAGCAAGAGACCGTGGCTCAAAAAAGCCAAGACCATCTTGAATGGCACCCGAGGTTGACCTCTCATGGCCACACTCACGCATGTGTATACACTCAAGCAAACACGGTAGCAGTGGACACGTAAGACACGAAGAAGGGGTTGCAAGTTTCAGTCCAGCCTGGGTTATGTAGTAAGAACTCGCACCCTCCTTTGTTTTGAGACAAGACTTTTGATGTCCTGCAACTATTTAGACCACCAGGCTGCCCTGAGCCTGACAGAGATCTGTCTTCGTGTGCTTCTTGAGTGCTGGGATTAAAGGAATGCATCACCACAGCCTGTCTTAAAAGACAGAAAGGCACAGTACCTTATAACTGTGAATTCAGCATTTTGGACGCTTAGGTAGGTAGATCTTTAAGTTCAAAGCCAACCAGTTTAGACTACATAGTAAGCTTGTAATCAGCCTGGAATATATAGGCACAGGGAAGGAAAAGATAGCTGGGGATACAGTTCATGCTAGATAACCATAACCTAGCTACCGTGTGCAAGTCCCCATATTTGATAGAACTTCATTTAAAAATAACAATATTTTCTCTTCTGAACACTTGTGTATCATACTGAGGGTTAGAAACATTCCAATGCCCTCTCTTCCCAGATAAGATAATCAAAATGGGATTTTTTTGTTCGTTTGTTTTTCGAGACAGGGTTTCTCTGTGTAGACCAGGCTGGCCTCGAACTCAGAAATCCACCTGCCTCTGCCTCCCAAGTGCTGGGATTAAAGGCGTGCACCACTGCCCAGCCAAAATGGGAATCTTAATAGCTCCTTAGCCTGATGTGTTCCCAGAATCCATCTGTCTGCACATAAGAACTGATGAAGTATTGGTGCTATGGTCAAGTGATGAGTGCCCCATACTGACCACAAGTGAGCTTGTGCCCCCTGGGGCAGCTCACAATGCTCACACCCCCTTTCGCTCTATTGCCCACTTTTAAGAGGAGTTCAGAGTTGGGAATAGTACTGGGGTAGTGCCACTTCCAGCGCCAAAGAAGTAAAACCTGTGTTAGAAAATAACTAATACTGATTTTATAAGGTGAGGGTTGAAAGAGGCTGTGGGCTAGCAGGATGGCTCAGTGGCACTTCCTGCCAAGCCGACACCTGAGTTCGATCCCTGGGACCCACATTATAGATCCAGCTTCTGCACATTGTCCTGTGGTCTCCACATGTCACAGTGGTATTTGTGTATACACACACACACAAATCAAAACTTTAACTTTTTTTTAAAGATTTATGTATGAGCACACTGCAGCTGTCTGCAGACACACCAGAAGAGGGCATCGGATCCCATTACAGAGGGTTGTGAGCCACCATGTGGTTGCTGGGAATTGAACTCAGGACCTCTGGAAGTGCAGTTGGTGCTCTTAACCACTGAGCCATCTCTCCAGCCCCAAAGAAAACTTTGTGGGGTTGCAGGTTCAGGGGTTAGTAACGCTCCCTACTCTTCCAGCACTTGCAAAGGTGGCTCACAGCTGTCTGTAACTTTTCCTTCCAGGTGATCCAGTATCTTCTTCTGACCTCTGGGAGCACAAGGCACACATGGGCACAATAAAATATTCATACACATAAAGTAATATGACCCAAGTGTGGTTTCTAGAAAGCAATTGGTGGCTCACCGGGATCCACCTGTAACTAACCCTAGCTTCAAAGGGATTCAGTGTCCTCTTCTGGCTTTTTCCAGCATCCACACACAGACAGATGCATACACATAATTACAATTTTTTTAAAAATTAAAAGAATAGAAGTTAGTTAATTAATATAAACAGGGACTTAAATACAAACGAAGAGCTAAAAGTCAAAATATACCCAAGACACTTTAGTTGTAGAGCTGGAAAAACCCATTCACTGCCAAAACAGAATCACAGAGTCCATTCTCAATGGCCAGCACTCCCCAAATCACTGCATTGCTGCAAAGAGTGCGGCCTCAAGCTTGATTGGTCTCCCACTTCCAAAGGTGGAGAACATGGTCATAAAAGGAGCAGGTGGCCAGGAGACTATTGTCAAAATTCTGTCCACGAGAGCAGTGGCTAAGGTCATTCATCTTGACTGAGGACAAGGAGTATCCTTTGCTGCTGTTTTTCATGTCTTCCGTTAATGGAAGGAGAGAAGCCTTCAATTCATCTCTGCTGTGAGCTCTAGCAGGGCCTTCCACTTGGTGATCCACTATTTGTTCATGAGAATGTGCTGGTGGCTCCTCTGCAACCTGCAAGCTACAGCGGTCTGCTGCTTTGGCTCCCATGTCATTTTGATCAAAGGACCAGGTAGGTGTGGGTTTCATGGAATGGAAAAGCCAGGACCAGTCAGCCCCATATACTAATGAGTTAGGCATCTTGTGGGATGTTAAAACAGTTATGTCCTGCTTCTCCTCTGTAGTAAGAAACAAGAGGAAAATCAGCATTACTCAAAGCTAATCAGCCTCCATTTATGGCTCCCATCAACTTCCACCAATGGCAGCCATTCAGTTAGTACACATTTACTGAGGAGCGGGCAAATCTGTATAAGAATGAAGATGTGGACAGGTGGGTAGAGAAATAAAATATATATGCATCTTGCAATGTGTACTGTGTCTCTGAGATCAATCAGGGCTAGCCAAGACCCACTAACAGGGGCGTGCTTCCAAACTGGAGGATTTGGTAACGCTTTCTCGAAGCAAGTATAATTCATTCTCAGGACACAGGAGCAAGATGGGAAGAGGAAAAACAGCAAATGAGGGGGAAACTGGGGAGGCACAGGGGAAGCGAGATGGTAACAGTTACGAGCACTTGCTGCTTTTACCGAAGACCTGGGTTCGGGTATGCAGCATTCACATGGCAGGTAATATCTGCCAGGAACTCCAGTTCAGAGGTTCGTAGAGGTTCATACGCCCTCTTCTGGCTTACTCAGGCACCAGGCATGTGTACAGTGTACACATGCACACTCTCTCTCACACACTCACACACACACACACACACACACACACACGTGCACACAAAATAAGTATCTTAGAAGAGAACCAACGGGAACCACAATGCAGCACTGAGGCCGAGAAGACTAGCAAATGTGAATGGCTGCAACTGCCTCTGGCTGTAGGACAATGGCTAGGACCTTGCAGCCCGAGCAGATCTGCAGAAGCAGCTTCTTTCTGGTGACCTCCCCCGACAGCTTGGCAGATGAGGGAAATGTCAGAAATAGTCAGTAAACACTGCAGCAGCACAAAGCCACAGCAGCACGGAAGAAACATGGCAAGAGGATGAAGGATGACTAAACCAGAGCAGGCTCATGGTCAACAGCACAGCGACAATGCTGAAAGTGCTCCTCAGAAACCAGCAGGGATACCAGATATGATTGCTTCTGTAATCCCAGACCCAAGACACTGAGACGGGGTGGGGGGTAGGGGAGTGCGGCCATTGAGTTCAAGGCCTGCTTCAAACTCATATCATATTTGAAGCCAGCTTGGATGGGTTACATGAGACCCTTACATGAGACCCTGTATGTAATACACATACAAATTAAATCTTTTTGAAAAAGAGAAAGACACCTGAGTAATAGCCTAAAGAGTAGCGATTTAATGATGGGAATCTGAGGTGGCCTTCAGATTGCTTCTTTTCAGAGGGGGAGTAGAGGGAGAGGGGCAAGAAGCAAAACTGTGATCTGAATGAGCACAGAAAGGACTTAGGGCTTGGAAAGAGAAATGGAGATGAGAAATAGCTCTGATAACGTGAGTTCATGTTGTGGTTCACCACGCACATCCAAGAGCTTCCTACAGCACGCCCTGCAAGTGAGGCTCTTTACCTATAGCCATAGGCAGAGCTGCGCTTACCTAATACCAGGCTCTGAGAGAAAGGGAACAAGGGGCAGACAATACATGTGAGTCACGGGATGGCCAGAGTCCAGGCTGCTCAGAAGCAGAAACATGAGAGAAGGCAGGGCAAGGGTGGCCATGTGACAGGGTCCCAGGGCTTAAGGAGTTGCACAATACAGAAAGGCTGGGCACGGAAAGCCAGAATGAAAGTGTGCTCTTAAACCTGAGGTCCAATGCACGCAAGGCAGGTCCAAGTTCTGACTCCCTATCCTGAAGTCAGCTTTATGTCCCCACTTACCAATGGCCTTCTGGCAGTTGAGAATCTTGAAGCCATTGTGCATGCAGGCCGCCAGGAGTAGATGGCAGTGGACTGGGTGCCACCTGAGCCTCCACACGCCTCCTTGCACTGGTACATCTGCCAACGGCTGTCTTAGGATCCGAGTGTCCCACAGCAGAACATGCTCATCATAGCTGGAACCATCCAATCATTGGCACACAGGGAAGCCCATGCTCACCTCTTTCCCAAGACCTTGTGGTGGCAGCAAATACCTCCCAAGTCCTGTCCCACTAAATTTTTTTGAGACAAAGTCTCATGATACAGCCTTGTCTGCCCTGGAACTCTATAAAGATCAGGCTGGCCTCAAACTTAAAGAAATCCACCTGTCTCTGCCTCCCTAGTGCTAGAGTTAAAGTCCTATGCAACCCTGCCTGTCCCACTTATCTTTAAGGACAAAGGTGAGCCCCACTTTCTGGACCTGCTACTTGAACCGTGGCTTGGTTGAGAGCTATGGACTGAATTTTGAAGTCCTTGTGGAGAGGAGCTGAGAAATGCAGACCAGCAAACCTGCTCCAGGAACTCACCTTCCAGTAGCCAGTATATGCTCCCGATGGGGGCTGCTCTGGATGCTGCACACACCCATGGAGTGTCTGTAGGTAAAGGAGAACAAACAAGGGACATGGGAAATCTCTTATTCAGGAGCATGGAGGGGCCATGCCCAAGCTCTGCCCCTGGCACCAGGTACCTTTTGCTAGTGAAGACAGGTGTGCCCAGCATCCTAGTGTCCCAGCCTCTCAGAAGGCAGTCATCTCCCCCTGTGGAAGACAGAAATACATCCACAATGATAAGGAATCTGCAAGAAAGTCTTAGAGCATATGCCTTTCTTGTGTGCTTTTATGGCACCAGTGTTTAGGAAAGCCCCAGAGAGAACATCAACAGTCAGTAAGCACTCTAATTCTAATTGAGGGAACCTGGGTAAAAGATCAAAGTGCTGTTTACTGCTCTAGAGTCATTTGGACCTGGGAAAATGGAGCCAGTGAATGAGGTGGACTAGGCAAGAGTTTCCCACCCCTCCATGGAGGCCATAAAAGGCCATCAGGTCCCCTGAAGCTGGCGTTACAGACAGGTATGAGCTGCCATGTGGATGCTGACAATTGAACCCAAGTTCTCTGGCAAGAGAAGCAAATGTGCTTAACCACTGAGACATCTCTCCAGACCCCAGGGAAGGCCACTCTCATCCTCCACTGGTCAATAGGCTCCAGACTCTCTGCCTTCCTGTTCCATAATCTATAACAATTAAGTTGTAAATCAGAAAACACCACTTTTCTGCAGTCACTCCACTCTGTTCAGTCCCTCCTGAGGCCCACCCATGCTGCCTCTCATCTCATGCCCTTCCATCTTCACACTGGCTGTTCTCTCACAACAGGCCCCTGCTTACTGCACACGCTGCAACAGAGCGATGTGCAGCTACTCTGGCCCCGCCCCTTCCTTCCGTTTCCAGCGCATTCCCATCTTTAACACTGTGTGCAATCCCTGTGTTATAACACGTTAGGCTTCCACTTCCCTCTTTTGATGTAAGTGTGGAGAAAATAGTCTGTGTGCTAAGACATCCCTACTACATAAACGGTGCTTGTATTTCTATTTGTGGCTTTGTTTGGTTTTGGTTTTCTAGTTTGGAGAAGGGTTGTTTTGATTTTTGGGCATTTGTATCCATTGTTTTTGAGAAAATGAAGACTGTCCTGTTTGGCTTTGTGTTCAGTCTGGCTATGCACGTAGTCTGGCTATGCACGTAGCCCGGCCTGAGTCACAGTGATACCCCTTCTCAGCCTCCTGAGGACGGATTACAGATGCGAGGCACCATGACAAAACGCAGTGAGTACCTGTGGAATGAACACACTCATCCTGCAGTAGCAGGGATTGCTCCACTCTCCTCTACATCAGCTTTCCTTCGAGGTAGGACTAATCCTAGGATTAAAGAATTTTAAAAATGGATTCTTCACGGTTTTTATAAAAACCATTCAAGTGTACGATAGCAAATAACACAGATAAGGACCTACCCTTGGAATATTAAAATAAGCATTACACACACAATAAGAATCATGGTGAGTGCTGGGGTCCATGAGAAATAAGACATGGAGTGGGCTGGTGAGCCAGGCGTGGCGGTGCACACCTTCAATCCCAGGGCTCTGCAGGCAGAGGCAGGCAGATTTCCCTGAGTTCAAAGCCATGCTACAGAGTGAGTTCCAGGACAGACTAGGCTATATAAAGAGACCCTGTCTCAAAAAACAAAAAGGACCAAAGATAGAAGCTGGGACCAGACCATAGAAGGCCTTGTCTTTTAAACTTTATCCTGTCTTCTCCAAGCCAGCTTTTCCCAGCACACACAAGTGAGCGCCACCTGGCAGAGAAGCTGCCAACTGCCTTAACTCCTCCTCCTCCAAAATCTCCAAGTATTAACTATTCAAAGATTAGGCAAGCTACATACGTCCCTCATGTTTCCGTTCCTTTTAGGAGTAAGCTTTCTTTAGAAAAGGACAAACCTGAAATCAGCTTGCTCAAGTCTACGGAGAGCAGGTAGAGTGTGTGAACACTGGATGGAAGCAGATTTCACAGGGAAAGCACCCCGAAACAGGGCAGCTGGACAGGATGCTGCTCCCTGCAACCTTGGCAGGCTCCACAAAAGCCTGAGGTGTCAAAGGCCACCTGTGTACACTTCCGGAGAAGCGGAGCGTGATGCCAGCCACAGCTGCTGGCCCAAGGATGTACCTTCTAAAACAGTCCTAAGGCCTCACATATTCTCAGTCACAGCTCTGGCCTTGACCCATTCTCTCCTCTTCCTATCTGTCACAAGTTTTCGTCAGAGATGACTCTACGGACTGATGTACAAGGGTACTCACCTGAATACACGAGCTCCGTCTGCCAGTAATTGAAAGCAACAATCCAGGCCTCAAAGTGGTGGGCTGGCCAAGAGGCCATTAGCTGTAGTTCAGCTGTGCCCTCATTCACCATCAGGAGGTGCAACTGTCCCTTAGAATCACTGCTAATGATCTTCAAGGGCTGCTCTCTGGCCCTGGGAACAAGGAGCCAATAGAGAGGGTGTAAGTCTACTTGGCATCCTTTTCTGGTTTTTGTCCATTTGTTTTTGAGACAGGTGGGCCTTAACCTTGAAATCCACCTGCCTCAGCTTCCCAAATGCTAGTAGGACAAGGAGCCATCACAACCATCCTCTTCAAGTTTCATACATGCTCCAGGAGATACTTCCATGTAACCACGCTTCCTAGACGGCCTCTTGGGTATCTGACCAAGGATAAAACTACCACATAGTTGGTCACTGAAACCATGGTTGGCTTCTCATGAACATCTCTCTCATCTTATCGTCATCACTAGTTTGTCCAAAATGCTGCAAGTTTCAGGGTTTTGTTTTGTTTTTAAACATTTATTTGGCCTGGAGAGATGGCTCAGTGGTTTAGAGCACTGACTGCTCCTCCAGAGGTCCTGAGTTCAATCCCCAGCAACCACATGGTGGCTCACAACCATCTGTAATGGGATCTGATGCCCTCTTTAAAAAAAAACCAACCAAACAAACAAAATTCTTTGATATTTCCAGAATATTTCCTTTATTTATTTTTAAAGATTTATTTATATATTTTATGTATATGAGTACACTGCTGCTGTCTTCAGACACACAAGAAGAGGGCATCAGATCCCATTACAGGCTGCTGTGAGCCACCATGTGGTTGCTGGAAACTGAACTCAGGACCTCTGGAAGAGCAGTCAGTGCTCTTAACCTGAGCCATCCCTCCAGCCCACAAGTTTCAGTTAAGGTCAGGACTGACAATGACATACAGATTTAGGGAACCAAGCTAGCAGAAGGCAGCTTTCATCCTTTCTAGAACAGAAACAGGGAATGTTCCTCAGGAGACTCAGATCCCTACCAAACCTAGCCCTTACCTTACAGATTTCCCAGTGGACCAATCCAGCGACAAGGACAGACAGCTCTCATCCAGGGTAAGGCTGGATACTGGCTGCAGGGTAAAACTGTTCTACTGGAGAGAAAGGGACCCTGTGTAAGCCTCCGATCCCTAAGGTGCTCCCTGCATGAGCAAAGTACACCGGTCACTTGTTTGGTTCTGCAGACAGGGTCCCCTCTACGCTGCTCAGATTCGTCTTGCACTTTCACGTTCAAACAGTCCCTTTCAGTTTAGCTCCCCAAGTACTTGGTAGTAGAGGGAAGCTTGGCCTGGCCTGGGTCTTCCTTGTTGTTGTTGTTTATGCTTTAATAGCTTTATGCCCTAGATGGAGCTGGAGGCCTCATGCATGCTAGGTAAGCAGTCTGCCGCTGTGCTCCAGTGAGCCCCTGCCACTTACCAAGCACAGGGCATGACCTGAGGACACCGGAACTAACACCGTAAGAAGGACTTTGCCATAAACATAACCTTTGGAAAACAAGGTTTCTCGGTGTTGCCTCTGTGTACTCCTAGATACATTAGCTACCTTTGTGGGTTCCACAGACCACGACAGGGACATACTCTATAGGGACATACTCTATTATCACCCTTGCCTTCAGAATCCTGACACGCTATATTTCCAGAGACAAGGAAAACAGAAATGTTCTACTGCTTCCATTTCAGAAGCCAGAGCAGCCACTAAAATGTCATTTCTCAGCCAGGTGGTGGCGCACGCCTTTAATCTCAGTACTCGGAAGGCAGGAGCAGGTGGATCTGTGAATTCAAGACCAGCCTGGTCTACAGAGAGTTCCAGGATAGCCAGAGCAACAGAGAGAGAGAGAGAGAGACTCTATCTTGAACCCCCCAGTAAAACAACAACAACAAAAACCTAAATTGAAGTTCCTTCTCTTGTCTAGGCTCTACGTGAGTTTTATTATCTAAACTACCAGAACAGTGTTTGGCTTCCCTGGCAGGCTGCTCTACTGAAGTTCTTACTTGGATTTTGTGCTCCTGCCTTGAAATGTGGCCCTCGGGCCCACTCCTCCTTCCCTCATTTCTAGGACAAGGCTGCAATGTACAGACCTGAAGCAAGACTTCCTACCCAGTTGCCACCAGTCAGTATCTTCTAGATCTTTATCCTGACCCCACTAAAGCTACAGCCATTGGTGTGTGTCCTTGCCCCCCAGTTAGGGCAGTGTATAGTTTGTTGATGTGCCCCAGCATCCCCACAGATCTGCTCCAGTCCCCTTCATAATAATCAGATAGTCATTTTGCTAAAGCATGAATCAGGATCACCATGAAACTCACGGGAAGGTCACTTAGGAATTCAGCTATCCCGTAAGATCTATCATTTCTGAGCTAGAAAGATGGCTCAGTGGTTAAAGCTCTTCCTACGCTTCCTTAGGACAGAGTTCAGCTCCCAGCATCCATATGAGGCAGCTAACAACCTCCTGTAACTCCAGCTCCAGGGGACCAGACACCTTCTTCTGGCCTCTGTGGGCATGGCACACACACGAGAAATTTACTGGTATTCTTAGCCTTGGTATAAACCCAAGACAGGCTTCATTCCCTACAGAGACCCAGACCTACTGACAGCTTTCTATTGGATATTCCAGGTGACCTCATCTCACAAGAATCCTGTACAACTTAAAAAGACTCCATGATTTTTTTTTTTTTTTCTTTTTGTTTCTTCGAGACAGGTTTCTCTGTGTAGCCCTGGCTATCCTGGAATTTGCTCCATAGACTAGGCTGGCCTCCAACTCAAGAGATCTGCCGGGGTGCTGGGATTAAAAGCATGTCCACCACAGCCCAGCTGCCTCCATGATTCCTTAAAACATCTGTGACAAGGTCTAGCATTGAAGAGATCATTCTACAGAATGTCTGCATCAGTATCTCATCAACAGTCTCCACTAGGCCCTTTTCCCTCTAAAACAGCCTTACATCACTGACCTCACATTCCACCAGGTGGAGCAGATCTACAGATCCACTGGCATTTGCCAAGCCTAAAAGCACACGGCCAGACACTGGGATATGGCACCTGTGGGAGAACAGATAAAAGTATACGCTCACAGCTTAGAAGAACTTCATGAATCCCAAAGATTTACTCTATTTCCAAAACCAAGCTAGAGCAAACTGTTGTCTTTAAACAAAGGCTTTTCAGATTATAAAACTAGAACTCAGGTTGCTTCCCAAACTAATCCTGACTCTGGGGCTGGGAAACTGACTAGAGAAATGCCAAGTACAAGGTCTCCTACCTCCCAAGGACAACAAATGACAGAACTCGGAGTTCGGCTGTTCACTGTATCACTGAAGGCCCCTACCCTAGGGCATCAGGCTTTCAGACCAGGAAGAGTTAACCAAATCCTACCATTTCATGTCCAGGACAGCAGAAGAATCCCTTCTTTGGACCTCAAGCAGAGGTTTAGTCGTGTTGTCCTCACTGAAGCTGAACAGGTAGAGACGACCTAAACGAACTTGAGGCTCACTGTCATCCAATGCAGGCTACAGAATATACATATTCTCTGATTACCTTAACAAATGCTGAGATAACAAAGGACGGAAAACCTAACTGGAGCAAAAAGGAGGGCCAAGGCAGAGAATAGCTTCTAAGGTAGATACTTTCAATTTCTGAGAAAAGATCTCTTTTCCTGCCAAGTATTCAATAAACAAGGGAGCTCTCCCGGACCCATTACAGCCAGGACAGTCCTGACCTGCCGGCAGTTACATGGCCGCAATTCTACTCTTAAGTGGTTATTTTGGATGCTAGGAAACCTTCCGGGAATAGGCATGGTCCCGAAAGGTCTCACTTTACCCTTCCCATTAGTTCTCACAGGTCTAGGGCTTTTAGGTTAGCAGTCCCTCTTCTTCTGCCTCGGCCTCACCCTCCCAGCCATGCACCTGGTCCTTGGGCGCTCGCAGCTGGTAGGTTCCGCAGGCCAGCAGATGCTGGCAACCCTCTACTGGGCACCATTCCACCGAGTCCGCAGTAAGCTCAGTGTCCACCGCCTGCAGCGCTCGCAATGTCCCCACGCGGCCGCCTGCCATTGAGCCAGAACCAAAAGATGCGTGCGCGACACTTCCTTCCCACTTCCTTCAGTCACTGCTGACCCTCAGAAGAGATTTCCGGTTGGGAGATACGCAGAGATGCTCCGCCCCCTACCGGCCGGAGGACCACGGGGGAGAAACCGATAGAGTCCGCTAAGTGTGGGGGAGCAAGAAACAATGGTTTAGGGAAAGTGGAAGAGAAACCTGATCTCAAAAAGATGCGGAAGTCTTCAAGAAAATTACTGTATTGTAAATTACAGGCTTGGGGAGACCAGGTTTTAAGACCGTGTGGATCCAACTATGTCTCAAAAATATATGTATGTTGAACTCAGCCCCCAGTAACTCATGACTTTGGATATGTGGTCTTTACAGTAAAGATGCTCCAGGTGAGCTCTGATCCAATATAGTCTTCATGTAAAGGAAATTTTGGAAATGTGTGCTTTTGAAGTCTGAGACAATGAATGCATAAGTGAGCTCAGAATGCTACCAGAGCTGCAGCACCCTTTTCCCCAGCACTTGCAGTGGCTGTGGTAGCAAACACCTTGATTAAACCATGAGACAGACCCAACAGACAATAATCTCTTGTTTTAGTCCATCCAGTTTTTGGCACTTAGTTACAGCAGCTCCAGGAAGGAAATTCACAGGACACCTGGGTTTCCAGCTCTGGAACTGAAGCAAGAATATGGCTATATAGCCTAGCTTGCAGGCCAGCTAGCAGCTGAAGCAGAGGTGGCACCTAAGGAATTCTGAGAAGACCCCAATCCCTCCAGCACTAGATTGTCCCAAGGCCAAGTAGCCCAGCACACTACACAAGACAAAGGGTCCCATCTTTGAACCACCAGAACATTCATAGAGCAGCTACAGAGAACAGGAGACAGGGATAATCAGAAGGGAGGTCAGGGTAGTAACAGATACGGGGAGTAAACATCAACAAATTGGCCTGAGAGACCTCATCTCACAGCACAGCAGCAGCTGTGCTAGTAAGTATAAAAGCCCGATGTATATATACCATAACCTTTACCAGCAGTGCCTTGAGGTCAGCAGTCCAACCCTGTGTGCTCTCTAGGTGAATTTTCTGATGCAAAGCTGACAGTAAAGCACCCCCTACAGGTGGATAGGATAAAGTGCTAACCTGGCCATTTAGATGAGAAAATATCACAAGCTTGTAGATGGTTCATCCCAAGAAATTTGACCCACATAGGATCCCTTTACCACCATAGTCCTGGCTTCTTAAAAAGTTTATCCATGTGGAAACATTGAAGGCATGAGTCAGCTGCTGCCTATAGCAGTATTTTACAATATATACATCTCTCTCCCCTTCCCAATGATTTAGGATTGATGACCTGGGGTCATCAGACCTGGGGTCTGAGTAGGGATCCCAACTAAAAACCATGACCTTCAGAACAGAAAAGGGGAAGTTTCTTCAAACAGGTCTGACAGAGGTAACTCTCCAAGCTTAAACACTCAAGGGATGGTGTCATCTTGAGTTTTAACCATCTTCCCCTCTAGAACACTGTGTACCATAAAAGCAAAAACAGCCATAGAAGCTGGACTCATAAGCCTAAGGCTATCAAAAGGGTTGTGCTCAGCCAACCGATGCATGAGCATTCAGCTCACAGAAAATCAAAAATGCGATAGATACACTGCAACAGGGAAGAGTTTAACGGGGACCTGCAGACCAATCAGAGGGCCAGAGAAAGCTTTAACAAGAGGGACCAAACCCTGAGATAGGTAAGATTCCAGCCATATGCATTCATTTCTGCAAAGTGACCAAGATGCCAAATAGCCCTCAGACATGTGGATCCCCCCAAAGAACAGCTTAGGGACCACAGTTCTGCAGTGAATGACGCCTCACTTTGGCTATCTGGCCCCACTATCTACCAACCCACAACTGGGACAGGGGCAGCCGCTTACTCCTGGCTCCAAGGGTCTCTGTGCTTGAAGGTGGTAATTACCAACGGAGGGACAAGAGTCATTTGGGGAGAGGACAATTATGAAAATGGCCTCACTAGTTTGGCCTGTGGGTAAGTCTATGCTGATTTTTAAGTATTGATTTGGGGGAGCCTAGCTCACTTTGGGCAATGCCACCCTTGGGCTGGCAATCCTGGGCACTATAAGAAGCTAGGCTGAGCAAGATATGAAGGGCAAACAGTATGTAGTAGTACTCCATGGCCTCTGCATCAGCTCTAGTCCTATTTCCTTCGTGGACTGTGATGTGGAACTGTAAACTGAAATACCCCTCCTTCCTTCCCAGGCTCCTTCCTTCCCAGGCTCCTTTTGCTCATGTTTTATCATAGAAATAGAAGCTAAGACAAGTAGCCAACCTACAGAACACCTGCCACCAGAGAGAACAGTGCCTCCCTTGCTACCCACTCTGCCCTGCAGAGGCCAACCTGGCTGGCGTGATGGTGGGTCCTTCCAGTCCCAGTCCGTTCATTAAAACCAGTTTCATTATAATTAGTTCCTTTCAAAAAGTTGAGCCAGGAATGTTAATCCCAGCACTCAAAAGGCAGAGGCAGGTGGATCTGTGAGTTCAAGGTCAGCCTGGTTTTCATATGAAGTTCCAGGAGAGACCTTGTCTCAAAAAGAAAAAAGGCTGAACAGGGGTTTGAGGAGCAGAGACTGGCCACAAGCTGATTCTACCCCTTTACTCTGCCTGTTTAGACATGCCTCTGTGCAAGCCTCTCAGTGGGACCCCCCACTGCCCAGGAGAGAAGCTCAACTACACGACAGTCTCTAGCTGAGTGGTGACTGTTTACCATTTGAGGAATACAACAAATGATTCTATTTGAAGTTGCTAACCCTCCCCCTTGCCTCCCCCCCAAAAAAACTGTACATGAGTTTACAAACATATTAACATATAAATAATGAGAAAGGTCCTAGGGAGCCTCCCCGTTGTCTCTGCTGGAGGTGAAAACCGGAGGGGCACTGTCCCCACAGGCTGCTTGTTGCTGTGAGGTCTTATGGCAGCTGCTCTGGATCCATTGCTGGCTTCTTTGGCACCTCCAGGTTCAACTGCCAGTCTGTCTTCCACTGTGCTCATGCCGAGCTGGAAACTTTGAACCTGCAGCAGTGGCAGCTCTTCAGCCCGTCATCGCTCTGGCTCAAGCTCATGCTGGAAGGGGCGCTTCCTCTCCCGACAGTGCTTCTTGTGGGCAGGCCAGTCCTTCTGCTGGCACTGAGAGCCACAATATCGAGCCACCTGGCAACGCCCACAGATGTTGAACTCTCGAAGCTGAAACATGGAACACTGTGGCTTCAATATTACACTAATGAAAACTATTATCTCAGCATCTGGAAGAACCCAATAAAACCCTACGTGGAAATGAAGCTCAGTGTATGGTCTACATGCAAAGTCCTGGACTGAAGCCCCAGCACTAGCTCTCCCTAAAAAAGCCAGACATGGTGGTTCCTGTAATCCCTGAACAAGGATGTCTGATCCAGGATTGTAGTGATATCTCATAAATATATATATAGTGAGTGCCAGGCCAGGCTTGTTTACAGATTAAGATCTTGTCTCAAAAGTCACACACAAACATAAAAAGAAACTGTACAGGTACTGTGGCTGAAGGGCATAGATACTGTCTGGATAGGAACAACAGAAAAGGAAGAGCCATCTTATGGACTCACCCAATGCTACCCAGGGGTCTACAGGAACAAGCTACCATATCACATCCGGACTGCTGGGCAGGGGTGTCCGGACCAAGGGCTCAGCATAGCATACTATACCTGCTTTTCAATCACCGTACAGGGAGGATAATGACACTCATAGTAGGTACAGGAATTTTCTTCCTCTTCTACCACATCCCCATTGGCATTGTAGTACCGGGTCACATTCAAGACAGGGAATTGTTCTTCTATAGGGTCTGTGGGAAGCTGCTGGATTGCAAGCCAGTATAAACTTTGCTCCCTGAAAGAAAAGAGAGGCCTCAGTGCACTCTGGCCTGACCAAGTCAGCACAAGGAGAGGACATGACACCAAGACAAGTAAGCTCCGCCCAGTCCTGACAACTTGAGTTTTGATTACCAATCACAACTGCACGTACCACTCCATATTAAAAACTTTTAACTCCCAGGAGATAGGGAACTAGCAGGATCAAGGTGCATGATGCGAAACTCACACAGAATTAATAAAGAGTTAGAAAAACCAAAAAACTCTTTAAAATCCTAGTCTGGTGTGGTAGCAGGTATATCTCTTTGAGTTCAAGGCCAGCCTGTCTCCCAGGAAGGCACATAGCATCATAGCATTGAGATTGGCAAGCTTGGCTACCTTCAGCCTGCCCTTTACCCTGAGGAGTACAAGTGCTAACTAGGACTGTTAGTCGACTATTCCCCTTTGAGGTTACAGCTATCCCGCCTTTCTGAAAATCCCTCTGAATGAACAAGTGAGCCAGCCAGAAGTAACTGAATTTTTTGGTTGGTTTGTTTTTCAAGACAGAGTTTTTCTGTGCAGTCCTGGCTGTCTTGAAACTTGCTCTGTAGACCAGGCTGCCCTCTGAGATCCATCTACCCCTGCACCTAAGAATGCTGGGATCAAAGGCGTGTGCCATCACGACTGGCTGAAATAACTGAATGCTGTATCAGGAGTCTGAGACTCAGCTGTGTGAAGAAGTTCCTGTTGCGGTCTAAAGGAGAAATGCCCCCAAACTCGGGTATTTCAACACTTGGTCCCTGATTAGTAGCACTGGTTAGATTAGGCGGTACAGACTAGCTGGAGAACATACATCACTAGAGGCAGGCTAAAGCCTTGGACTACTTTGTGCTCTCTGTTTAACTTTTTACTCTGGCTGTCATGCTTCCTGCTTGTTCCATTAATCCTGGTCATAGCAGATTATTATCCATCTTGAGCTATATCCTAAATAAACTTTCTCCCTTAAGTTGCTTTTTGTTATGGTATCTTGTCACAACCACAGAGAAATAACTAATACAGAAATTAGTAACAGAGGAGGCCACTGCTCTGACACTCGGCCAGGTTGTTTTGGGGAGAATGGTGGAGGTGTTTGGAACTTTGGGCTTAATGGGTTGTTCTGGGAAAGCTTAAAAGATAAGTGTTTAGGGCTGGAGAGATGGCTCAGTGGTTAAGAGCACTGACTGCTCTTCCAGAAGTCCTGAGTTCAACTCCCAGCAACCACATGGTGGCCCACGACCATCTGTGATGGGATCTGATGCCCTCTTCTGTGTGTCTGAAGACAGCGACAGTGCATTCACAGACATAAAGTAGGTAAAATCATAAAAAGTGTTGAAAGAAAGGCAGAGGACGGAAGCCTGGCTTGGGAAGCTTTGACTTCCTCCTCAGATTCTATTGAGGGTGTTCATGTGATATATCTGATTTAAAGATTTGTGGTTTCTGGCCTGCTGGGGCTGAAGAATCCAGCTGTGATTAACAGAAGACCAGCATCACTGACGTGAAATCTTTTGGGAAATATTTTCTCTCATTTAGTACAAGGTTGTATGGTCCAGAAGGGGCTAAGGCTGCGTGCATCTCAATCTGACAGCCAAACTTGGTAATGGGTAAAAGTCTCTCCACAGTAATGGTTTTTGGCAACACCTCAGTTGGAAATCTCAGCATATTGGAAATGTCAGGACTGTGGGATAAGCACCAACGACTGATACATGTGTGGAGCAGACCTAGTATGAGACTACAAGATAAGCTGTGGTATGCTGTGGATGGCAGAGCTAAAGACGTGGGGCAGAGCTGCCAACCCTGTATAACACAGAAATTATGAATTAGTCTTGGATGTTCAACACTGAGTTATTTACACTGTTGAATTTTGGTTTTATACTGTGATAACAATATCAGATCCTGGCCGGGCAGTGGTGGTACACGCCTTTAATCCCAGCACTTGGGAGACAGAGACAGGCGGATTTCTGAGTTCCAGGCCAGCCTGGTCTACAGAGTGAGTTCCAGGACAGCCAGGGCTACACAGAGAAATCCTGTCTTGAAAAAAAAAAAGAAGAAGAAAAGACTAAATTAACTTCAACTGAGAAATCGCCGCCATCAGACTAGCCTGTGGATGTCTGTGGAGCATTTTCTGGATTAATATAGGAGGGACAAAATCACTTTGGCAGTACCACTCTTAGGTAAGTTGGTCTGGTTTGTGTAAGAAAGCAAACTGAGCAAGCTATGGAGAGAACACCAGTAAACAGTGCTTCCAAAGGGGTCTGGTTCAGTTCCTCCTTCCAGATTCCCGCTTGAATTCTCTCAACAACGGACTGTGACACTGCCTTTTTATCACACTAACAGAGACCTGACTAGGACAGCCTAACATGACTGCTGGCTGCCCGCAGGTGAGCGCAGCGCACTGCGTGGGGCCTTGGAGAGGCCTGGTTGGTTTCTGCACAGGAGCCTTATGAATAACCCACTCTCCCTCACAAGTAAACCAGGACATCGGCCATCCTCTGACACACGTGCCCCTCCCCACACACATCCATCCTCCCCTCTACTCCCCTTACATGGGCACACTAGACATGCTCATGGATCCTGGTCCAATCTGTCCCTGCACCTGCTGGTAGGAGGTATGTACTACTTGAAGGACACAGCCTCAACCAAACTTATCCCTGAAAACTGACTGAGGAAGGGGCCACCAGGCCACCTCAGCCCTCTATCCCCAGAGCTTTAACTGCCCTTTTCCGAATAGAGGCTTTAATTGTTCTATCTCATGATCATAAGGTGTTCTCAAAGACTGGTATGACATTCAGCACAGGGTCCTATGCACTCTACTGACCCACAGAAGGATGGAAGTTCAAGGTCAGTCTCAGTTTCTCAGCTACACAGTAAGTTGAGTCCAGCCTAAGACTCATGAACCTCAAGGAAGGACAGAAAGGAAGGAAGGATGGATGGACGGACAGACAGGGGTGGTAAAGACAGAACTGAAGACTCAAACCCTCTGACATCAGGTAGAAGTCTGAGACCCTTACAGGGCTGCCTTCACACTCGGCCAGAGTAAAGCTTGACAACTGTCTTCTAAGGCCCTGAAGACCAACACTAAATGTCAAGGACAGAAGGACACTTCTCTACCTCCTCCCTACAGTACATGGGGCTCTGGCATCACCTGAAGACATTCCCTACAAAGATCTACCCACTGTGTATAGCGCCAACCTTGTCAGTACCACCAGCATCTGCTGGGGTCATAAATGCCAAAGAAGGTTGCTTAAAGACTTAAGACTTTAAGGCTAAGCACTTAAGTCTTTAAAGACTCACAGACTGCCTGGCAGTGGTGGCGCACGCCTTTAATCCCAGCACTCGGGAGGCAGAAGCAGGTGGATTTCAGAGTTCGAGGCCAGCTTGGTCTACAGAGTGAGTTCCAGGACAGCCAGGGCTACACAGAGAAACCCTGTCTCGAAAAACCAAAAAGAAAAGACTCATAGATTTCCAGGAGCCCTCAGTGAGGCCTCTGAGCAGGTCAGTGATACCTGTGTGGCTCAGGACTATGAGCTCAAATTTCCCTAACCATTTCCTGCTGGTCCCTCCAGCTCTTCTCCAGGGCTTCATGAAGTTAACTGTGGTGAGTTGGAGAGTCAGTAGAAACATGGCCTCCAGAATAGAAAAGCTTGTGCAATGCTGTTTTCAGGACCACAGGGGACTGGGAAGCCAAGAGGTCACATCCCTAAGCTACTTTGTTCTACTACTTCCTCTGCTCAGGGAAAGCTGGTCAGCAAAGGAACAGGACTGAGACCCACCCTGTCTCAGAGAACTATCTTTGTGGTCCTGGGGTATGGTCTCATTCCATCTCATTAGCTAAAATATTCCGAGAGTCAATTATCACAAAGTCAATCCCAAAAATTAATCATAAAAATTCTTCTAGCTAAGCATGGAGGCATATATACATCTTTAATATTAGCACAGGGGAGGCAGAGGAAGGAGGACTGCTGTGATTTCAAGGCCTGGAAGACACAGTGAGTCCCAACAGCAAGGGCTACACAGAGAGACCCTGTTTCCAAAACAAAATATAAATGAAAACTTCTTCCTTTCCCATGAAGAAAAACCCTCACACATGGGAGGTATCGGGTTGGCTATCAAGGTCCTAAAGCACTCATAGTAAAAGCACAAAAAGAGGAACACAGGAAACATGGGATGGCCCTTCAAGTATCAGGTGCTGGCCAGGGAAGACCCACCTTTGTTTGCTGGAGGTCTCTTCAGCTTTGGGTCGCCAGCCCCAAGGTACCAACTGCAGGTTGTCCAGGCGATTGTCCACAGTCACAGCATTGAGATGTACCACCTGAAACCCAGGAGCCACACCTCCCCTGTGTCGTTCCCTAGGGAAGAAACAATTTTTTTCTTGAGGGCAAGGCTCTCACGCACTTCTACTCAAGCATCAATGTCCAACCACACAGAAATACCAGTCAGATGGTCTGAACTGGGCCCTTATCCTGAAGCTGCATACCAGGAGGAAGCCAGGCACATCATCATTCGTCTATGGCCCACACAGACAGGGGACCAGGTTAATGACTCTGTACCTGGATTTAAGGGCTTGCCTCAGAGGGCAATAGAGAGAACCCACAAACCAACAAAATTATCTAGAGATAAGTTTCCTATTTGGATGATGCTAACATTTCAAATTCTACCTTACCCACCCAGGATCAATGGCCCCTTTTCTAAGGAATGTAACCTATGACTCACCAGAAAGATTCACAGGTCTCATCTCATCACTAGATGTTTAAAGTGATGTGTACATTAGTCATTCCTTTGGGTTAGTGGCAAAGGTCACAAAATAAAGTCCCACACTTAAGAGAAAATAAGGTTGAGTCTGACTCCACTGGGTAGAATGCTCTCTAGCCTTTAGGCATACTGTGCATATCATAGCTCACATAGGGCTTAGGTGAGGAGACTTATCAGTTGGAAATACTCACCATAGCAGCTCATGCAGAAGCCTGCCCGAGCCCCTGCCTCGGTTTTTGTCAAAGGCATACGCAAATATCTTAGCACCATTTCCATCAGCATCTACTTCCATTCGAGCCTGAGAAGTGCAGAGCAGAGTGCATCTGTGGGAAAGCCTTTAACTTTCAGCACATTTCAAATCCAGCTCAGAAAAATTCCAAAGGTATAGGACCCCAAAAGTACAGGGGGCACACCCTGACGAACAACTTGCAAAATATTGTGGACACCAAGAAGTAAATTTTCCTACCCTTAAAATAAGTCCATAACAGATGATGGGGAGCTAGAGATGATGGCTCAGCAGTTAAGAGAACTGGCTGCTCTTTCAGAGGACCCTGGGCTTGAGTTCCTACAGCTACCTTGTGGCTCACAACCATCTGTGACTCGTGCACAGATATTCAGGTAAACATTAACACACATAACTAAATTAAACCCAAGAGAAAAAAATAATTGAGAGGGAAAAGGCCCATGTTGGCTGTGATGTCCACATCTGTAATCTTAGCACTCAGGTAATGGAAACAGGGAGGGAGATTTGAGTATTCACAGCTGGCTTGGGGGAGCAAGACTTTGCCCCCAACCCCCAGCATCCAGAGAGATGGCGGTTCTTTACCAAGAGCAATGAGGACAGGATGGCCTCCCCGGTTAGGGTGCAAGTGCTGGAGGAGAGCTACACCCAAAAGTGTGCTCGTTTAGTTTAACAGATTGTAATCATAGATACAACGAAGACTAGCAATCAGGGTGAAGGAGGTCACAATGGGCTCTACCGCCAGCAGTGTCCAGGTTGTTACAACCTGCTTTGGAGCTAATATCATAATTATCAGTGGGTATCCTCGTGTTCTCCCAGAACTAGGAAGGAAACTCATTTCTCATTCTTCCTGGGCAACAAACAGTAATGCTTACCTCAAAGGAGTAGCTCTCCACCAGTGGTATGTCCTGCTCATCTATTAGTGTGTATTTGGTCTGAAAAGAAACCATGTTTCAAAAATTACATCTGAGATGCACCTAAAAAACAGTTACAACATAACCTGCAGCAGCAGGAATCTGGAACACTGTCCAGTGAGACAGAAAGCAGCCACATCTTAAAGTGGGGCCTTGCTCAGACTCATTTGGCACGGCCTACATCAAAGTGCAGTCCAAGCTGGGCACGGTGGTACATAATCTTTAATCCTAACACTCAAAGGTAGTGGCAGACAGAACTCTGTGAGTTCCAGAACAGCCAGGACCACTTAGTAAGATACTGCCTCAAAAAAGGAAAAAGAAAGTTGGAACCAGTATGTTAAAAGCAAAACATGACCACATGTACCAGTGTGGGTAATTAGGCTTCAGAGCCCATCCACACCTGATAGACCCTCCCTGACAATCGGCACTAAGCTTTTAATGTACCTAGAAACTCAATCAAACACAAGTCTAGCGGAGTAGAGAAAGGGACTGGAACTAAGAACATTCAGGTTCCAAGAGATGTTTTTGTTCAGTAGGCTGGATAGTTCTTATTGCACGTGCTCACTGGATAGCCCTTCTTCACCTGGTTCTTCACTACTCCTAATAAAAGCTTTAATGGCCCAGGCTCAAATAATTCCTGAGTCAAAAACCTTCCACCCCTCCCTAGTTAGAAAGTTCCAGTAGTCCTTTCCTGAGCTCAAGACAGGTTGCTTTTACTTTTCTGGAAGCTCTTTCTAGGATTTCAGTTACCTGCCTCTACTTTCTATCTGTTCCTCTCTCCCACTAGCAGCCGTCGCCACTGGTGGAAGGAACAGACTTAAGGTCCACAGTTACTGAACAGCACCAAGACACGAAGCCCAGCTTCAACATGTGGTGGGTGGTGGCCCAGGCGAGGGGCACCTGAGAGCCTTGGAGCCTACCAAGATCAGGGCCCTGGCTCCTCGTCTGTGCTCTAGGGAAGCCTGCAACTCGAGTGACCGAACGTGGCCAACCTTTGGTCAACGTTAAAACGCGCCGCCGAAGCCTACTGCGGACCGGGTGCTCCGCTCGCCTCAGAGCTTCGGGCCGAGGGCGTCACGGCGGGAGGCCGCCGCGTTTAAACCGTGCGGCCGCAGGTGCAGCCCGGCCGCCGGAGCCGCCGCAGGTGCCCAGGGAGGCACAGGATGAACCCCGGGAAACTGTTTCGCACCAGCCAGTCCCACACGAGTCCTGAGGCCGAGGGGCGCGCCCCCGGCCGCGGGGAAGATTCCCGCGAGGAGGAAGGCGGCGCCCGGACCGAGCAGGCCCGCGCAGCTGCTCGCCCTGGTGCCCCAGCCCGCGCAGGCCTCGCCGCCGCTCCACACCGCTCACCTTCCCGGCCACCCGGCCGAGCCGCACGATGCCCAATTTAAAGTCGGTCATGGCCGGGCCTGAGCTCTCGGCAGGCGGAGCCGCTCCCTCGGGAGGCTCCGGACGGGGCCGGGCCGTAGCGAGGCCGCGGTACTCCGGGTCAGGCCGGGGCCGGGGTCAGGCCGGGCGGGCCGCGGGCGGACGAGGCTGGGCCGGGCTCGGGCCACCGCCGCCGCCTCGCGCCCGCCGGACCTGCCACGCGCCGCCGCCACCGCCGCGCGCACCCCAGCGAGCGGAGCAGAGGGCGGGGCACGACCGGGACACACCCCCCACCGGGGGCGGCCGACCAATCGCGAGACGCGCCCTTCGCCGGTCGTGGCGCGCCGCGGCCAAGTAACCAATGGGAATAGGAAAGAGGCGCAGGCGCAATGAAGAAAAGAACCAAGTGAGGGGGAGGGGCGAGCCGGGGGCGGCGCCTGCGCAGCGACCGGCGCAACGTCAATTTCGCGGGAAGCTTTGTGCGCGCTGCGGCGGCGGCAGAGGCGCGGGAGTGAGCCTCGCAGGTCGCAGTTTTTTCCTGACACTAGCTGCTGGCGTTCGCGTCCCTGAGTTGTGTACAGCGTAGAACGGCTGTCCTTACCCGGTGGTTACGGGCTAGCAGGATGCTGTGTCCAGGTCTCCAGAATCAGCCTGCGAGGCAGCTGCGGGACCTACTCGCTGCTTCCTGGAACCCATGCGCCCATGGTCTCCTAGGAAAGATAAGACCTTCCGGAAGGAGCCGGAGGCTGGGGTGGGTATCTGTCTCGGGAAAAGGGAGACCTCAAAGTCTCGAATCCTGACAGAGCTGATAAGGCCTAGAGTTCGAGCCCAGGGCTAAGCTCCACCTGCTTCAAGGTGACCCCAGGCATCAGCGGATCTGCAAACCTTTCTACCTCTCATTGTTCCATTTTGGAATTACCAGGAGCAAAGGATTGTCGAGTGAAGCTAGAATTCCTTCCCTCCGTCCTTGGTGCTTAACATTATTCCCAGATGCTTTTCTGCTCAAAAGGCACCATTAGCCTCTTCAGACTTGTGATGGTTAAGAGAAAGCTTTTTAATAAGAGATGGAATGCTTAGGATGATGCAAAGTGTGTTCCCTGGTAAGAAAACCATTTATCTTATTATATATTCCTCCAAAACAGTAATTCAACACATCCTGCATGACTTGAAAGGAGACCCCAGGATACACATGTTAGATCAAATGTAGAGGGGATCAGCCACACCTCATACCCTATTGAGTACCTTAAGCTGATAACTGAGTATGAGGTAGCCACAAGATAGGGTGCCTGCAGCAGTAAGATTAGACCCTAAATTATGGCTTTACAACCTATTTAGTGCCTTCACTAATCTGCTAAACTCCAAAAAACCCCTGAGCTCAGTGACTTCCCTTTAAGGGAAGAAGACGTAATAGATACAAAAATTATGATTTTCCTTTATTCTTCAGTCACTACTGGATTGCTACCATAGTCCAGCTTCCCTCACTACAAATGACCCGTTGTTGTTGTTGTTGTTGTTCTTCTTTTCTTCTTCTTCTTCTTCTTCTTCTTCTTCTTCTTCTTCTTCTTCTTCTTCTTCTTATGTGTATTAGTGTTTTGCCTGCATGTATGTATGTGTATCATGTGTGCAGTGCCCTTGGAAACCAAAAGAAGGTGTCAAGTCCCCTGGAACAAGAGTTAATGATTGTGAGCCTCCATGTGGGTGCTGAGAACTGGGTCCAGGAGCAAGTGCTCTTAACCACTGAATCAACTGTCCACTCTGTAGCTGGCATTAAAGGATCTGATCACCTGAACTCTGTCTCAGTGAGTCTTTATACCCAACCTCGAAGTAGAAGTAATCGTTAGTGAGAACACCAGCTGGGAACCAGGCATCGAGTTGCACGCTTTTAATCCCAGCACTGGGGAGGCAGAGTCTGCTGGTGGATCTTTGTGAGTTCCAGGACAGCCAGGGCTATACATAGTGAGGGCCTTTTTTTTGGGGGGGGGGGGGGGGAATACCTAAGGCTGGGTAATTTCTTTCTTTCTTTTTTTTTTTTTTTTTTTTGTTGTTGTTTTGTTTTGCCACCCCTCTGAGTCCATGTCTCATACCCAAACCCACTTCCCCACTCCTCAACACCAGCACTTGGGAGGCAGAGACAGGCGGATTTCTGAGTTCAAGGCCACCCTGTACTACAGAGTGAGTTCCAGGATAGCCAGGGTTACATAGAGAAACCCTGTCTCAAAACAGAAAGTTCTAACCCATCCATGAGGGAAAAACTCTGATTACCTCATCATCCTTGGGCACTGTTTCATTGCAGATTAAATTTGAACATGATTTTTTTAATATTTATTTTGTAAGTGCATGTATCAAAAGACAACTTTTGTTGGTACTCCTTTTATGAGAGTTCTGGTGATCAATCTTAGATCGTCAAGCTTGGCAGCAGACACTTTTAACCATTGAGCCATCTCAGAATAGCTCTTCTGTTCTAAACGCTGGGAGGTTTATGATGGGTGCCAACATACTCAACTTCTTCTTTTGGATTTTCGAGACAAGGTTTCTCTGTGTAGCCCTGGCTGTCCTGGAACTCACTCTGTAGACCAAGCTGGCCTCGAACTCAGAAATCTGCCCGTCTCTGCCTCCTGAGTGCTGGGATTAAAGGCGTGGGCCACCACTGCCTGGCATACTCAACTTCTTTTAAAACTTTTTTACTAGTTATTCATGGTGTGTGTGAATGTGTGTGTGAGACTCTCCTTGCATGTGCGTGTGTGCACATGTTACAGTCAGATAACTTGTGGATGTTCAGTTCTACCTACCATGTTGATTTTCAGTAATAGACGTCAGGTCATCAGGCTTGAGAGGAAGCATATTTACTTGCTAGATCCTGGCACTTAATTTCTATTTTAAATTATTTTATTATTATATTTTATATTATATATCTTATATTATTAAATTTTTTAAATTATTTTTTGTGCATGAACATGAATATACATACACACATACATACACACATACATGCATGTAGTGCTCTGAAGAGGTCTGAGGAAACTATTGGATGCCTTGGAACTAGAGTCACAGATGGTTATGAACTGTCTTGTGGGTGCTGAGAACTGAACTCAGGTCCTCTGCAAGAACAGCAAGTGTTCTTGACTCTTGAACTATCTCTTTGTGGGTAGCCCTGGCTGCCTTGTAATTCATTCTGTAGACCAGGCTAGCCTCAAATTCACAGAGATCTACCTGCTCTGCCTCTTGAATGCTTCTTAACATGAATTTTGGAGGATCAGAAACATTAAAAATACAGTGAAGCCTAAAACCGAGGAAGCTCACTATGGAAGAAAGAGAAATAGGCTGAGCCTTGGAGGTGTTTATATCGAGGGTGAAAATAACTGGAAAGAGCACAGCTCAGCAAGGAGAACTAAGACACAGCCAGGAAGGATACCCAGAGAGGACAGAAGCCACAAAAGGGCTGATCCTGGCAGATGTTCTTGATAGGCCCAGAATGGTAACAACAGGCAGTGAAACAATGGATTTAGCATCCTGGGAAAATGTCCTGTTTGGGTGGAGGAATACGTGTCAGTGTGTTAAGAATAGAAGCTTGGACAATAAGGCACATACCTGAAATCCTAAACATGGTTGAGGCAGAAGAAGGAAGGTTCGAAGCTATCCTAGACTGTAGTAAATTGTGTGGGATCTGAAGCAAGTTCCAAGCTAATCTCAACTATACAATGAGATACCTTCTTCAAAAAAAAAAAAAAAGAAGAGAGAAGCAAATGGGGCCTGAAACCTCAGAACTTGTAATGTGGAGATCAGAGAATCAGGACTTCATGGTCATTCTTAGTTTTATAGAAAATTCAAGGCTAGCCTGGGCTAAATGAGATCCTGTATCAAAAACAATGTTTAAAAAGGAGAGAGAATTGGAGACAATGAGGAACTTCTGAAACTTGAGGGTCACAGCAAGAAGAGGGTGGTCAAGACAGAATGGGGGAGAATATGTTTGTTCACTGGGAATGAGGCCAGTAAGACGGCTCAGTGGATAAAAGCACTTAGCATACAAGCCTGGTGACCAAAGTCCCTGGACTTACATAACTATGGAAGGAGGGTTGAGGAGAAGGCTCAGTAGGTAAACGTGCTTGCTGACAAACCTCTGACCTAAGTTTGATCCCCGACACTTAAAATGGTAGAAGGCAAGAACTGATTCCTTGACTCCGGAAGATTCCCTGATTTCCTCAGTAGTGCTGTGGCATGTACGTGCTTCTCCTGATAATAAATAAATAAGCCAGGTGTGGTGGTGCATGCCTTCAATACAGATAAGAGGTAGAGGGTCTCTGTGAAGAGATGAGATGAGAGCCAGCCTCGTCTACATAACAAGTTCCATAGACACACTGTCTCAATAGGTACAGGTAGGTAGGTAGATAAACAAATTAAAACATAAAAATAATTAAATCATTTTTGTAGCTGAGCTTACAAGCTCATGCCTTTAACCCCAGTACTTGAGAGACAAAGGCAGGTGGATCTGTTAACTCAAGGCTAAGTCTGTTCTATATATTGAGGTATAGAACAGCCAGGGCTACATTGATAGACTCTCTCAAAAAAGTGTGTGTGTGTGTGTGTGTTTAAAAATTATTTTATGTGTGTGGATGTTTTGCCTGCATGTAAATCTCTTGCTGCTTACAAGGTCCAGAAGAGGGCATCAGATCCCTTGAGACTGGAATGAATTATAGATTTGTTAGCCAGTAGGTAGGTATTCTGAATTCAATATGGTCCTCTGGTAGAGTAGCCAGTGCTCTTAACCACTAGGCCATGTCTCCAACCTCAGGTTTGTGTGTGTGTGTGTGTGTGTGTGTAAGTAAAGGTCAGCCTGGTCTACAGAGTGAATTCCAAGACAGTCAAGCATGGCTATGCAGAAAACGCCATCTTGACAAGCAAAAAACAAAACAAAAATCTTGGCTTCTGGAGCTGGAGATGAGGCTTAGTGGTTAAGAGAACCTGAGTTAGATTCCCAGCACCCGTATGAGGCAGCCAGTAACCCCAGCCCTAGGTGTGTCTGACACCTCTGACCTCTGTGGCCCTTGAATTCTGCATATAGAACACACAATTAAAATGATAAAGAGAAAGTAGTAGAGTCCCATTAAGTAGGGACTCTAAATGAAAATCAAAACTCCTCAGGTTGTTACAAATGACAGCATTTGTATCTGGCTTATTCCTGCTGCTGCTAACTGCCTCAAGCATCATGCGTCAGAAAGACTTGACACTCCACTGGTCAGTGGAGTGGTTGACAGGTGATTGAATCATAGTTTTATCAATGAATTGAACAATTGGTGGATTCGCAACTTGATGAAAATTTGAGAGGTAGGACTTGTAGAAAGTAGGTCATTAAGAATGTGTCTTTTTTGCCGGGCAGCGTTGGCGCACGCCTTTAATCCCAGCACTCCGGAGGCAGAGGCAGGTGGATTTCTGAGTTCGAGGCCAGCCTGGTCTACAGAGTGAGTTCCAGGACAGCCAAGGCTACACAGAGAAACCCTGTCTTGAAAAACGAAGAATGTATCTTTTTGTGAGGGGAGGGTTGGAGACAGGGCTCACTATGTAGCTTTGGCTGTCATGGAACTCACTATGTAGTCCAGGCAGGCTTTAAACTCACAGAGCTCTGCCTGCCTCTGCCCGCAGAGTGCTAGGATTAAAGGTGTGCACCACAGCACCTGAATCCCTGGCTGCTATGAGGTGAGCAACTTAGCTCCTCCATGCCACTTAGGTCACCAGTCTATTCTATATCCTTCTACTGCCAGTTCCAAAGTCAGGGCTTTGTTTGTGATGCATGATGTGTGTGTGTGTATGTGTGTGTGTGTGTGTGTGTGTGTGTGTGCTCGTGTGTGTGTGTGCGCGCGCGCGTGGAAGCCAGAGGTTGATGTCAAATGTCTTCCTCAAAAGCTCTCCACCTTAAAAAAAGATGTTGTTTTTAATGTAATGTGTGTGATGGTTTGTATATGCTGAGCCCAGGGAGTAGCACTATTAGAAGGTGTGGCCCTGTTGGAACAGTTGTGTCACTGTGGGTATAGGCTATAAAATCCTCATCCTAGCTGCCTGGAAGCTAGTCTTCTAGCAGCCTTCAGATGAAGATGTAGAACTCTCAGCTCCTCCTGTACCATGCCTGCCTGGATGCTGCCATGTTCCTGCCTTGATGATAATGGACTGAACCTCTGAACCTGTAAGCCATCCCCAATTAAATGTCCTTATAAGAGTTGCCTTGGCAACCACCAGATTGGGAAAATATCTTTACCAATCCTACGTCCGATAGTGGGCTAATATCCAATATATACAAAGAACTCAAGAAGTTAGACTCCAGAGAACCAAATAACCCTATCAAAAAATGGGGAAGAGAGCGAAACAGAGAATTCTCAACTGAGGAAACTCGAATGGCTGAGAAGCACCTAAAGAAATGTTCAACATCCTTAGTCATCAGGGAAATGCAAATCAAAACAACCCTGAGATTCCACCTCACACCAGTCAGAATGGCTAAGATCAAAAACTCAGGTGACAGCAGATGCTGGTGAGGATGTGGAGAAAGAGGAACACTCCTCCATTGCTGGTGGGATTGGAAGCTGATACAACCACTCTGGAAATTAGTTTGGCGGACCCTCAGAAAATTGGACATAATACTACCTGAGGACCCAGCTATACCACTCCTGGGTATATACCTAGAAGACGCTCCAACATGTAATAAGGACACATGCTCCACTATGTTCATAGCAGCCATATTTATAATAGCCAGAAGCTGGAAACAACCCAGATGTCCCTCAACAGAGGAATGGATACAGAAAATGTGGTACATTTACACAATGGAATACTACTCAGCTATTAAAAACAATGACTCCATGAAATTCACAGGCAAATGGATGGAACTTGAAAATATCATCCTGAGTGAGGTAACTCAGTCACAAAAGAACAAATATAGTATGTACTCACTGATAAGTGGATATTAGCCCAAAAGTTCAGAATGCCCAAGATTCAATTCACAGCAACTGTTGGACTGAGCGTGAGGTCCCAGATGGAGGAGTTGGAGAAGGGCCTGAAGGAGCTGAGGGAGTTTGCAGTCCCATGGAGGGAGCAACAGTGGCAACTGGCCACACCCTCCCCTGTCCTCCCGGAGACTGGACCACCAACCAAAGAATACACATGGAGAGACCCATAGTGCTGGCCACATATGTGGCAGAGGAGGGTCTTGTTAGCCATCAGGAAGAGGAGAGGCCCTTGGGCCTGAGGGTGTTAGATGCCCCAGTATAGGGGAATGCCAAGGGGGAAGATGGGAGTTGGGGGGGAGAATACCCTCATAGAGGTGGGGGAGGGAGAGGGGATATGGGGTTTTGAAAGGGGAGACCTGGAAAGGGGGAAGCATTAGAAATTTAAATAAAGTATCAAAAAAAAAAAAAAAAGTTGCCTTGGTCATGGTGTCTGTTCACAGCAGTACAACCCTAACTAAGACAATGAGTAGGAGTATTCTGCTTGAATATAAGTCTGTGTACCACATGTGTGCCTGGTGCTTCCAGAAATTAGAAGAGGAGTTGGCTGCCCAGGAACTGGAGTTTATGACATTGTGAGCCACCATGTCGGTGCTAGAAATCAAACCCAGGTCCGGTGCAAGCACAATAGCTGAACCATCTCTCCTGCTTCTTTCTCTGAGACCAGAGCTCACAAATTTGTTTAGACTGGCTGGCCAGAGAGCCCCAGGAGTCTTTCCTGCCTCTGGTAGAGCTGGCATTATGGGCATGCTTACCACACCTGCCTTTTTTTTTTTAAATATGTGGACATTATGTCTATGTGCCACATGTGTGCTCATGTATGCTGGTGCCCTCAGAGGACAGAAGAGGGCACTGGAGCCTCTGAACTGCGACTAGAGTTACAGAAGGTTGTGGGCTGCCATGTGAGTGCTAGGACTCCAACTCTAGAAGAGAAGCCAGTGCACTCGTAACCACTGAGGCATCTCTTCAGCCCCCGTACCTACTGTTTGGTTGCTTAGTTGCTTTTTGTTTTGTTTTGTTGACATGAACCCTGGGTATACAATTAAGTTCTCCTGCTTATGCAGCAAACACACCAACTAGCCCAACACTACCTTTTAGGATTTTGTTGTGGCAGTGTCTCATTTGTAAGTACTAGCTTCATAATAATCCCAGGGCTGGGGATGTATGTAGATTGAAGGTAGTTTAGCCTAGTAAACAAGGACATCCTGGATTTAATTCCCAGAAGAAACAAGAACATGTCTATAATCCCAACACTCTTAATATGAAAGTAACAGGATCAGAAGTTCTAGGCCATCCTCAACTAAATAAAAAGTTCAAGGTTGGGGCTGGAGAGATGGCTCAGCAGTTAAGAGCACCGACTGCTCTTCTGAAGGTCATGAGTTCAAATCCCAGCAACCACATGGTGGCTCACAACCATCCGTAATGAGATCTGATGCCCTCTTCTGGGGTGTCTGAAGACAGCTACAGTGTACTTACATATAATAAATAAATAAATCTTTAAAAAAAAAAAAGTTCAAGGTTACCCTGGGTTACAGGGACTCTGCTCTAAAAAATAAAAACACGTTGAACATAGTGATGCATGCCTTTTAATCCCAGCAATGAGTTTGAGGCCCTCCTGGTCTACATAGTGAGTTCCCAGATAGCCAGAGCTATGTACAGAAGCCCTGCCTCCAAAAACAAAAACCAGCAAAATCCTGAACCAATTAAAAAAAAAAAAAAACAATCCCCCAAACGTAGTGACTTTGAATAACTAGCTAATGATTTTGAAATCTAGGTGGACCCAGTGGTCAGTTCTACTGTTGGGTGGTTAAGTTGTTTCAAATTATCACTATCCTTGTGTCTGAAGGAGTGGCTCAGTGGTTTAGAGGACTGGCTGCTCTTCCAGAGGTCCTGAGTTCAATTCTCAGTACCACCTGGTGGCTCACAGCCATCTGGAATGGGATCTGACGCCCTCTACTGGTGGACATAACACCTACATATGTAAAATATACAAATAAAAAGTATATAAAAAATACAAAGAAAAATTATCACCTTCATCAACTCCCTCCTGTATTTGCTGTGCCTCGTACTAATTCTATGACTACATGGTGGAGCACCCCTTTAATCCCAGCACTCAGGAGGCAGCCTGGATCTCTGAGGTTAAGATCAGCCTCATCGAAGACACCCAGCCAGAGCTATGTAGGTGTGTGAGTGTGCGCGCGCGCGCGCGCGCGCGCGCGTGTGAAGTGGGGGAGGACTAGAAAATTTGGGATGTAGTAAACCCAGCCTCAGCAGTAGCATGTTCATCTTGTGATAACCATTTGTGTTATGTGACCAGTGGGACTAGTAGAGCCCCGTACCACAACGGACTCCATGTTTGAAGTACCATTCAAGCCATAAAACTCAGCACATGGCCAGGCAGTGGTGGCGCACGCCTTTAATACCAGCACTCGGGAGGCAGAGACAGGCAGATGTCTGAGTTCCAGGACAGCCAGGGCTACACAGAGAAACCCTGTCGAAGGAAGGAAGGAAGGAAGAAAGGAAGGAAGGAAGGAAGGATAGGACATGTTTTTAATCTCAGCGTTTGGGAAGCAGAGGCAAGCAGCTCTTTGAGTTCAAGGCTAGCCTAGTGTACAGAGTGAGTTCTAGGACAACCAGAGTTATTCAGAGAAACCCTGTTTCAAAACAAATCTTTTTTTAAAATTGGAGAGGTATGGAGGTGTGGTGGCACACATGCCTTTAATGCCTTTAATCTCAGCACTCGGCAGGCAGAAGCGGCTCTGTTTATATAGGAAGTTCCAGACCAGACAAAGCTACCACCTCTCCCCCCAAAAAAGATGTGTGCATAGGTCTAGATTGGGTTACATGATATAATCTGAGTAGTCCCACAATGACTGTCTCATGCTAGAGAGGCCAAGTATTCAGTAATTTGCTCAATCCACAAAGGGGGATGTCTCAGCAGTCCCGGTCAGGTGCTGAAGGCCCAGAAGAGTCTTGGAGAGCTGCTCGTTCTAATGTGTCCGTGATGTAACGCAGCGATGACAGATGCACTTCCTGTGAGAGTGGAGGCAAGCAGGCAAAAGAGTGCCTTTCACGTCCTTTTACCTGGGCTGTTACCAGAAGATGACACTCACATTTAAATTGAGTCTTTCCACTTCAAATCTGATGAAGAAAATCCCTTAGAGGAATGCCTAACATTTTGCCAGTTAGTTGATTCTAGATCTAGTCAGGTTGACTATCAAGATTAAGAATCACAGCCTTGGAGTCTTAAGCGTCCCTTGCCTCTCCTGCTCGGATCTTTTTTTTTTTCTCCTATGTGGAAAACAATAAAGCTCATATCACACTCTCCCTCACTCTTGACAAATCTAGGGTACTTTCCCAGTGGTAGTGCCTCTTAGGAACCATGGGTACCAAACTAGAACACAAATGTTTGGGAATCAGAGGAAGCCTCTCACCTGAAGTCAGAGTGCCTCACCAATAATGAAATATCATAGCATAATGGAGAGTTAGGGATAGAATCACCAGGAAAAGAGGGCAGTTGCCAGGATCTAGCAGAGGGAGCATGGGAAATCGTGGGTCAGTATTTCCAGATCATGAGAGTTAAAACTGGGAGTTGCAAATGGCAACCGACCCGAGCAGAGGCCCAATGGGAGCAAAGAAGAGACTGGATGCGGGCAGTTATGCTGAAATGGGTCCCAGAAGGAAATGGGTTGGCTGGGCTCAGAATCATGCTTATAACAGCTTAGGAGGCCTAGAGTGTACTCGGGTCTGTCTTGTTCTAACTCAGCAGTCTCCACAGCAGCTCATCTTTACAGAAACACTTTCCTGTTTTGTCATTTTGTCACCCTGGGACTGCTCATTGTTTTTCTCTTTCCAACTAATTTCCCCAAATTCTTATTTAGAAGGCTCCCAGTTTGCCTAGCTGTGCAGGTACTGCAGTAGTGTGACTGATAGGAGCTCCTCTTGAAATACAAGAATTCTGTCGGGCAGTGGTGGCACACGCCTTTAATCCCAGCACTTGGGAGGCAGAGGCAGTCGGATTTCTGAGTTCGAGGCCAGCCTGGTCTACAGAGTGAGTTCCAGGACAGCCAGGGCTACACGGAGAAACCCTGTCTCAAAAAACCAAAAAAAAAAAAAAAGAAGAACTACAAGAATTCTGAGAAGGCCAGTATTGGAGCTCAGGATGCCCTCTCCTTCCCTCTTTCCTTCCGTCTGTTTGAGACGGGGCCTCACTAGAAGCCTCAGCAGGCCTGAAAATTTCTGTAGACGAGGTGGAGGAGGGGTATGATCCGTGTATATCTTAGGAGATTCAGATCAGCAGCTTGGTTCCAAGCGGCTGGTTTGATGGGGAAGGATATCATTTATGTCATTCCCTGGCTTTGACACCAGATGAATGGAGAAACAAAAAGAAAAGGACCATGACTAGCCCCAGGTTTTGGCATCAGATAAACGAAAAATGAAAGGAACCAACATGACCGCGCCTAGGTATGGTGGAAAAAGTTTATTGTAGATGAAAGGAGACAGACATCTGGAAGAATCCAGAGGGAACCTGACCCTGAGCCGTGTGAGAAGAGGGGAACCAGGTGCATCAGCCAGGAGGACCCTGTAAAAGTAAGGACTGAGGGATGCTGGGTGAACCTAGTGGCAAGGCCCACCTTGAATGTCACGTAGGCATCACATCCTTGCATCTGGGTTTGAAACCTAATGTGTACCACCACACCCAGCCCCCTCCGCCTTTTGCTCCTTTTGTTGACGATGACGATGAGATGGCGCTCTGGGTCACATCCCCACCATCCAGCCCAGACTTCGGTTATCCGCACACAGGTTATTTTTTTGTTTTAGCTCTTTGACTCCCTTAAATGCATGTGGTGTTTGGGCACCCAGGTTTTGCATGTCATGGCTTCTACCACAAACTGATTTGTATCTTCCATTGAGGAACTCTTTGCTAACTGTTCTGGTAACTGCCACTCCACTTTATTTCCTCCACCTTTAACTAGTAAGCAGGTCCCCTGAGGCATCTCTGTCCTAATCAAGTAGGAAGTGACCCTACCATTGTTGCCCTGCTCTCACGGGTATAGATTCCCATCGATTTCTGAAGGACCAGTCACAAAGTTAAAAGTAGAAAATACTGGTGAGTTGAGACCCCACGTTAAAAATGACCTCAGGACAGTGACATCAACTTACGATGGGTAACTATTATCTAATACAAAGTGCTATATGTGTGTTTGTAGTTTAGGGGACCAGAGCCTTGCTTGAGCTAGGCAAGTGCTGTACCACTGAGCCACACCCCCTCCACAATGACCATCTTGCAAGACAGTGCTGAAGCCGGGCAGTGGTGGTGCATGCCTTTAATCCCACCACTTGGGAGGCAGAGGCAGGTAGATTTCTGAGTTCGAGGCCAACCTGGTCTACAGAGTGAGTTCCAGGACAGCCAGGGCTACAGAGAAACCCTGTCTCGAAAAAAATAAAAAATAAAAAAGACAGTGCTGAACATCTCATATAATTTATTTACTACAATACCAAATGGAAAAAAACAGGATTGCTTAAACTGGCTTTCACACTATAGTAAGATAGAACAATAAATTGTGAACATATGAATTTAAGATCTTTCTTCCAGTCCACAACCAACACAAAGACCTTTTTAAAAACGTGACTCAGGGGCTGGGGAGATGGCTCAGCGGTTAAGAGCACTGACTGCTGTTTCGAAGGTCGTTTTAAGTTCAAATCCCAACAACCACATGATGGTTACAACCATCCGTAATGAGATCTGTTGCCCTCTTCTGGGATGTCTGAAGACAGCTACAGCGAGCGGGGCCAGAGCGAGCGGGGCCGGGGAGAGAGAAGATAAAGTGTGTGAAGACAGCTACAGTGTACTTAAATATAATAAATAAATAACTCTTTAAAAAAAAAAATGTGATTCAGGCCGGTGGCGGTGGCACAAGCAAAGCACTCGGATGGCAGGGCAGAGCTCTCTGAATTCGAATCCAGTCTGGTCAACAGAGCGCGTTCCAGGGATACACCCTATCTTGGGGGGGAAATGTGATTTAGAATCGGTGCCTCCTCGCTCCACGTTTTGCAGGGGTCTCTTGTTTTTGCCCTGAGCTCCCCCTACTCAGCACCGGTTTTCTGGGCCGCTACTGCCCACAACACCTCAGGAAGCATGGTGGAGGTCGCAGTGCACAAAGCACGATGGCCGTGGGGCATAGCTGGGAACCTACACCGCCGGAGTACTGGAGTGCTGAGCACCTCTCGTGGCCACCTAGCGTTGAACATGGGTGCCCGGGGACTCGCTTTGGCTTACAGGTGAACAGTCCTCACCTCTGAGCACCTGAGGTCTCAATGATCCCTTGAGGGTCTTAGACTAAAGCGTACCGGCCGCACACTCCGTAGCCCACCCCGCTGGTCTGGGCCGGCCTTCAGGCTAGGGCAGAAGCACCACTGGCTTGTGACCAGGTGCTTGTGTTCGGGGAGGCAAATCTAGGAAAATGGGCGGGTCCTTGTGGAGGCGCGTCCTCATCCATGGGCGTGTCCTCTGGTCGGAGACCAGCCCTGGAGAAGGCCGGCCTTGGACCAGAAAAGGGCGGGCCTTTGGGATGAGGGTGGGTCTTGGAGGCAAGAGCAAGTATTCCGGCCCAGGAGGGTCCTGCGGCCTGGGCGTGTCTTCTGTCGGGGAAGGGGAGGGGGGCGGGCCTCGAAGCTACTGCCCTAGCAGGCGTCAGACCGCGGCGCGAGAGATCGCGGTATGGGGAGGGTGCAGCTCTTCGAGATCCGCCTGAGTCAGGGCCGCGTCGTCTACAGTCCTGGGGAGCCGCTGGCTGGGGCCGTGCACTTGCGCCTGGGAGCGCCACTGCCCTTCCGAGGTGGGCGCGGGGTCCCCTCGGGGAAGTGGGTAGACGCGTTCTTACCTGCGGTGGGGAGGGGCTCTCGGAAACCGTGTGGTCCATGGGCTCTGCGACTCATGGATTTTCAGTCTCCAGGAAGCCCCGGGTTAAGACGGAACCGCGGGCGCCAGAGACACGCTGATCTGGGAGGCCCACGGAAGGCAGGGCGGGGCAGGCAGCTCGGTGGCCCAGTCCTTCCGCATCTGTGCCGTCCTGTGCTCTCTGCCTAGGCGGCCAGAGTCTGTGAGAGGGCCTAAGTGCTTGTTCACTATGCCCAGGCAACCCTGGCGGTAGAAGCATGTAGGCCTTCAGTCTTCTCTTGTTCAGTTGTCCAAGGTCCGCTGCGCTCTGCACCTGCTGGGCCCCTACCTGGAACCTAGTGTGCTCTGGATCCTCTCTTTTCCTTGTTTCCAGGCTCCTATGCAGGACCTTCTTCAAAGACAGTTCTGGTCCAACTGCGCAGGTTCCCAGCAGGATCCAAAGGGTACCTTCTTGCTTTCAACTCAAAGATTGTGGTTGCTGGCAAGGGGCCCTTTTCCACTAGGCAATCCCCTTGCTCATGTCCTGGCCTTGTGGGACCTGAGCTGAGTCCTCTGCTGATGCATAGATCTGAGACTCTGGGGCTGGGGATCAGGTTGCTGCTTTGCCATTGACAGGGCACTCTCAGGTGCAGCCTCCTTGGTGCTGGATCCAGGAATGGGGGCCCTGTGTGGGATTTGATGACTGAGCTCTCTGGGGTCAGGTGGGCGCTGTTGTGGCCTCTGCCTGGCACTGATTGCAAGATTATGTGGATGTCCTTGCTTTGTGCTCTTTTATTTTTGTCTTCTGTGAGAACTGCCTGGCTGCATGGCCAAACCACGGGTATCCACACATACTTCTGGTGTCTGCTGAGGACGGAGAGCTATCCTCCTCAGCCATCATAGGCCCCAGATGAACACCTGGACCTGGTGATGTACAAGTCAAGAAGGAATCTGGATTGTAGGTACCTGTCAGGCCCTGATCTTGTTGAGGCTTCTGGTCATGATCACATTACCTATCTTTATTTAGAGTATGAGGCCTGGGTGAGAGCTGATGTTGATTTTGTGGCTCTTACAGCATGATAGATCAGCTCCTCTTGGATCCAAGAAAGGTACAAGAAGTGTAAAGAAAACTCCACATTGGCTGAGGGGAACATGGTACAGGCCACAGGCTTGTGGGCTTGGGGGATACAACAGAGAGAGGTCCTATTTAGAACTGGCCATTCAGTTTTTCTTCTCTGTCATTTTCTCCTGACAAGACATGGAGTGAACAGCTAGGCTATTGCCAAATACAGTGTAAGGATGACCTATCTCCTGGCTTCCTTGTAGCGGATAGAGAATAAATGGACCGTTGACCTTCTAGAGGCCAAGAGATGCCCAGCTGATGGTCCCAACTGCCAAAGTGCCCAGGATCATGGGCTGGGGCTGGAAGGTGGATCATTTATATTGCTGGCAGTTGAGGTGTGCGTGCGTGCGTGCGTGCGTGCGTGCGTGTTCGAGCCACTCTGGAACTTCCACCAGCCCTGCTTGGGATGGAGATAACCATGGTTTTTATAGCTTCCTTCAGTCAAAGGACACTTGTTGAACTTCTGCTAGGCCCAGTAGAGGAGCCCGTCACCCCCACCCCTTCATTGTCATCGAGTACTACCTTGGGATTTTCCGTTTTGCTCATCGGGTACTTGTCTAATGATTGACAATGGTTTGGCCCATCCGAGGGGATAGTAGTTGCTTCAGTGGTGATATGGAACACAGCTGACCCAGGAGAGCAGCAGGGCCTACTGTATTTTTCTTACGGCTCTCTACACCCCCATTCTGGATAGATGGAGATCTTTCTACTTGCTTTTCTTCTTCTGAATCTTTTCAGGTGCTGGGAATTTAATTTAGAGCATGCTCAGTAAGGGCACTACTGAGCTAAACTCCCAACCCTCTTCGCTTCTTATTTTTTAAAAGTTTATTTTATTACTGTTGTTGTTGTTTAGACACAGCATCTTTCTATGCTGCCCAGACTGACCTCGAACTTGCAATCCTGATATAGGCTTCTGAGTATTGCCTATTCGGAGATGCATGTACGCACCTCCACTCCTAGGTCTCCTTATTTTTCTTTTTTATATAAATTAGACTTATTCATTTTATTTTACATGTAGACATGTTTTGTCTGCACATGTGTCTGTACACTACTTGCTTGTGTGCCCTAGAGTACAGAAGAGGGCATCAAATGCTCCTGATCTGGAGTTAAAGGTGGCTGGGAATGGAATTTGGGATTTCTGCAAGAGGATCAAGTGCTCTTCACTCCTAGGCTCTCTCTCTCCGGCCAGTGTTGTTCATAGGTCAGCTGTGTTTTCACAGGACCCAGAGGTAGCGAGCCTTGTTAGGCTGTGGCACAGTCGGAAGCAGGACAAGCAGAGATGTAATGGTAGAGTGTGTTAGCTGGTCACACCTGGGATGGTCAGGTTCAAGATCTTTGGAACTGGAAGAAGAATGGAAAGGTCTTCGTTATCATGGTGCATGGTAAGAAACTGCTGGAAGGTAGAAGCACCCATGAGGGAAGAAAGTGCCAGACATCTCTGTGGAACAGAACACACACCATGATTTTCTTTAGAAAACCAGAGTTGCTATGAGATAGAACTTGCCTTTAATCCCAGCGCTTTGGGAGGCAGGGGCAGGTGGATCTCTGTGAGTTCAAGGCCAGCCTGGTCTACAGAGCTAGTTCCAGAGTAGCTAGGGCTACACAGAGAAACCCTATCTCAAAAACAAAACAAAACAAAACAAAACAAAAAGAAAGGGTGAAAAAAAAAGAGCAGCCTCCAGTCTCCAGTGATGAACACCTGCCAGTTTGGTGGTCCCTAGTCAATTCGGTGAGTGGTGACTGCCTTTTACCATAGGTAGGAACACTGTTAGGAAGTGTTTTTTATTCTTGGATGGCACCTTAAGGTATATTGTTCTGTAGGCTGTCACTTGATGCTCTGTTGTGGAGGATTTGCTAGAATACACTTGCCCTGGTTTCCTGACTATGCTGCAGGGTATGAGCCTTAGAGGACCATGGTTGCTGTTTCCCAGATACCTCTGTGTGAGAGTGGAGGGGTGGGACCGTAGAGATATTACTGAAAAGCAGCTTGACATTATTGAAAAAGAGCCATGTCCAGTGGCTTGCAGCAGCAGCAGCAGCAGCAGCAGCAGCAGCAGCAGCAGCGAGACCACCTAGTATGCTCAGAACTCCCTCATTTCTCAAGATTTATGTAGCTTATGTAGTGCATTGTTTTTCCTGCTCCAGTGATTTGAGAAGGCACAAGTGCCTGGCTGCTGGCATTGTCCTTGGCCAGTGAACTTGGTTCTTGGAGGAGTTTTCTGGAGGAATTTTTACCTGTTGACTGTGATGATGCTAGTGAGACTAAGGAGAAGCTCCTAATGTCTTCTTGGGGAAGCAGAGGACTTAGAGTTTGCAAGCCCTTTTCCTCAATCATTTCTCACAAGAGTAAGTGACACAGGATGTGTTCACTTCAGGGGCTAGAGGATGTCCATACTGGCAGGGTCTTCCTAAGAGCCCTGTAGTGTGGGAAACGCCCAGCATTGGGAAGATCAGAGTTTGATCTCCCTACTCCCAGTTTGGATTCGGCTTGTTTTCCTGGAATCTAGTGGTCTCATGCTCCTTTGCCTGAACTGGGTGCTTGATTGTTGTTCTAAGCAGTGCTGTGAGAGACTCCTGATGCAGCAGTGTATTAGTTGTGGTTCTCTAGAGTCACAGAACTCATGGGTAGTCTCTATATAGTAAGGGAATTTGTTGATGACTTACAGTCTGTAGTCTAACTCCTCAACAATGGTCAGCAGCAGCTATGAATGAAAGTCTGAGGATCTAGCAGTTGCTCGGTCCCACAAGGCACCCAGGCGAAAAAGAGTGAATCTTCCTTCCAATGTCCTTATGTAGGTCTCCAGCAGAAGGTGTGGCCCAGATTAAAGGTGTGTACCACCACACTGGATCTGGGACTTGCTTTGTCCCAGGCTGACCTTGAACTCAGAGATCTCCTTGCCTCAGTCTCTGGGGATTAAGGGCCTGTACTACTTTGCCTGGGCCTAAGCTTTTCATGGCCACTATGCCTCAAGATCTCCATGCCAACCAAAATTCCAGGTCAGAAACTTGTGTCTTCCAGCCTCAAGATCTGGATCACAGGTGAGCCTTCTAATTCTGGATTGTAGTTCACTCCAGATATAGTCAAGTTGACAATCAGGAATAGCCACTACAAGCAGTGTAGGACTGGAGACCTGATGGTTGTCCTGGTGTCCTGGCATGTACAGGTGCAAACACAAAGAAGTCGGCCCTGTGTCACTGTAGGATTTTTCCATCCCCTCCCCAGCGTAGGTCAAAGTACTTAGCAGTCTCCATTCTAACCAGTAAACATGTAAGTCACCTGGGTTTCCCCTGTTTTCTAGTGTGGCTAGATATTGGTTCCAGTTGTCTATTGCTACAAAAGGTCGTTCAAATAACAAACCACCCCTAAACTAAACAGCTAAAGCAACCAGTTTACTTTTGCTCCTACACTGAGTATGAAGAATTTGAACAGCGCTGTGCCATTTACTGTAGGTACCCTAAGCACTATGGCAGCATCTGGGCTAAACTGAGACCTCCAGATTGTTTTTGTATCTAACGTGAGGCCAATCACCCTTAGGGAGATGTTCCCTTTGTGAAGCAGCTTGAATCCTCTAGTGGATCTTTGAACCTCCGCTTACCCCTGTCATCTCAAAAACTATTGCCTGGTCAGTGTTTAGATTCCACTAGTGTTTAGATTCCAGGGCGGAAAAAATTACTTGGTGATTTGACAAGAGAGGTCATGGCAGAAGGAGTGTGTATTTCAAACCAGGTTGGAGGTTAAAGTTGTGAGGTTGGGCTGACATGAGGGTGACAGACAGACATTGGCACTTCCAAGGTCAAAGAGTGGTACAGCAGGAATGCAGGAAAATCTCAAGAGTAGGAACAGGCTCTGACAGCCATCAGGTGAGGGAGTGGGTCAGCACCTTGGCATTACCTCTAGGTTTCGCCCAACAGTTACCTAGCAACAGCCAGGTAGGCCTGGCTTGCTATAAAAGGGACTGTTTGGCCTCTCCTCTCTCTCTGACCCCATTCTCCCTTTCTCTCCTCCCCCTCCCTCCTCCACCTGTTCCCAGCTGGCCTCTTCTCCCTCTCCCTCCCCCCTCCTCCCTCTTTCTCGGCCTCTACTCCCTTCTCAACCCCCCTTCCCATGCCCCCAAATAAACTTCATTCTATTACTAGACCCACCCCATGGCTGTACCTCAGGGGGAGGGCTGCCTCAGCATGGGCACCATACCATACTTTACAAAACATCAGAGTGCACCTGTGGAGAGCTGTGTGGCTTGAGGATGAGCTAAGGGTTTATAGGATAAAGTCTGTGGGTGAACAGGATGCTTGGACCAGGTTCAGGGAGACTATACGTGAGGCAGGTGTGATCAACTTCTAGGTGCTTGGATTTCTTTGTTCTTCCTGCTTGGTGGCTTTGTCACAAAGATGAGAAGAGTTTGAATAATCTTCCCCTCCTGTGGCCCTGTCAATAAGTCTGTGAAAGGGCTGAAACCATGACCCAGCACTACAGGGAGAAGGGTGTAACTTCAGGACATCTCTCTTGGCTACCACCTATATCTTGCCAGAGCCACCTCGCCTGTGGCCAGTTTCAGCTGTGCTCCCTCATTAAGCTGCAGCTACCTGGCCGTAGCCAGGACGTATTTGTTAAACAGAGGAATGTGAGCTCTGCCTCTAGTAGTTCCTGCTGTGGGTGCTCCCACTGGGGGGGGGGAGGACCAACTACCTCATGGTGTAGAAACTCAGCCTCCTGGGCACTACTGTTCAGGAAGGAAATCAGGGTTTGCCTTCCAGGGCTAGATTGTTGACTAGCTCAGACTGGTCTGACTGCATTCCTGCAGGGAGAGGGCTGGCCTTAGCTTTCAAGCGACTAAAGGGGCATCTCCAGACCTAACTGATTTGCATCATGAAAAAAGGGTGGCTGGCTTTTAAGTCTGGCTAGAGGCCGAGATAACCAATTTGGGGGTAGTCCAGGGGTTATCTAGGAGAATATAGGCCTCCCACCGTGTCTGCAGGGCTGAAGAAACACTGCCCATCAGTTCCTTGCCAGCCTGGTTCCCTGGGGGAACACCAAAATGGGGGAAGGCCAGGAAGTATTCTTGGGAAGATGACAAGGCTGTTTGGCCTTCGGCCATCATCAAGGCTGCTTGACCCATGGGTACTTCCAGACCTACATGAAACCCTGTGCTGGGGACAGGGAGGAGCCTATGCCATCAGCTGGCATAGGCTTATGGCACCCTTCCCCTTACAGCTCTCCGGGTGACCTGCATGGGTTCCTGTGGGGTCTCCAGCAAGGCCAACGATGGGGCATGGGTGGTGGAGGAGAGTTACTTCAACAGCTCCCTGTCACTGGCTGACAAGGGTGAGTGTGGGAGCCAGCAGTGATCACAGGGGCAGCCCTTGACTGGAGGGGGTCAGCCTGTCCCTTCCCCTCCCAGCCACTGTCTCCTGGATTCCCACTTTCTGGTTCTGGGTCTGGGTGGGCGCTCTCACTTAGTAAGACTGTCTTATCCCCATCCTCCAATCTCAACCACCCTCCAGTTTTTTTATTTTATTTTAAAATTTGTATTTATTCATTTTTGAGACAGGGTTTCATGCAGCCCAGGCTGGCCTTGAATTTGCTATTTAACCGAGGATGCCCTTAAACTTCTGATTTTGCTCCTTCTGACTCCCAGGTCTGTGCTACCATATGTGGTTTGCATAGTCCTTGGAATTGAACTAAAGCTTTGTGTGTGCTAAGTAAACCCTCCACCAACTGCATTTCCAGCCTCATACTCTCGCTTAAACCAAGCCCTTGTATGTAGTCTGTAGCTCCTGCGATGGTCATGCCGCTCCAGTGCTGGAGAGTGGACAGGTGGGCTGCAGTGTCTACTTCTGGTCTGGCACTGTGGCCACTCTGGATCTCCTCTGGTCTGCTCCCACCTCCTTTTTGTCTCTGTAGGAAGTCTGCCGGCTGGGGAGCACAACTTCCCCTTTCAATTCCTGCTTCCTGGTGAGTGGAGAGCTTGTGGGTCCTTGAATCGGCAAGACCTACGGGTGGGAGGTGCTGGGTGTCAGCCAGTCCCTGTTATCTCTGTAGCCACAGCACCCACATCTTTCGAGGGACCCTTTGGGAAGATTGTACACCAGGTGAGGGCGTCCATCGACACGCCACGTTTTTCCAAGGATCACAAGTGTAGCCTCGTGTTCTACATCCTGAGCCCCTTGAACCTGAACAGCATCCCAGATATCGAGGTGAGGATGGAACAGAGGATTCCTTGGTTGCCTTTAACCTTCTCGGGCCAGGCAGCCAGGCCCTGTCTTAAGCTAGCTGCTGGTGTTTAGGGCAGACTGAGGGTCTTGTCTGTGCTTGCTTGATAAACTCTTCCCTCTTTCCCTTCAAGCAACCCAATGTGGCCTCCACTACCAAGAAGTTCTCCTACAAGCTGGTGAAGACCGGCAGCGTGGTTCTCACAGCTAGCACTGACCTTCGTGGCTATGTGGTGGGACAGGTGCTGCGGCTACAGGCTGACATTGAGAACCAGTCAGGCAAGGACACCAGCCCTGTGGTGGCCAGCTTGCTACAGGTCAGAGCCATCTGGCTCCCTGAACCTGTCCCTTTCCCATGGGACAGAAGGGGTGGGTGCTGGCTTGCCCAAGCTCACAGTCAATTCTTTCCTCAGAAGGTGTCCTATAAGGCCAAGCGCTGGATCTATGATGTACGGACCATTGCAGAGGTGGAGGGGACAGGTGTCAAGGCCTGGAGGCGTGCTCAGTGGCAAGAACAGATCCTGGTGCCTGCTCTGCCCCAGTCAGCCCTGCCTGGCTGCAGTCTTATCCACATCGATTATTACCTTCAGGTTTGGTGTTGCCCAGGGCTGGGTGGCCTGAGGCCGGGTGGCCTTGGCCTGATTCCTCAATGTCTACATGTTTTCCAGGTCTCCATGAAGGCACCTGAGGCCACTGTGACTCTCCCACTATTTGTTGGCAATATTGCTGTGAACCAAACCCCACTAAGCCCCTGTCCAGGGCCAGGGTCTTCTCCTGGGATCTTGTCCCCAGTGGTGCCCTCTGCACCACCCCAGGAAGAGGCTGAGGCAGTGGCTAGTGGCTCTCATTTCTCAGACCCGGTCTCCCTTTCCACCAAGAGTCATTCTCAGCAGCAGCAGCCTCCGTCTGCTCCGCTGGCTGCTGTGTCTGTCACCACCATTGAGCCCCGTGTTCAGGTTGGAAGCCCTGCTGGACATTCTCTGCACCCTCCCTTGTGCATCTCTATAGGTGCCACTGTCCCCTACTTTGCAGAAGGCTCTGGGGGCCCAGTACCCACCACCAGCACCTTGATCCTCCCTCCAGAGTACAGTTCATGGGGCTATCCGTATGGTGAGTGGAAATGACAGGGACTGGGGTGAGAAAATGAGGATTCCCTGAGCCCCTTGTAGATGCTTCTTTCTCCCCACAGAGGCTCCACCATCCTATGAGCAGAGCTGTGGTGCTGAAGGTACAGACCTTGGCCTGATCCCAGGGAGCTGACCCTGGCGTGCTAACCCATGCCACCTTGTTTGGTGGTTCTGGCCTTTGCCCTGGCCTGGGATGCCCAGGGCCTCGTGCCTTTGCTCTCTACCTGGCCCAGCTACTCAGGACCTGCAGCTGTCGGGACGACCCTCGTGGACTAGCCACTCCTGGCTCCTCTGGAATTAATCAGTCCTCTTCTTGAGAGGTTGGGGTAGGGCGGCAGAGATCTGGGACCTGGAGAGACTGTCTGTATAAATAAAGCGCTTTATTTGTAGAGCCTGGCTAGTGGCTGGCCTTCTCACCCTACAGCCTAGCCTCAAGGTGGCCCCACTGTATGAGCTCCTCCGCCCTGAAGACTGAATCCCTGCAAGCTCCTCATTTGACCCCACCTCTGAAAGATATTCCACCCCCTCCGAGCTCTTCCCCTTACCACATCCTGTAGGATGTACCCTTGGGCCTTTCTCCTGGCCCCACCCAATCCTACCTCAAACTCTACTTCAGGCCCAATACTACCTCACTTCACTGGTGCCCCGCTTCTGGGCTCCTCTACAGTTCCTGAGAATGCAACCTGGATAGTGCTATGCTGCCCACTCCTGCCCTCTTTCTTTTTAAAGAATGCTTAAGGATGTTCTTGGCATTCTTTGGGACACACTCTGGCTTGCCTTCCAAACTATTGTTCTAGGAACCCACTTGGTCGAACCTTCTACTCTTGGGCATGAGGTCACTGTCAGCTCTGAGCGTTGTGCCTCTCCTTATTTCCCATTGTTGTACACACAAGACCTTGGGACTACCATCTAGTTCCCAGAATAAGAATGAAAGTCAATGCTCCCTGGAACAGCATTTCAGAGGCACCCTGCAGTCCCCTCGATCTCCATGACAGCTCTGGTCTGTCATGTGTGCACTGGAAGTGGTTATTATGGAGTTGGTTAAATCCCATCTCTTATGGGGGAGAGCCTCTTGCTAGGCACAGTGGCCATCTTGCCTATGAGATCAACCAGTTCACAGACTTTTAGCAAACAAAGTACACTAGAGAGCAGAATGCTGGCAGTACCCAACCAGTATCCCCAAGTTGTGCTTTCCATGCTGAGCCTTAGGCATCTGTCTGGTTTTCACATCACTTAGCCAGCTAGGTTTACACTCCGGTGTCCGAAGGCCAGAAGTGGGTGGTATCCTTTGGAGCACATCACTGTCTACCCTTTGAAACATACCCTTTCACAGACCTGGCTCACGTTTGATTCTGTGCATCAGGAGGGTCCTGGAGAAAGGCAGAAAGGGGGCCACAGGACTCCACACACCTAGAAGCAGTGAAAGAAAAGCTTGTGTCTGAATCCTACCTCGTCTCAGGCTAGCTGTGAAAATTCAACTCCCTTACGTTGGTTCACTCACTATGGGAATGGGCTTGTCACTCAGAACTGATGTCAGGATGAACACACTTTACTGACCTAGAGCAGGAGAGTATGTCACTGACAACAATGGCATAAGACTGTGGCACACACCTTTAATTACAGCACTTGAGGCCATCCTGGTCTACATGATGAGACCCTGTCTTAAAACACCTGGGCTGGAGATATGGCTCAGTGGTTAAGAGCACTGATTGCTCTTCCAGAGGTTCTGGGTTCCAGGACCACATGGTGGCTCACAACCATCTATAATGGGATCTGATGCCCTCTTCTGGTGTGTCTGAAGACAGCTGCAGTGTACTCATATAGATAAAATAAATATTTAAAAAAAATGACAAAAATATCCTAAAATAAATAAGAGAGAGTATGGAGTGGGGCTGCAGGGAAAAAGACATCAAGGATAAAGGGTTCGAGTGGCTAGGAGGGAGTGGAAGCCTTTGCTGAGGCAGTGACGCTTATGGCACAGAGGCTAGGAAAGGAGCAAGTGTGTAGACAGCGGGAACGAAGGTCTCCGGAGGGGAAGAGATATGGAAGGCATAAGATGAACAGCATAGGCACTGCAGCACCGGTTAGTACTGCTCGGCAATGTCTGGATCATCAGTTGTTGCATCATGACTTCTAAGATTTGATGTTGGCAGCAGAAGATGCAAGTGGGTGAGGATGCTCAATAGTAGAGGTAACCCCCCCACCCCTCAGTGGGGGGAAATTTTGGAGAAAAAAACCATTGTAATTGAAAGTCTTCTGTCTTTACATTTTTAATTCATTGTAGTGTTGTAGCAGAAAATAGTCTTCTGGTGACTGTACAGATGAGAATTTTAATTTTATAAAATGTTTAGCTATGTTAGGTGTGGTAGGGACATACCTGTTTGCTTCAGGAAACAGAGGCAGGAGGAACATTGAAAGTTTGAGGCCATCCATGCTTTGCAGTGAGACTCTGCTTCAAGAATAAAAGAAGCTGTTCATGGTGGTGCTTGCCAGTAGGACTTGCTTAAGGAGGCAGAGGCAGGAGGAACACTCGAGTTCAAGGCAACCTGGGCTACACATGGGGGCTGGAAAGATGGCTCATTGGTTAAGAACACTGACTGTTCTTCCAGAGGACTGGATTCAATTCCCAGCACTGACATGGCAGCTCACAACTATCTGTAACTCCAGTTCCAGGGGACCTGATGTGCTCACACAAACATAAATGTAGACAAACACCAATATACATAAAAATAAAAATTTAGGGGCTGGAGAGATGGCTCAGCGGTTAAGAGCACTGACTGCTCTTCCAGAGGTCCTGAGTTCCATTCCCAGCAACCACATGGTGGCTCACAACCATCTGTAATGGCATCCGATGCCCTCTTCTGGTGTGTCCGAAGACAGCTAGAGTGTACTCATATACATGAAATAAATAAATAAATATCTTTAAAAAAATAAAATTAAAAAAAATTAAAAATTTAGCCAGGCAGTGGTGGCGCACACCTTTAATCCCAGCACTCGGGAGACAGAGGCAGGTGGATTTCTGAGTTCGAGACCAGCCTGGTCTACAGAGTGAGATCCAGGACAGCCAGGGCTACACAGAGAAACCCTGTCTTGAAAAAACAAATAAACAAAAACAAACAAAAATTAAAAATAAAACAAAACAAGAATCCTGAAATAAATAGAAATTTTAAATCAGCCTCTAATGGTGAGGCCTGTAATCCCAGCTACAAGAGAGACTGAGGTAGAGGGTTAGTACCAAGGCCAGCCTCACTGAGGTCCTGTTGGATAGAAAGAAAAAAAGAGGAAAGGATTGAGGTTTTAGTTCTGTGGTAGAATGCTAGCCTAGCACGAGAAGTCTTGGGCTTCTCCTCCTCCTCCTCCCCCTCCTCCTCCTCCTCCTCCTCCTCCTCCTCCTCCTCCTCCTCCTTTGTTAACAGAGACTCTCTATGTAGCTCAGGGACCTAGTGCTGGGATTAGAGGTGTATGCCACCATGTTTGGCTGTGCTGGTGACTTTACTACTGTGCTCCATCTTAGGAACATATCCCATAATTTGTCCCTTAATATTTTTGAAATTGGAAGCATTCCAGCAACCTTTACCCATGCATACATTCCTGCCTTGCTTCAGTTTCTTCTTCATCTTCCTCAGATGATGGACGTTCTCTAAGCACTTCTACCTCACTCCCTTTTTTTCAAGTCTGCTTGAGACGTGGCAGCTTCAATTGTACAAGCAAACACACACACACACACACACACACACACACACACACACACACAGTCCAGACCTCTCTCTGACTCTAAATAGCCACCTCTCACTTGGATTAAAAGTGCCTGCTGCCTCCCCTTGTTTAAGGTACTACCTTTCAGAAGTCTTCACATAGCCTTAATACTTCTGGCATAGTGTGTGCTCTTCACTGGGACACAGTTTTCACATCTTTTATCAACAATTAACTCCTTAACATCTTAGCACTTATACCCTCTGTCTGGAACTTTTGCAGTGAAATTCGACAGCAGAACTAGCATAGATTTCTTTCACAATTTCATCGAACTGAGTTCTTAGCGTTCTTCTCTTGGCTACCCCATCGTTAAGACTTATTTATTGAAATCTCCTGCCTCTTCGCTTAAAAGGAGCACCTTATGGTTCTCTAGCATTTTGGAAAGGTCTCATAACCTTCATTGCACTTTGGGGCCACTAATAAACAGAATAAGAATTGTCAGGACTCAAGTTAATAGTGTGGAAACCCAGCGGGCTATTGACAGTCAACAAGCCAGTAGTAGCGTGTAGTGTAAACAGGCGGCACAAAAGAGTGGTCAGCCAGCACCCAGCGGAACCAAGCGGAAACTCGATTTCGTCCTCTAACTCGGAACGGCGCCTAACTTGAAACGTAGGGCTAGCTTATTTCTGAGACTCTCCAAGAAATATCGGTGGATTGCAGATAAATGAGAGGAGCGAAACTAAGGAAACGGGAAACAGAGCAGCTCCTATAATTGGTGAACTCTCAGCTCCAGGAGCCCAGGTTGAATTTCAGCGCGCAGGCGCCACCTGGCCTCGCCTCCAGACGCAGGCGCCGCACGGCTGGGTCCCGGTGCGCAGCCGCGGGTGCTCACGCAGGCGCAGGAGTGGCCGGCCAGCCCCGCCCCGGCCCTAGGCCGCGAGGCGCGGGCGGGGCGATGGCGCGCGGGAGGGGCGGGGCCACGCTGCGGGCCCGGGCCATGGCCGCCGCGGATGCTGAGGTGAGGTGCAGGGCCGGCTGTCGGCGCTGGGGCGCGGGCCACGGTCATGATGGTAACAGCCACGGCGAGGGGACAGGAGCCCAAGCGGCCCGCGAGCTGGGTGGGGCCGCGCGCCCCCGCTGTCTCGGGCCCCGCGGCGCCGAGGCCCCAGCGTCCGGCCCGCGCTCCGCCGGCGCGCTTTGTGCACGGCGGGCCCGAGCAGCGGCTGCGGCGGCGGCAGCAGCGCGGCGGACGGTAGGAGGCCGCGGCTCCGCAGCCCTCAGCCCGGAGCTTGACTGCGGCCGTGTCGGAGCCGGGGTGGCGGAGACAAAAGGCAAAGTGGAGCGGGCCAACTTGTGCGCGGCGGAGGTGAGGCGGGCCTGCGCCTGCTGCCCCGCGCCGTGACCTTTCACTCGCCGCGAGAGCGTGGCACCATCTTTAAGGAAAAGTTGGCCGGTCCCGCGCGTCTCCCGCGCACAAAGCCGCTGCAGCAGGGTGACCACGGGCAGCACGCTCGACAGAGGAATGTCTGCGGACCCAAGTTTATTTCTTCACCGATGGCACTATAGCGGCGGGGGACGGCGAATTAGCGGTCTTTTGTTCGCGTGGTGGCCTTCCCTCTGCTCTTTCTGCGGGATAGTTTGCTTCCTGGTTTTTGCGGCGTAAACGTTCTGCCCGGGCGAGAGGGACTGCTGTCTTCCCGGAGCTGGGAAAGGCCGGCAGGAGTCCGGGGTCCTCAGAATGCACTAGTGTTCTGTTTGTAGGGCTGAAGTATGGGGCCGGTTTGGAAGAAAGTATAGCCTAACAGTCTTCCTCCAAAATTAGCCGCGGGAATAGTTAGCTTTTGGGACTTCCAGACCTCAGAAAGTGAAGGTGTATTGAGAAGCTGGCACATACGGTGCATAGGCTTAGCAGTACATTTTACCTTATAATGTATGGTCGTTGCGTTTCTGTTCTCTTTCTCGCCTTTTTGAGGGGTATTCATAGAAGTGAATGGCTAGTTTTCAGATCTAATGAAGTCTAATGAAGATCTAATTTGTTGAGTACTCACAACGTTCAAGAACTGACTTAGGCACCAAGAACACAAATGCATACGAGATAATCTAAGTTATTTCCAGGAGAGTAAAGAAGGAGATACATAGTGATTCTCAATCATTTATCGAACACTTGTGTTTCGGGTGTTGTTTAAACCCCTCAGAGAAGTGTCTAGTTTGTATAATGACTCGTGCAGCAGGTATTGTTATTTCCTATTTAGCAGATGAAGACAATAAGACTTTACAGGGGTTAAGTAACTTTGCTTGCTCAGTTGTAGGCCTGGCCATTTTTCTTTTTCTTTGGAAGACTTATTTATGTATACAGTACTCTATTTGCATGTATGCCTGTATGACAGAAGAGGGCATCCAATCCCACTTAAGATGATTATGAGCCAGTATGTGGTTGCTGGGAATTGAACTCAGGACCTTTGGAAGAGTAGTCAGTGCTCTTAACCACTGAGCTATCTCTCCATCCCCCAGCTTTGCCATTTTTCAATGCTAGACACATGGTTGGTGTTTATATTGATTGAGGAAGCTGAGTGTGGTAGTGCATGTTTGTTATCTATCCTAGCACTTGGGAGGCCGAGGCAGGAGGATTGCATGTTCAAAGCTAGCGTGGTCTTAGCTTGTTTCAAACCTGCCCTCTCACTCTCAGAAAAAGGTGGGTGTCAATGACCTCCAGTGTCTTTGATTTTACAGGCAAATTACATAGATTGTGTGTGGAGTGAGTTTGTGCCTGGTCCCAGCCCCACTGTAGGCATTTTGTGCATATTGTAGCGTGTAACCGTGCAGTGGTCTTACCCAGTGGTGTCCCTTTTGCAGGTGAGGCAACAGGCACATAGCCCCAGTATTACAAAGGTTTTGATGCATTAGAAAGCTCTGTCTACAGAGCCTGTGCTTGCTAAGCCGTGTGTTACACCTGTGTGGATTTATGATTTTAAGTGTTTATCCTGGAAGTACCTGACAGGGTGAGGGGCCTTGGCTGTAATACAGTACTATGGAATTGGATCAGCATGGGTTCATCCTCATTGAATCTTGAAATATTTACTGCTTAGGGTTCACAAATTGTGGGTGACTAACCCAGTAGAGCTCACACTTGACACTTACGTAGACGTGTTTTTATGTGTGTGCCGTGACTGTACCCCATCTTCCCTCTACCCCGGCCCCCAACACCTTCTCACTGAGAGTCACTGAGGTAGTGGAGAGGTTTGTTAATACATCTCCTATTTTCTATTTTGTAGATTGGTGTGGGCTCCTCCACTTCTTGGGTTTAAGTGTCTGTTCCAGTCACAGTATCAGACTGTGTCTGATACATAGGGCTTTTGTCTCAGCAAAAATGTTATCTTGCAGCAGGAGGGCCTTCCAAAACAAAATCTGTACTTAATAGGGTGGCTAATATGTATCTTTTTATTAAGATTAAAAAAGTACTTAATTTTATTTGCATGAATGTCTTGCCTTTATGTATAATGTTATGTGTATGAATCCTGTATTTCCATGTCAGGTGTCAGTGGAGGCAGTGGAGCCGTGGGACTGGAGTTAGTTAGGGTGGTTATGAACTGTCAAGTAGGTGCTGGGAGTTGAACCCTGGGCCTTTGAAACAGCAACCAGTCTCTAACTTTTGAGTTACCTCTCCCAGTCCTGATGTTTGCTTTTGCTTTTTTTTGAGATAGGGTCTCCTCACGTGTCCCAGGCTGACCTCTGACTTGCTCTGCCCCTAATGCTGGCCTTGAACTCCTGCTCTTCCTGGGGTCATGCGTGTGTTACCATGCCTGGTGGTTTTGTTGTCTTCCTTTGATACTACAGTTCATTGGGTATGGAAATGCAGAGTAATGGTTTTAGCACATGAAGCTGAAGCAGGAAGTTCATAACTTGGGTTAGCCTGGGAAACAGCATCAGAGTTTGTTTCAAAGAGTAAAAACGTCCAGATGTTGTGGGACGCTCTTTTAGTTCTGGCACTCGGGAGGCAGAGGCAGGCAGATTTCTAAGTTCAAGGCCAGCCTGCTCTACAGAGGGCTGTTCTAGGACAGCCAGGGCTATACAGAAAAACTGTCCTGAAAAACAACAACAATAAAACAACCACCGCCAAAAAACAAGCACCAACCCCAAAACAAAAATCTTTTTGTTTTTTAGAATATATACACATATAACTTAAAAAGTCAGTGCTGAGAGATGTTATTGGAATTGCTTAGTGTTCTCCAAAGGCAGCAGCAACTTTATGTGTCTGAATATTTGCTGGTGTTGTGTCTTTACTCACCAGCTGTTGGATGATCTGTGCCCTTCCAGTAATAGGAAGGGAACAGTTGATCTCTTTGTAGGAGCTGCTTCCAAAGACAGTGGGACTGAGGATGTGGCTCGATTGATAGGGTGATGGTCTAGATGCAGCCTGGGATCTCCACTCCAGAGCTAGAGGCAGGGAGATCAGTTTAGGTCATTCTTAGCAATATCAAAAGTTCAAGGCATTTGAGATGGGACTCTGTCTCAAAACGAGCAAACAAACAAACAAAAAACTAAAAAAACTAAAAAAATTAAAAACAAACTAAAAATAAGTCCCAGTAGCATCAAACCTTTTTTGGGGGGGGAGGGGGAGGTTTGAGACAGGGTTTCTCTGTGTAGCCCTGGCTGTCCTGGAACTCACTCTGTAGACCAAGCTGGCCTCGAACTCAGAAATCTGCCTGCCTCTGCCTCCCAAGTGCTGGGATTAAAGGCGTGTGCCACCACTGCCTGGCTGCATCAAACCTTTTGGGACGTCTAAAAGTATCGTTATACTTAGTTTACTACTATCACACTGGAAGAAAAAGTTTGGTTAAACATGAAATACCTGCTTGGAAGTCAATTTGAAAGTGTGTGTGTGTGTGTGTGTGTGTGTGTGTTTAAATGTATGTCCAGGATCAGTGAGGACCTGCGACCAGTATGGTTCTAATGGTTTTGACACAAGGAAATGTCCCAGATGCTTAGCAAGGACTCTACCACTGAGCTGCATCCTGACCTTCTGAAAGTCATGATTCTTTTGTTGTAGTTTGACCCCCCCCCCCCAACTCCACCCCCCAGGGCTCTGGAGTGCAAAGCTAGGGTTACAAACCTAGGGTTACAGGCTCTCCTGATGCCAGCTGTTTCCTCTGCCACTCAGTTCTAGACCCAGACCCCATTTTATTTTTAAAGTCATTATTATTTTTTCCCTTGAGACAGGGTGTTTCTGCTTGTCACTGGCTGTCCTGGAATTCACTTTGTAGACCAAGCTGGTCTTGAACTCAGATCCACCTGCCTCTGCTGAAATTAAAGGTTCCACAATGCCTGGCTTTTTATTTTTAATTTTGTTTATTTATCATCATCATCATCATCATCATCATCATCATCATTTTTGAGACAGCGTAACATAGACTGTCCTTGAATTCACTTTGTAGTTGAACACAGTTTCCATGTGTTGGAATTGAATCCAATTTGATTTACTGAAAACTAGTTTTGCTTGTTTTTGTTTTTTGAGATTGGGTCTCTCTATATAGCCCTGGTCTATGTAGACCAGGCTATCCTTGAACTCAGAGATCCACTTGAGGCATGGGCCAGCACACCTGGTTTGTTCTGTACTTAAAAAGGTTTATTTATGTGCGTATTTGTGTGAAGGTGTGCTTAACCTGGCTCTGCCTCCCGAGTGCTGCGATCAAAGGCACACACCACCACTGCCTGTGTAATATTTCATTTGGTTTTAACACAGATGCACTTTACCTTTTAAGATGTAACAGTATGGAAAAGCCTAGATGTATGGCTTTTAAACTAATTATAACTTATTTTTTATCTTTACTAATAATGCTATAATGAATATCCTTAAATTTTTTTTTTTTACAGGCTGGAGAGCTGGCTAGGCAGTTAAGAGGAGCACTGACTGCTCTTCAGAGGACCTGGGTTTAATTCCCAGCACCACATGACAGCTCACAACTGTCTATAACCCCAAGATCTGACAACCTCACACAGACATACATGCAGGCTAAAACACCAACGTGTGTAAAATAAAAATAAGAAATTAAAAGAGAATAGACTGGGTGGTGATGGTGTATACCTTTAATCCTAGCACTCAGAAGGCTGAGGTAGGTAGATCTCTGTGAGTGAATTTCAGGACAGCCAGGGCTACACAAAGAAACCTTGTCTTGAAAAAACCAATAAATAATTAAATAAAGAATTAGTTTTCCACATTTATTTGTGTGTGTGAGTGTGAAGGAGTGACTGAATGGTTTGTGTTGGAGCACTTAGTGGCTTTACAGGCCCGCAGAGGTGGTGCTTGCCCTTCAGCTCAATGTTGTAGGCATCTATGGGTAGCATCTGACTTCCAGCTCCTGCCTTTGCATGTTATAACAGTTTGTTTGACTCTGCTTGTAAGTCATTTTGAGGGTTTTGGGGAAGTGATGGTGTTGAGGTGGTTTGCCTGTAGCTCCCCACATAGAAGTTGCTGTTTAGATCAGGCCTCTCTTAAATTGTAGTACTTAAATTTGTTTCTGACTTCTGAATGCGTATGCCACTGCATCTGACTTTTTATTGTATTACATTTTTGTGAGACAGTGTTTTGCTAAAATTCTTTTCTTGGAGTAAAGAGGACCCTGCAGGTGACCAGGCAGGGAAGCAAACTGTGAAGAGGTGAGAATGAAAACTGTTCAGATTGACTTCATCAACCTGGATCAGACTTGGGAAGTCTGATGCCAGGCATTGCCAGCATGTTTAAAACACAGTACAACAATCAGTCCCATTCCAGGTTTCCAGGCAACAGTCATTTCAGTTCCAGGTGCACACAATAAGCCTGAGCTGTGACTACTTAGAAACTCCTTTACAAAGTACATGTGATCATGGATGGGTTCAGTAGCTATAGGGTCTAGACCCACGGTCTCTGACTGGGATAGTGTAGAGGTCAGCAGGCTATAAAGTACATGTGCCATCTCCCCCAAGGAGGGTCTGTTCATTGGAGCTAAAGATAAAAGGCTAGGAAGAGAGACGGGGGATTTGGGTGAAGTCTGCCTATACAGGTAGCAAGAAGACCCCAGGTCTTATCAATATCTACTCCCAGCCTTTTGGCAGGAAAACAGTTTTGTGGTTTTTTATTTTTTGGACCGGTTTCTGTTTAGCATTCCTAGTTCCCTTGTGCTCTGTGGGTGCAAAGTACCTTTGTACCTCAACTCAGGGGGGACATGAACAACATCCATTCCTTTTCCAAAGGTTCCAGTAACAGAGACATGGTTCTGCCAGTATTCAGTCTGGTGAACCAATAAGCCTTTATTGGGTTTCCTTCCTGATCATAGGTGAGGGGTTACCCACCAGGGTGTGATTGCTCTCTACCTTATAGTTTTGGTTATGAGCCTAGCCTTTAACAGCTGAGCCACCTCTCCAGCCCGGTTGCTTTCTACCTTAACTGGCCTAACAGAAGAGAGCCAGTGAAGATAAAGTTGTGTGAGAATCTGGTGTCCCTCTTTACCTACTTATTTGGGGGTATAAACCATCAGCAAACCCAATTGATCTTTTACAAGAGAATAGCTGAATGCCCTAAGATGTCAGTTGCTTGGCTTAGAAGACAGTCACTCACAGCACAGGGTCTCATGTAATGCAGCTTGGCCTACAATCCCATGAAGGCTGGTGGTGAATTTATGGTCCTCCTGTGCCTACCTCTTGAGTGCTTTCTACCAGGACAGTTTTGTGTGGTGCTAGGGATCAAGCCTAGGGGCTGATATATGGCAGGTAGGCAAGCACTCCACCCAACTGAGCTCCATCTCTAGCTTGAGTATTACTTTTTAAAAATTGATTTGTTGCCAGGTTGTGGTGGTGCACACCTTTAATCCCAACACTGGAGGCTGAGACAGGTGGATCTTTAAGTTTGAGGCCATCCTGGTTTACAGAGTGAGTTCCAGTATAGCCAGGGTTACACCGAGAGCCCTGTCTTGGAAAAAAAAAATGACTTGTTTAGTTTTTATCTTATTTTTCAATATTTTATGTGTGTGTGTTTGTGTGTATGTATATATGTATGTATGTATGTGAATGTATGTACGCCATGTGCTTGAATGGTGTTGGATCCTCTGGAACAGGAGTAACAGGTAGTTGTGAGCTGCCATGTGGGTTCTGGCAGCTGAATCCAGGTCCTCTGCTAAAGCAGTAGTTGCTTTTAGTCACTTAGCCATTCAGTCACTTCCTCATTATGTCATGTCTCTCACAGTGTGACAATGTGCACATAAATGCAGTTGCCTTTGGTTGCTAGAAAAGGGTGTCAGATCCCCAGGAATTGGAGTTACAAGTGGTTGTTGGCTATTCAATGTGGGTGCTTGGAACTGAACTCCAGTCCTCTGCAAGAGCTGTAAATGCTCTTAGTTACTGAGCCATATTCCTAGCCCCTCCCACTTTTAATTATGAGATAAGGTATTAATCTGTAGCTTTGGCCTGTGTCTTAGTTAGATTTCAATTGCTGAGATGAAACACCATGACCATAACCAACTCTGGGGAGGAGAGGGCCTAATTCATTTACACTTCCACATTATAGTCTTTGAAGAGAGTCGGGGCAGGAACTGATCAGAGGCCACAGAGGAACTTCAAAGCCATGCCATTGAAAGGGTTGTGGACAGGAGTGACATTTTAGGAAGATCGTTCTGTTTTCTCTGGAGATCAGGTAGTCAAAGTAGGGAATGGGCAGTAGGCTTGGGCTAGAAATGCAGGGAGCAGGGACTGAATCAAAATACAGGTGCTTAAGTTTAGTTTTAGTTTTGTTTTTTGAGACAGGGTTTCTCCATGTAGCTTTGGCTATCCTGGTGCTCACAATGTAGACCAGGCTGGCCTCTAGTTCACAGAGATCTTCCTGTCTCTGCTTCCCAAGTGTTGGGCCACCATTGGGCTTAAGTTTAGTTTTTAAAAGTAAGTCTCAAAATTATAAAAGCATGGGCTGGAGAGATGGCTCAGTGATTAAGAGCACTTGCTGCTCTTCTTGATGACCCAGGTTCAGTTCCCATGGTGGCTCACGGCCACCTATAGCTCAGGTCTAAGGATCTGGCTTCCTCTGTTGGACTCCATGGCACTACTTGCACATGGTGTACATATCTCCCTTCTGTCTAATGTGCATCCTAGAAGATATTCCTTAGTCCCAGTGGTGGCGCGTGACTTCAGTCTCAACACTTGGGAGTCAGGCTAGCAAGACCCTGTCTTGTAAGGAGTGAGGGGAGAGAGTGCTTGATTGATTCCTGAGTATATAAACAGAGACACCAAGAGGTGTTTTTGGCTTTTCATTATGGAAACTTTTCGAATCTGTTTAAGTAGATGAGGTATGAGGAAGGTGGCTGTGTGTGGTTGGGCATCTGTAGTCTCAGGTTGAGGCAAGAGCGTCATGAATTCAACCCCAGTCTGGAGTACATAGACAATTCCAGGTTGGCCTAAGTGACACTGGGAGACAACTGTCTTAGAAAAGACAAGACAGAAAGCAGAGCCAGTACTGGGGGAACATTGCTACATCTCAGCATAAAGTTATTACCTTCTCTTGACGAGCTTTGCTTCATTCACTTGTACTTCTATCATGGCCCATCCCCTTGACACTAACTTTGAAGCAGTTCTATGAACATTTTATTTCAGTTAATAAATGTCCAGTTAGTATTCAGATTTATTATTTCAGTTAAAAAAGGAGCAGCATGCCTGAGTGGTCTCACATCCCTGTACTCTCAGCACTTGGGAGGCAGATGCAGAAGGATAGCCACAAGTTCAAGCTTAGTCCAGTTTACACAACGTTCTAGGCTATATAGGGGTACATAGTAGAACTGTCCCCCAAAGCACCTCCCCATGAAAGAATATAGTGTCTTGGTAGATCTATCAAATCTCTGAATATATTTGATTTCTTTACCATGATTCCCCCCTTTCTTTCCAAGTTTGGCATTTTATTTTTTGCTTTTTCTAGAACTTGCTCTGTAGACCATACTAGCCTTGAATTCATAGGAAGTCCTACTCTGGGCTTCAGTGGTTCATTTCTGTTTTACTTTATTTTGAGACAGGGTTTCACTCTGTAGATCAGACCTACCTGCTTTGCCTCCCTAGTGCTGGGATTGATGGTACGCACCATCATCCTCTGCCCAGTGTGTTCCTTTTGCTCAGTCTTAACCTGAGTGCCCAGATCCATGACTGTCTGTGGACTTGGTCTGCTCTTGCTTCCTTCTTCCTGTGGTGTTCTCACTCTCATCTGCTCTGGGCTGGAAAACCAAGCTTGCTGAGACTAGTTGTGTGGTAGTTGTGTGAGAGCAGAACCGGACTTTGCCCTCGGGTCCTGGAAGTCTTTTTTTTTTTTTTTTGAGACAGGGTTTCTCTGTGTAGCCCTGGCTGTCCTGGAACTCACTCTGTAGACCATGCTGGCCTCGAACTCAGAAATCCACCTGCCTCTGCCTCCTGAGTGCTGGGATTAAAGGTGTGCACCACCACTGCCCGGCTTGGAAGTCTTGTATGGTTAGAACTTTACCATCTGCCTGTGGACTAGAGGCTATGTGCTAAAGTTTACTGCTACTCTCATTTTATAGTAGGGCTCAATCTAATTTGGGGTATTGCTTTAAATGGTTGGCATCTGAATCTGTTGGCTAAAAACAAAAGAAAGTCATCTTTGTCATCTTCTTGTTCTTCTCTTTCTTCCTTTTTTTAAAAGACAGAGTCTCTCTACATAATCTTGGCTGTCCTGGAACTCACAGACATCCACCTGCCTCTGTCTCCTGAGTACTGGGATTAAAGGCGTGTGCCACCACCGCCTGGTTTCTAAAAAAAAAAAGAGGCACAAAGAGCTGCCTCCCAAGTGCTGGGATTAAAGGTGTATGCCACCACTGCCCAGCTGTAAATAAACTTTGATCTCATTTCAGGATCCCCATAGAGGCATCTGGGCGTCACTGCAGCTCTTTGTGCCTCTTCCCAATGTGGCCAGGGGGTCACTGTAGCTCTTTGTGCCTCTTCCCGGATATGGCCACTTTGAATAAATCTTGTTTTTCAGCTTCCCATTTTTAATTTGCCTCCTTAATTAGCTTACTAACAGTGAGTGACCAGACAGCACTTGGGCACATATTGTGACACGTTTTTTTCAAAATAAGAAAATAAAATTTCCATCTTTGTTTATTTGTTTGTTTGTCTCCAAGATAGAGCTTCTTTCTCTGTATAGCATTGACCGGGCTGGCCTCGAACTCAGAAATCTGCCTGCCTCTGCCTCCCAAGTGCTGGGATCAAAGGCGTGCGCCACCACTGCCCGGCCCTCAGTTCATTCTAAATGAGAGGCGTGGAAGTTAGTAACATGATGAGCTAGTTCAGAATCTGGGTGGGATGGACAGCTTCAGGTGGCGTCATTTCAGCAGTGACTTCAGTCCATACACTTTCTAAGACTGTCAGTATCTCTAAATAATACATACTGTGCTGGACAGTGGTAGTGCAGTCCTTTAATTTCAGCACTTGGGAGGCAGAGGCAGTCAGTTCAAGGCCGGCCTGGTCAATGCTATACAGAGAAAGAAGCTCTGTCTTGGAGACAAACAAACAAATAAACAAAGATGGAAATTTTGCCAGATGGTGGTGGCAGCATGCACCTTTATTCCCAGCACTCAGGAGGCAGAGGCAGTTAGTTCCAGGCCAGCCTGCTCTACAGAGAGTTCCAGATTGGCCAGGGATACAAAGAGAAACCCTGTCTGGGGGGAACAAAGAAAACAATCCGTGTTGCCTAGAAGTACTTTGGTGCGTGATTGTATTGCTTGTAATACTTTGCAAAGAGATTTTTCTGGAAGCATGATGTCACCTTTGGTTTCAGTTGTCCTCCTCTCGACCAGTACTCTGTCAAACGGCAGAGGAAACTTGACTGTGGACTTGATTAGGTTCTGTCTGGTAGGAGATAGCCTGGTAGACATCTAGGCAGGAATGTTTAGGTTGATGTAGATCCTAGCTCAGCGTTTGTAAGAAGAGATAGAAATTACATGTGACTATCAGGGTGGCATTAAAGAGCAGGAGTTCGTGGCCATGATGGTACTCAGTTTCCATTGTGGGCTTGATCCTGGACATTGCAAGGCATCCAGGAGCTTCCTTGGCTTCTTCTCACTCCGGCCTGTTACGACGGTGAGCTGAGAATCTGTGTAGAGATTCAATGTAGCAGGAACCCAGCCATTTTTCTAGCTTCCTCTAGGTCACATCCCGTTTTTGGGGCCATTGTTGATTGCCCTTAACTGGCTAATCTCTCTGGCCTCTCCAGTTCTTTACTAGGAGTCCAGTGTAGTCTTTAAAAAGCCAAGCCAGCCAGAATTTAGGAGGCAGAGGCAGAGGCAGAGTTCCGTCATCAGCCTGCCTTTTATTGTTTTCTATTGGTTTGTACTTTTCTCATTTAGTAGCTTTGGATACATTTCTAGTGTGTACATTGTGAATATATGTCCCTAAAATTTTTGTGTATGTTTGCGTGTGTGTGTGTGTGTGTGTGTGTGTGTGTCTGTGTGTGTCTGTGTGTGTGGGGGGGGGGCTGGAGGCTAGAAGTTAACATTTTGTATCTTCCTCAGTTGCTTTCTATCCTTTTTCTTTTCAGAAATAGCAAAGCAACAGTACAGGTGAGAATAATGTCAAGAGTGACAGCAGGTCACCTGAGATAGAACACTCAATTTTTTTTTTTTTTGGTCCTTTGAGATGGGAACTTACTATGTAGCTTCAACTGCTCTGGATCTATCTCTCTCTCTCTCTCTCTCTCTCTCTCTCTCTCTCTCTCTCTCTCGACTAGGCTGGCCTTGAATTCACAGAGATCTGCCTGCATCTGCCTCCTGAATGCTGGGATTAAAGGCAAGTACTACTATGCAGGGCTCACCAAATTTTTTTTTTAAAAAAATTTATATATAACAGTGTCTTGTGGGCTGGAGAGATGGCTTAGTGGTTAAGAGCACTGACTGCTCTTCTAGAGGTCCTGAGTTCAATTCCCAGCAGCCACATGGTGGCTCACAAACATCTGTAATGGGATCCCATGCCCTCTTGTGTGTCTGAAGACAGCGACAGTGTTCTCATATATAAAATAAATCTTAAACAAACAAACAAGCAAACAAAAAACCCCCAAAATCCCCACCAGTGTCTTGCATGCCTAGTGCTTGTGGATGCCAGAAAAGGGTGTTGGATTTCTTGGAACTGGAGTTACAGAAGGCTGTGAGCCATCATGTGGGTGTTGGAAATTGAACCTGGGTCTTCTGAAAAAATAAATGTTCTTTAACTGCTGAGCCTTGTCTTCAGACCCGTCACCATATTTTTTTAGAAACAATATACTTGGCTGATTTTGGAGCTTGCTGGTTGTGATAAATTGGCTGGTCAGCAAGCTGCAAGGATTCCCCTGTCTTCATTTTTCTAGGTCTGGCATTACGAGTGTGCATCACCACACCTGAGTTTTTCCCTGAGCTCTGGGAATCCAATGAAGATCCTCATGCTTACATACTAAGCACTTCATTGACTCTGTCATCTCTCTAGCCCACATTCCCACACACAAAAAATATTTGTTTAGCTTTTATGAGGCAGAGTCTCTCTGTATAACCCTGGGTATCCTGGAGCTTGATAAATAGATGAGGTTGGCTTTGAACTCACAGAGGTCTTCCAACTTTTGCTTCCCTGGTGCTTGAATTAAAGATGTGCACCACCCTGCCCGGCTCCAGATTCCCATTTTAAAGGTTAATTCTCTTTATATTTTGAATCATAGGCTGAAAGACATTTATCTGCATATGAAATGTCTTTTCAAGTTTTTATTTTAAGAAATAAACTCCCTTTTCAGTGTGTAGCTCAAGTTAGAATTGAATTCATGATCCTCTTGCCAGCTTCCTGAGTGCTGGGATTGTAGATGTATGCTTTTATGCCTAGCTTGGTACTCAGTGCTTCTTGTTTTTGTTTTGTTTTTAATTTATTTTAAATGTATGAGTACTCTATCTGCATGTACACCTGTGTGCCAGAAGAGGGTGTTATATCGCATTATAGATGGCTGTGAGCCACCATATGGTTTCTGGGAGTTGAACTTAGGACCTTGGAAGATCAGCCTGTGTTCTTAACCACTGAGCCATCTCTTCAGCCCTGCTCAGTGTTTCTTAATGTTTCTGGTCTGTATAGGGAGTTCTAGACTAGCCACAGTTACATGACATAGACCCTGTCTCAAAGAACAAAACAAAAACTCCAAAAGTCCCCCAAGTTGACTTTGTAAAAACCTATTTATTTTTATTATATCTGCATGATTGTTTTGATTGCACATATGTAGACTTACTGACTGTGGAGTCCAGAAGAGAGTGTGGATCCCTAGAACTGGTGGTGGTTAACCACCTTGTGGGTGTTGGTAATTGAACCCAGGTCCTCTGGAGGAACAGTCAGTGCTTTAAACTGCTGAGCCATGTTTCCATCCCCTGAAGTTTACTTTTTTAATTTGTGTTTTCATTTTTTTTTTTTAAAAAAAATAAACAGCATGAAGTAAGGACTCTTTCATTTTCATGAGTTGCCAGTTTCTTGGTAACACGTCCTCTAAAAAAAGTTGTGAATTCCCAGGTGGACCTGGGAATAAACCTGGACCTCTTGGAAAAGCAGCCAGTGCTATTAACTGCTGAGCCGTCTTGCCAGACCTTATTTTATTACATTGTCTGTGTGTGCTTGTGCACCTGGGCCTGCAATGTGGGTGTGTGTCCTTAGGAGCCAGAGGCTTTGGAGTCCCTTGAGCTGGAATTGCAGGTAGGTAGGTGTGAGCTACCTGACATGCTTCATTTGCATGAGCGGTGTGTGCTTTTACCTGTTGAGCCAAATCTTACACCCTAGTTTTTGTATACTTAATGATAGTCGTTCTACTGAGTGAGGTAGAATCTCTGTGTAGGTTTTTTTTTGTTTTGTTTTGTTTTGAGACTAATCTGGCTATGTACCTCAGGTAGGATTGGAACTTACTGTATACACCAGGGTGGCTATTAACTGGCAGCAGTCCTCCTGCCTCTGCTTCCCAAATACTGGGATTACAGATGTGTGCCACCATGCCAATTCTCCTATAGTTTTTTCCTTTGTTGTATGTGTATGGGCAGTTTGCCTACACATACATTTATGTGCACCATTGTGTGCTTGGTGTCCATGAGGCCAGAAGAAGGCATGTTTATGTGTGATGTGTATAGACACGTGTGCATGCCTACATTGCAGGTGTGGATATCCTGCAGGGGCAACTTGGCAGGAGTTGGCTCTCTATATCATTTCAGGACTTCAGGAATTGAACCTTGGAGGCCATTGACTTTGTCTGCTGAGCCATCTGGTTAGCCCTCCATAGTTTTGCTTTATTTCTCTGATGACTAGAGTTGTTGAACATTTTTCATGAATTTATTGGCCACTTTTATTTTGTCATTTGAGAAGTGTCCAATTCATTTTCCCACTTTATTGTTTATATTATTTGTTCTTTTGAAGGTCAGATCTAGAGCCTTGTGTATCCTGGGCAAGCACTGTACCACTGGGCTACATCCTCACC
>JADRCH010000181.1:1802030-1812183 GCA_019843965.1 Rhynchomys soricoides | reverse complement strand
GGCAAGCACTGTACCACTGGGCTACATCCTCACCCGGGCAAGCACTGTACCACTGGGCTACATCCTCACCCCGGCAAGCACTGTACCACTGGGCTACATCCTCAGCCTCTTAGTTTTATTCTGAAACAAGTTTTCACTAAGTTAATATGTTCACCCTGAATTCCTCCTTGTCGCCTGATAATTTCAACTCTTGCAGTTGCTCTGCCTTAGCCGCCTTTAAAAATTTTTTTATAGTCTCTGGATATATTCTGTAGTAAATTATATTTATTAAAAGAATGTATTTATTAAATATATTCTTTATTAAATTAATAACTAAATTAAAAATAGACCTACCATATCTGCTACGTTTGTATTTACTAAGGGAAGCATATAAGTATATATATTAATGGATAGGTAAGTATATATGTACATTCTAAGGAGTCCAGTTGCACGTACTATAGCAGAACCTATGTATCTATGTTTATTTCAGTACTCTTCATGGTAGCTAAGTCATGGGATTAGGCAAGGTGTTCATCAGCAAATGAATGAAGAAAATGTATGTATATATATACATATATATATATATATATATGTATATATATACATAACACACATAAGAGTATCATTCAGTATTAATAATAAAATCAGGGCTGGAGAGATGGCTTAGTGGTTAAGAGCACTGGCTGCTCTTCCAGAGTACCAAAGTTCAATTCCAGCACCCACATGGCAGCTCATAACTTTCTGTAACTCCAGTTTCAGGACACCCTCACACAAACAAAACACCAATGCACATAAAAAATTTTAAAAAATCGTTAAAAATATTTTTAAAAAATGGCCAGGCAGTGGTGGCGCACACCTTTAATCCCAGTACTTGGGAGGCAGAGACAGGCAGATTTCTGGGTTCGAGGCCAGCCTGATCTACAGAGTGAGTTCCAGGACAGCCAGAGCTACACAGAGAAACTCTGTCTCGAAAAAACCAACACCCCCCCCCCCCCAAAAAAAAGTTTTAAAAAATGAATAAAATCGGGAGCTGCAAAGAAGGCTCAATGTTTAAGAGCAGTTGCTTCTAACTCTGGCTCTGGGGGAGAGCAGACACTTTATTTCAGCCTCTGGGCACCGCATGCAGGTAGTACACAGACATACATGTAGGCAAAATACCCATACACTTAATAATTTTTAGAAAAGACAAAATTATCTCAGGAGGCAGAGGTAGGCAAATCTCCACGTTTGAAGCCATCCTGTTCCACATAGAGAGACCCTGCCTCAAAAGTTAAAACTAAAACTCTGGGGAGGCGTTTGAGTAAGAAAGTGCTGACTGGCAGCATGAGAGCGGCGGGGTGGCAGCGTTGGAGGGGCGGCTGGAGGGTGACTCCAGAGCAGGTACCAGCCTGTCTACATTTCAGGCGTACTGGAGAGATGTCTGTGCATATACGAGTCTTGCTGCCATTGAAGAGGATCTTGGTTCAATTCCCAGCACCTACATCAGGTCCCTCACCACCACCCACAACTCTAATTCTAGAAAATCGGACACCCTCTGGCCTCCTCAAGCGTCTGCACGCACCTTGTGCATTCTAAACAATACCAGGCGTAGACATGTACATAAAAATAAGTATTAGAACCTTAAAGTTCATAAAAAGGTTTTAGGGGCCCTGGTGGGAAGTTCCACACCTCATGAGTTAGTTCAACATAGGGTGTGTGACAAAGAGCTGGAAGAACCAGCTATCATAAGTCAAGGACTGAGGTGTCACAGAATAGACTGCTTCTTAATCCTTTGCCCTAGAGGGAGCTACACTAGGAAAGCTTGGCCTGATCTTTCAGACTGGGGTTTAGTCTGTTAAAGTGAGCACTGGTTGGATGGCAGGCCCTGTTCTAACAAGGTGTACTTCTGTGGTAGTTTGTCTAGCAAAACAGAAACATCTGGCAAACATTGCATCGTTCTCTCATATGGGGAAAGAGTCTAACAGTAGAAAAGGAGGTTGTTAAGGAGGAAGGAAGGGGCGGGGTAAAGCCTGGGTAATGGAGGGGTGGGTAATGGCTATCCAGGCACCTTATGCTTGTCATGAAAATGTCATCCCAGAACTGGTGGTTTTATGCAATTAACAGAGCTATTATAGATATCTAAAGAGACTGCGAGGTCACAGGGACTCTGCGTTTTGAGCTTCAGTAGATACTGTACTGCCCTGGTACTCTCCATGTACATCAGGCTAGCTTCAAATGCACAGAGACCCTCCTGCCTCTGCCACCCAAGTGTTGGGATTAAAGACTTGCATCAGTGCCAAGCAGACATTCTAGTTTACATTACTCTTTCATAATTGAAATATTCTAGTATGCGTCTAGTATGGTATCTTCCTCAATTTACATGTATTTTTGGTTGCTCATTCATTTGTATTTTAATTAGATTTATTTATTTTTTTTATGTGTATGAATGTTTTGCTTGCATATATTTATTTATTTTTTTTATGTGTATGAATGTTTTGCTTGCATATATGTTTGTGTACTGTGTGCATACCTGATGCCTGAAGAATCTAGAATAGAGTATCAGATCCCTTGTGGCTAGAGATGGTTGTTAGCTGCTATATAGGTGCTGGGATTTGAACCTAGGTCTTCTGCAAGAGAAAGTGCTCTTAACTTTTGAGTCATCTGTCTGACCCCTGCTCATTAATTTTTATTTGCCGTATGAGTTAATTTTCCTTCAGTTTATTTTTTGTACTTTATCTTACTAGAGGGAGCTACAGTAAGCTAGTGGATAGTGTCACTCTCTGTTCTGTGTGGGTAGCAGGCAGGCGTGTAAGGGAGCTTGTTTTATTAACTTAAAATGAGCCAGTTACATTATGATTTTTTGCACTATTGGACATGTGCTCTGGATTAAAGGGAATCACTTGAGATTCTTTTTGTTTATTTATTTATTTATTTTTTAAATCTGTTGTCTTAACGCTCAGGTCACTGGGTTGGATTAAGCTGGGATGGGGCAGATGGCAGTCCTCTATCAGACCAACCATGTAGCTGCTCTGGGATGATAGTCCCTAATTGCATGTGTGTGGGTTGCAGGGTTGTGTTTACATAGAAAGTTTTTCAGGTTGTATGAAGCTTGATTGTAAACAGAAGAGCTTCAGATAGTATTAAGAGCTGTTTAATGCTACGGCTGGGGTTGATTTGGTAAGGTATGTGGAAGATGCTTGGGTGCTGCAGTATCCTGGAGCTGTGCCCAGAGGAGGGGAACCAGACCATTCTGGGCCACTGCTCTTGTATCTGTAGCTCCTTTGGCCTCTGACTTGGAGCCTTCTGCCTGAAGGCAAGTTCCTGTGTCAGGTGGGAGTTACCTTTTCTTTCATTAGGCTTGTCCTCAGATTCCTGGGCTGTTTTACTGTTATTGATTTTTTTTTTTTTACACAATGCTGTCCTGAGTGATCTTGAGATGTGATTGTTGTGTGGGCTGAGCTTAACTCATTGGTGGATTCTATGTTGAGATCCTTCTCCAGTTTTGAGGGAAAAATAGACTTTTTGATGAAACTCAAAATCTGTAAGTCCTGGTTAGCCTGGAGAGGCCTGAGATGCCCTAGAGTGGCTTCTTCTTCGGTAGCTTTGATTTCAGAAAGAACTGAGACACAGGACAGAGTTTGGGCATGCCCAGTGAGAATGGAGCTTTGCAGGAAGGCATCGTGGGATTACATAGTTGTAATTTCTCTGCATTTAGCCCCAGTGAACAACCCCAGTAGACAGAAAAGAGGTTGATAGAGTACACGTAGTTGACGGAGGTTGGGGGCTGGTGCTTGGAACCAACCTTCTTTGTTTAGTCCTCCTTGACCCAGAGATTCTTGAGTGGAGAGCCAGTAAAGCAGGGGTGTTCGCTGTGATTGTGAGGGTCATCTTTTTGTCCCTCCTGCTTTTCCCTACCCGAACAGCCCAGTTGCCACATCTGGCCACTTGATGTGTGCACTTTCTTAAAAGAGTGAGCGGTTCCCCTAGCTTTGAAGAACACTTGAAATTAATTGCTTGTTTTCTATGACAGTAAGAAGCTTGTGGCTTTTTATTTCCTCTTCCTCCTCCTCTTCTTCCTCCCCTTCCTCCTTCCCCTCTCCTCCTCCCCCTCCTTCTTCCCCTCGTCCTGGTTTTTCTGTCCTGGCGATCCTGAAACTCGCTCTGTAGATCAGGTTGGTTTCAAACTCACAGATCTACTTCCCTCTGCCTCCAGAGTGCAGGTATTAAAGGTGTATGCCACCACTGATTGGCTATGGCCTTTCCTCCTATGCTGATGATAAATCAGTAATTATTCCCTTCTTCAAAAATCCATAGCTTGTACTCAACTCCTGTTGCTGACTGTAAATTTTGTTTTCTTCTCCTTCCCAATCCCAAGGATAATCTCAGTGGTAGTGACTGAGGCAGACTCTTCCTGGTGAGCCAGTTCAGGGACCTGGACTCCAGAGACTAGAGATCTGGGCGGGGTGGGTAGAAGGGGAGATCTCGCTGCTCTGCTCACGGGGACTTTAAGAACAGCAGACACAAAGTCTATTTAGTCAACATACACATTTTTCGTTGCCCTCTGGTTGATTCCATTTTCCTTGTAATGTAAAGAAATGTAGAAGCCTAAGGCCACAGAACACACCTGGCTTTTTAAAGTGGTTTCATAGAAAAATAAGATGATGTGTAGGTGAGTACAGGACATTTTTTGGAGAGAGACCCAACAGGAACTGTGTTTTCACTATTTAATGACAAGATTAGACAGATTGGGTGGTAATCTGTTTCTAAGCATGTTCTTGGAACAAAAGGGTGGGGGAGGGTAGGTGGGTTATTTTCCCAGATCTGAGGAAACGCAGCTCACAGCACAGTAATGAGGATGCAGGAACAATAGGGATGATTCCTTTGTGCCTGCCCTTGAAAAGAAATGGGGGAGGCACTGGTAAGCCTACTATGCATTGCGGTCATTCAAGTGTCCCCCAGCAGTGGTGATGGAGCGGGGATGCAGTGTACTCAAAAATGACTGTTTGATGGTGGTTCTGAGAAAAACAGTCCCATTGGACATGCAAATGTGCGGGTGCCAGGGTCTTTTTTAAAAATCTGTGATGTAAAGTCTAATAAAATAAAATAAAATGTACATGTCAGTCATATAGGCAGTTAGGGATTAAACATTTGACTTTTCCTGAGTCAAGAGCATAATGTTTCTTGGGGAACCATTTCCCTGGGCATACTGAATCTGTACTCCTATGCATTTGGTTGGTTCTGTTCTCCCTGTCTCCAAGGGAGGTAGATCTTCAGGGTGAAGTGGTTCAAAAGAATGTGTTGGCAGGTATGAAGGTGTAGCCTGGAGGTCTTGGCTGGGTTTATGGGAAGGAAGATAGATAGGCACAGGCACACGGTTTCTTTTTCCTTCTCTCCTCTTCTCTCTCTCCTTTCCTCCTCTCCTTCCCCCTCCCTTTTATATGTAACCTTTGCTTTCCTGGATCTTTTGAGGTAGACCAGACTGGCCTTGAGATTTGCCTGTCTTTGCCTCCTAGTGAACTGTGTAGGGTTTATAGTGGTGGCTGTGCCATGACCTGGGTGTTGCTGTTTGAAATCTAGGAATTTTATCTCATTTTGAAGAGTAGCATGTAGCTTAGTATAGTTTCAAGAATTGAGAAAGAAGAGCCTATACAAATTATTTTTGCCTTCAGGGATATGTCACTTTTATTTTTTTATTTTTTGTTTTTTTTTTTGAGATAGGTTTTCTCTGTGTAACAGTCTAGCTGTCCTAGGCCAGGCTGGGCTGGAACCCACAGAGATTCACCTGTCTCTGCCTCACAAGTGCTGGGATTAAAGGCATGCACCTCCACTGCCCGGCCAGTAGATTACTTTTTTAAAAAAAGATTTATTTTTGTATGTGTATGAGTGTTTTGCTTGCATGTGTATCTGTAGATCATTTGCATACCTGGTACCTGAGGAAGTCAGAAGGGGGTGTTGGATCCCCTGCCACTAGAGTAATGGAGGGTTGGAAGCCACCAGATGGGTGCTGGGAACTGAACTTGGGTCCTCTGGGAGAGCACATGTTTTCAACTACTGAGCCATCTTTCTAGCCCTAGAGATTATATTTCAGAATGGCAAGATAGGATTTCTTAGAGGACTTGCACTTTTTTAATTTATGAAGAATGAAAAAGAGCTCATTTCTTCTTTTATAGACTTTTGTAGTGTGTATGTTTTTCCTTTTTTGCCGTGGAGAAGCAGCACAGTTATCTAGGAGACAAATAGGTAGCTCTGTAAAGGAGGACCAGAGAAAGAAGGGGCGTCCATCTGTTGGAGATAACAGCAGGCACTTTTGGCCGTGCGCGTGTCTCCATGTCTAGGAGCCTGGGCTTGGCAGACAGCTTCTAGAAGAGGAATTGCCCTCCCCCTGTTGCCCTTCCCGGCTCTCCCTCACCCCCACTCCCCTCTTTTCCTCACACTGCTCCTAGTTATCTGTTCGCCCGTTGTTTGCATCTGACTTCTACGCACAAGGACGAGTCTGGAGACAGTAGGATAGTTTCATCATCCCTCAAGTAAACTTCACTCCATTGGGAGTTTCATTTCCTGTACATTGTATTATATAGCTATAGTCTTCTGTGAGTGGCATGTTCTACTCAGCTCTCTGTTTTTAAGGTTCAGTTATGCTACTGTAGTATGTAGTGTGTGTCAGTGTCTTCTTGTATGGTTGAGCAATAATCCATTGTTGAGTCAGCTGCGTTCGTTGGTTTGTTGGTGGATTTTTTGATTGATCACACTTTATTGGCTGTTAGGAATCATGCTGGTAAAAGCATTCAGTTCTTAGACCCTACACGGTGGCTCACAATATTTCTAACTCCAGTTTTAGGAGATCCAATGTTTTTTTTTAAAGGAACTAATAGCTTTTTGTTTTCCTTCCTTCCTTCCTTCCCTCCTTCCCTCCCTCCCTCCTTCCCTCCCTTCTTCTTTCTTTCCTTTTTTTTTTCATACGTGGTTTCTCTGTGTAGCCCTGGTTGTCCCAGAGCTTGCTCTACAGACTAGGTGGCCTTGAACTCAGGTATTTGGCTGTGAACTCACAGGTATTTGCCTCCCTCTGCCTCTGGAGTTCTGGGATTAAAGGTGTGTGCCACCAGCACCTGGTAGAAGTGACATCTTTTTTTAAAAATCAGTGTTAGAATATGGATAAAATTCATGTAGAGATCTGTGTTTTCGTGTCATATCAATCCTGATACAGAACATTACTCTGGAAAGATTAAATAAAACCTTTCTAGTATGAGGTCTTGCTCATACTAGAGAGTAAGAACCGTAGGAAGATCAAGGAATTTCTTCGCCCTTTGGTTAAGGAGCTGACAGACATTTTTGCAGTCTTCTTTGTATAGCCTGTGCCAACTTTTTAATTAGAAGATTGCAGCCTTTTTCTAGGCAGGCTGATTGAAGTTGGTGCCTTCCTAGGAAAGCAGGGACTGAATTTCATATTCATATTCATATTCATATATACTGCCACCCCAAACCTCCCCCCACCCCCAGTTTCTCTGTATAGTCCTGGCTGTCCTGGAACTCACTCTGTAGACCAGGCTGGCCTCTTAACTCACAGAGATCTGGGATTTAAAAAAGGCCTATACCATCACACCCTGCCCAGCATTTTTTAAAAAAGGTTTTGCAGCTTCAGGAGGACTGCATGTAGCTGTAGGGGGGAGAGAGAGAGAGAGAGAGAGAGAGAGAGAGAGAGTGTGTGTGTGTGTGTGTGTGTGTGTGTGTTAGAGTTATAATCTGGAGTGGGGGATCTGATGACTCTCCACCTCTGCACAAGGAAGTGTTCTTCTGACTGGATCTTGTGAGGTCATGGGTAATGGCCAGGTCATGTCAAGAAGAAAGTGTTCTATAAGCACAGGCCCCTCTAGCTCCTAACGTTCTGTTTTCTCTTCCTTGCTGTTTGCTGAGCTATAGAGAGGGTAATACAGATATATGCTTATCCTCTTCCTTTCGGGGCCGAGCAGGGCTTGCCGTGCTCCAGCTCACTTATTCCTACTTACTTATTCTTGAGCAGTTTGACCAGTTAGAAGATTTGAAATTATGTAAAATTATGTGAAAAATTACGAAGTTTTCACAACGTAATGCTACCCATTGCAAAAACAAGCTTTCTTTACTGAGGCCAATAGCAGCAGTATTCTGCCTAAAAGCATAAATGTTTAGAAAGCAAATTGAAAGGTAAATTGTGCACATTTAACAACAAGCAGCAGTAGCTCTCTTTTTAGGGTCTGTGGTGTCCCCATCCACTGGCGTTTGTGTTACAGTACCAAACATTGGTTCCATTGGAGTAGGTCTTAAATTCAACTGGAAAATAGTTGGTTGTACTCAGAGTAGTTATGCCTTTATTATATCATTGGGAACATCACACTTGGTACACTGATGGCATTAACACATAGCTGAATAGCCTGCACAGTGCCTTCTATGACTACAAAAGCCAGTCAGCAGTCCTCATATTTATTCTTAGGCCCAATAGGGTCTCAGCATCTAGTTTTGGTATGTTACTGACTGACTCATTGGCAATAGCCTGTTTCATATGTGGAGCCTTTGAGGCCTCTTTGGCTAATAATTCAGGGATGCAATCTATTCCTGGCACTTGAATTTTTATTCAGTAACCTTATGGCTTCTAGGGGTGTCTTCAAGTTTTAAATCACTTTTAACTTTTTTTGTTGTTGTTGTTCTTCTTTTTTGTTTTTCAAGACAGGGTTTCTCTGTATAGTCCTGGCTGTCCTGGAACTCACTCTGTGGACGAGGCTGGCCTCGAACTCAGAAATCCGCCGGTCTCTGCCTCCCAAGTGCTGGGACTAAAGGTGTGCACCACCACTGCCTGACCAGTTTCAACACTTAAAAGGACAAACTTTTGTAGGATTTTCTCAGTCACTTATCAGCTATCTTCTGTGCCTTACCTATCCCTAAAATGTAGAGTTTAACCGTCACCTGGCTCCTGATCCCTTTGTGGACTGATTTCCCACCCTCACTCCTTTAGATGCTTTTGCTCATATTTCAGATGCACTCCTAAGTCTGTAGTACATTCAGAGGTTAGTGTTAGTAACACTTATTTTTTTAAAAGAGCTATTTATTTTATGTGTGTGAGTACACTGTCGCTGTCTTCAGACACACCAGCAGAGGGCATCAGATCCCATTACAGATGGCTGTGAGCCACCATGTGGTTGCTGGGAATTGAACTCAGGACCTCTGGAAGAGCAGTCGGTGGTCTTAACCACTGAGCTATCTCTCCAGCTGTAAGACTTTTTTAAAAACAAAGTTGGGAACAATCTTTAAAGGCCCTTTTCTGTCCATTCCAAACAAGTGTCAGCTGGCCTTGGGCTTCAGCAGGTGATGGGGTAGTTTTAAAAAACAAAACAACAGTGAGCTACCGTTTCTCCGCTAGCTACCGTTTCTCCGCCTCGCCAGGGCTGAAGTGAAACTAGGGTCATGCTGTGCTTCTCTTCTTGTGCTTGTTCTTGCTCTTAGGGTCTCATGTGCTTTTCGTGCTCGCCACAGCCTCTCCATTGGCCACATCTGGCTGTTGAAAGGGATCAGAGCTGGCAACTTTCCCAGAAGAAGAAGCACACATAGCATTCTTTTGGGGAGAATATTTACCAAGACAAGCTCAGCTCAGTCTTTTTCACATTTACCATTTTATCTCCATATCTGTCTGCTGTTGATGCTCATAAGTCCTGCCAGAAACCAAGGCATACCTGGCCCCATCATCCACCCAGGCACAAACATTCTTCAATTAGTAGGTGACCATTACATCTGTAGTTCAGTACAGAGCCATTAGTCACCCTGATCGGTCCTCATATGGTAGCAGACAACCCGTGGCTACCCTGTGAGCAGCAGCTGAGCCGGTTCACACCATTTATTTCCTCCACAACAGCCAGTACAATGGAAACTACTTGCATGTCTTCTACGCCTTTGGTGAACTGTTGTGTTTTAGAATTTATAGATGCTCTTAAACACAGTAGTAGTCTTTCTTTTTGTCAAAAAATTCCCTTGCAACTTCGATTTTCACAAATCCTTTACAATAGATAAGATAAAAAAATATGTATATATTTCCGTGTCCACCGTGTGTGTGTGTGTGTGTGTGTGTGTGTGTGTGTGTGTGTGTGTGTGTATATTCTGTGCAGTGACAGAGGAGGTCAGAAAACGTGGAATCCTCTACAGCCTGAGTTCCAGGCAGTTGTGAGCTGCTGAC
>JADRCH010000181.1:1699968-1758476 GCA_019843965.1 Rhynchomys soricoides | reverse complement strand
TCTTCTTCTTCTTCTTCTTCTTCTTCTTCTTCTTCTTCTTCTTCTTCCTTCTTCCTTCTTCCTTCTTCCTTCTTCCTTCTTCCTTCTTCCTCCTTCTTCCTTCTTCCTTCTTCTTCTTTTTTTTTTTTTCTTCGAGACAGGGTTTCTCTGTGTAGCCCTGGCTCTCCTAGAACTCACTCTGTAGACCACGCTGGCCTCGAACTCAGAAATCTACCTGCCTCTGCCTCCCAAGTGCTGGGATTAAAGGCATGCGCCACCACTGCCCAGCGCTACTTCTTGTTTAAACAATACTTCAAGCCTCCAGAGCCAACTGTTAAAGCTGTACAGTATTCAGGGAAAATCTTTCTGTTTAATGCTTCAGTGGTTAGGAAAATGTCCCAGAAAATGGACATACAGAGAAGCCACCTATGAGTGAGTTTTCTGTATCCTGGAAGGCTAGTTGGGTCCACTCCATAGTGAGTGGTCTTACTTCTCAGTCTTCAGTCCTTCCTGGTGCATACGTGCTCCTTTCACGCATATGATGAACAGAGAGGATTTCTCAGGGCAGGGCTTCCTGTACTTAAGGCAGGTCTTAAGGCTTTGTTTCTGATGAGTTCTGGTTTTCCTGGTCTTCTTGAAAGTGTTTCAGCTTCCTCTTTAATTTGCCTATTGTACTCCTGTGTTGGTGATGCCCATAGAAATGCGTCTAAAGAAACAGGGTTTACTGATGATTTTTGTGATAAATTGTATAGGCTGTTGTTTTACCTCTGAAAGCGTTTGAATGGCATTTCTTTCCTTTTTTGTCCCCTTTGACTTTTTTTTTTTAGCTTCCTTGCCTTTTGTTTTAGCAGCTGCAGTGTCTCGGAAGAAAAAACGAAGAATGGGAACCTATAGTTTAGTTCCCAAGAAAAAGACCAAAGTATTAAAGCAGAGGACGGTGATTGAGATGTTTAAAAGCATAACTCATTCCACTGTGGGCGCCAAGGTAAGAGGGCTGCGGGGATTGTTTGCACATACTCTTGGAAATAATGTTCCTGGTTCCAAAGTTCCTGGCCAAAAGAACATTTTGTCGAGGTCATTACTAATTTAATGACCTTAATTACCATAAAAGGAAGTAGAGTCTTGAGCTCTTCTGATGTAGCATAGCCTCGTATAGGTGGCTTGCTGGCCCCCAGCACATATTCCAGGCATCTTTCCTGTCGGCTTCTCCAGATGGCAGTTGCCATTGCTCCCCAGTCCTGCAGACATTTACATCTCCTGTCATATGAGTTCATAGTGAGTCAGTCAAGTTTTCATGTGCTGGGCCGTGCACTCCTGAGAACTGTGAACCGCTGTGTTCCAGGGTGAGAAAGCCTTAGATGATAGTGCCCTGCATGTAAATGGAGAGAGCTTGGAGATGGACTCAGAAGATGAAGACTCTGATGAGCTGGAGGACGATGAGGACCATGGAGCTGAGCAAGCTGCTGCCTTTCCCACCGAGGACAGTAGGACTTCTAAAGAGAGCATGTCTGAGTCTGACCGTGCTGCAAAGGTAGGACTCCACTTCCCCAGGTGGTGGCACTAGTGAGCAAAACCATGCCGTCTACTGTAGCTTCTAAGATTCTGGGCACTGCTACATGCTGGTGATGGTTTTTTCTTTCATTTCCCTTTTTATTTAACATTTATAAAAAAATTAAGTAGCTGGGCATGGTGGCTCAGGAGGTAGAGGCAGGCAGAGTCCTGAGTTCAAGGCCAGTCTGTTCTATATAGTGAGTTTCATGCCTGCCAGAACTACATAGTAATACTCCATTTCCAAAGCATGAAAAAGAAGAAAAAGTGAGCGGGGCCGGAGCGAGCCGGAGCAAGGGGGGTGGGGTAAAGAAAAAGAAGAAAAAAATTAAATATCTGTCAGTCAGTAAAAGAACCAAGAAACAAAAGGTAGATCAAAAAGAAAATGTCATTAGTGGAAAACAGAATACAGTGGCTAGAGTAAATCCCACCTAGTCATTAGTGGTCTTGTTATGTAAACTAATTTTGAAGAATAAAGATAGAAAAAGCATTGCTGCCCATTCTGAGGCAGCATCCCTGTGACAGCCCTAATAGTAGTCACACACAGCTGTGTGCTCTAACAGTAATGGCCAGGGAAGGTTGTTTGATTCCTAGGAATTCTTAACTGGGCTTACCAAATTAACAAAGAAAAGCCAAAGAGTGATGCTCAAAAAAGCCCCCTCCTCCCCTTCCCCCGTGTAGCCCTGGCTGTCTTAGAACTACTCACTATGTAGACCAGGCTGGCCTCAAACTCAGTCTTTGTCTCCCCAGTGCTGGGATTAAAGACATGGACCACCAGTGCCTGGCTTCCAGCCAAGTCAGACAGGATGTCATGTACCTATAGACTCAGACGCTTGGAGGATTGAGGCAGTAGGATTAATTGAGCCTAAGACTTTGAGACTGGTTAGCATTGCATTCCAAGATCCTATCATATAATTAAGTAGGCAAAAAATGCCTCCTAAGTGCCAGCACTAAAATTGTGCTCAACAAGCAGAACCTCACAGTGCATCCTTTTTGTTTGTTTGATTCTCTTGTTCTCATATAGCTTGTCTCACCCACTCTGTTTAGACCTTTGTTCATTTTCATTCTTGTAGAATCCAGGTGACCTGGAGAACTCTGAGACGGTTTAAGGAGATCTGGGAGGCTGGAACTGTCATCGTGTGCTCAGATGGCTGCCTCTTCTGTCCTGTCTTGTGTCTTATTACTGTGGTGTTAGAGAAGTACCTGAGCGTTCTATATCTGGATCCATGTCTGGTAGCAGGAACAAGGGAGTCTGGGCCTAGTGTGGGCTTTTGAAACCTCAAAGCCCATCCCCAGTGACACACACACTTCCTCCAACAAGGCCACACCTCCTAATCCTTATAATCTTTTCAAATACCAATACTCTTCAGTGACCGAGCCTTCAAATCTACGAGCCTGTGGGGCCCATTCTCACTCAAACCACCACAGATGCTTTCTTCTGTGAAGAACTTGATCAAGTATCAGCCATTTATCTATAGATATTAAGTTGCCTGTCTTTTTCTCATTTTGTAGAAGGTCTTTGATTCAGAAATGATTCCTGTTTATGTAGTCAGCACAAGATCATATTCTACTGTGGGCTTGCTGAGTCATAGTCAGATGGGTATTCTCATCTAGCTGTGTGGATTAGAAGCTAATTTAGATATATTTGGGCACACTGGCTGTTTTGAGTGCCTTACCTCTTAGCTGGACAGCTGGTGGTGTAGAGCAGAGTTGTCCCCGCTGTTTTTATACTGAGCACAGCTTCCTCTGCCCACTGATAGTTGCACTGCATTTGGCTCCTTACTTCTGGTTTATTCTTTGCCCACTAGTGCTCTTTTGTTGTTACTGGTTTTTGTTGTTGGTTTGTTTTGTTTTGGCAGGGAGTAGGTGATGGTGGTGAAAACAGGGTTTCTGTGCAGCCTTGGCTGTTCTGGAACTCCTGTCGACCAGGCTGGTCTCACACTCCTAGAGGCCCTCCTGCTTCTGCTGCCTGAGTGCTAGGGATAGAGTTGTGTGCCACCCAACAACCAACAACCACCTGGTACTCGTTTCTTCCCCTTTGTTTTCTTTCTCACGTGTGCCATATATGTAATTGTCAAGCAGCGTTTTAAAAGTGATCTATCCCTTTCTGTGTATCTCCTTTTCTAATTGGTAGTTGTATTGCTCAGTCACGTTTAAAATTAAACAAAACAACTTAAATAAAATTAACAAAGTACCAGAGTCCTACAGTGAAGGTTATGTTTAATGATGAAAATTGAAAGCATTTTGGTTACCAGTCATAAAATGAGGGTGAGTTTGCTGCTTTTAGCTTTAACACAAGGAGAATAACATTGACTGTTTTGACTGACGTTATAAGAAAAAAAGCCAGAAAGAAAATTTAATATTTAGAAGGAGAAGAGAGAACATAAAAATCCACCGTAAAATCTTGGAAAATCCTAGAAAACTTATAGCCATTGAACTAAACTTCTATGTGATCAACACATAGACATCTCCTGTTTCCATTAAAGTTAGAGTAAACACCAGCATATTTATAAATGTTTAGGCTTGCTTTTTAAACGTCAACTAGAAAATTAGTGTGGTGTGGTGGCACTTACCTTTAATCCCAGCACCAGGAGGCAGAGACAGGGTAATTTTTGTCATCTCCAGAGTACCTAGGGTAGGTGACACATTCAACAATAATGTGGTATAAGAGAACAGCCGAGGGGCTGGAGAGATTTCTCAGTGGTTAAGAGCATGACTGTTCTTCCGAAGATCTTGAGTTCGAATCCCAGCAACCACATGGTGGCTCACAACCATCTGTAATGAGATCTGATGCCCTCTTCTGGGGTTTCTGAAGACAGCAACAGTGTACTTACATATAATAAATAAATAAATCTTGGGGGGGGGGGGAGAACAGCTGAAATTTGCTAAATTAGGTTAGCAAGAGACCTGCCATTGATGCAAATAAAAACTGCATTGTTCTAGGTTTATCTCTAAGTTGAGAACAGTTCCATCAAAGTCTAATGAGAACTTTCTGTAGAGCTTCAAATTCTGAAGTTGATGGGTTATCTAGATGAAGAACAGTTGTGGGAATTATGTGAGGGAATGTAGGAGTCGTCGTCAGTGTTGAGAATGGGCAAGACAAGAGATTGGATGTTAGTGAGTTCTCGCAGAGAGGGGTACCATCTGACTCAGGAGCGCTGCATCTGGCCTCGTCTGCCTTTATGTCGAAGGACCTTGGCTTGTTTGGAATGCAACTCGGCTGTGAAGCCCACAGGTTCTGTTGAGCTGGGAATATCAGAGAGAATTCGTAAGATACTCTGCAGTAGATCCTACAGAGAGACTGCAGCACACCAGAGACCGTAGTACTGACTTAGAGTGAGTGGATCTGGGGCAAGTGGACACTATATCCATTCATTGACAATGTAGGTAGAAATGATAAATATAGTAGTAAAAACAAGGGATAGTCCGCTGTAGAAAGGATTCCAAATCTTAAGTTTATTGAAGTATGTCCTGTAGGGAAACAGGTTAGGAATAGACTCAGTGTAGCTGGACATGGTCAGGCTATAGAGCAGTGATGGCTTCTGGGACTAGACCTTGGTGAGTGGAGATAGGTTTGGTTATGTATTATTTTATAGCTCTTTAGAATATTCTACCCCACCCCCCACCGTGTGTGTGTGTGTGTGTGTGTGTGTGTGTGTGTGTGTGTTACTACTTTTTACAGATATCTGGCATGCCTTGCATGTACAGTTACCTCCAAGGTGCAGTTAATTCATTTGAGTCATCAGAGTGAGTCCATTTGGGATAGAGTATCTTAGCAGGGAATGTTAGCAGAAACTCTGGTATCTTGTTGTCTGCTTGGAAATGCCCTGGCCAGGGCCATCCAGACAGCTTGTTTCTACCTTGGGGGCAGACAGTGAGGTCCCTTCCATGTATGTCTGGCAGTGTTTTTTAACATTTGTTTTGGATCCATCTGTCTTCTGCTATAAGATCTAATTGGTTTTTGTTTTTATTTGGCTTGATCAGATGGATGGCGATTCAGAGGAGGAGCAGGAGTCTCCTGACACAGGGGAGGATGAAGACGGTGGAGACGAGTCTGACCTGGTAACCTCACATTGTTCTTATGCTTACGTAATTCAGATCTGCAGCTGGGAGCACTGGTGGCACCTCTCGTGTATGCTGAGGGTCACAGGTCTGGCCTGAAGGCAGAATGCTGAAGGAGGGACAGGTAAAGCACCTGTGCTGATGTGCTTGTTGGGATCTGTCAGCAGGCCAGGCTCTGAGGGAAGGAAGGGGGTAGGTCTACAGTTTGGTTTTTCATAGCAGCAGTGCGTTGGGCTGCATTGCTGCTAAGAGAGGAGCTGTTGGATTTGAGCCGTCCTTTTTATCTGGCAGATAGGAGCTGAGATTTGTAGGGGCTGTGTATGTTGGAAATCGGGAAATCGCAGGAATGGAGTCTCAGGAGTAGCTTATGTGTGACTGTTGAGTAGAGAAGGTGAGAACTCGTTAGCTTGAGGAAGAGGTACTATGTGTGGGATAAAGTATTGGACCAGGAGCTGACGAGGGAGCAAGTCTCCCCTGGTGTCAGGCTGCTGTGGAGCAAGTCTCCCCTGGTGTCTGTCTGTCAGGCTGCTGTGGTGGAAGGAGAGGAGGACAGGTACAGAGTCTGGGTTTGCTGAGGAAACGTTTCCGGGGTTCCGTAGCATGATCCAGACAGTGGAAACTTGAAGTTTTTCAGAAGTATTTCTGTGTGAAAACATAGGATAAAGTGGGGTTGGGGTTGCATGTAGGGAGGAAGCCGGACCACAGAAGCGTGTGTTGTGGAGATGTTCCTCATCACTATTTTCTGGGGTGACTGACATAGACCCAACATCCAACCCAGAGCTTGGATGATTGCACATACTCGTCCAAGAATATTGGGATGGCTTGACATGCTGTGCTATGTGACTCTACTGATGTGTCAGCATAATGTTCCTAGTGTCTGTATATGTCCTTGGGAAGTAGGGTTGAGAGACCCACGTGCTTTCTTCATGTGACCTCTTTCCAGCATCTCTTAGCACTAGAATTGGTGCTATAGGACAGTTGTGGTTTGTGGTAGATGTCCTTTCTACTCTTGCAACGTAGGTACAGATATGGCATCTCTTGTGTTTATATAAATTGATTATCCCTCTTTCTTGTTCTGCATGTACTATGCACCTGTGTGATTCTAGGGCACACTGAACATTGTTCCTTCCTGAGTGAGATGAGTGGATATGTAGAGTGAAAAGTAAATTACATACTGAGCTTTTTTTACTTAGTCCTGGGGAGAAATTTCCAATTTATTTTTTTTCCATTGTGTCAAACTCAAATAAAACTTATGCATTATAAATTAGTTTTCTTGTCTTGTTGCCTCTAAAAGGACTGGGCTTACTAGGCTTACTGGCCTTACTGAGATGTTTAGGAACAGCATAGGTACCTTTAGAATGTAACCCAGAAATGTGCAAAAATGAAGTGGATCTGTTAGAAGAAGAAACAAGTATTTGATTTTAGAGGCAAAAAAACCTTAGTTCCTTCTGCTCAGGAGCTCCCCTGCTTTGCCTCTGACATGCTTGCCCTTTGGTCCTCCAGAGTTCTGAATCCAGTATCAAGAAGAAATTTCTCAAGAGGAGAGGGAAGACTGACAGCCCCTGGATCAAACCTGCTCGGAAAAGGAGGCGGAGAAGTAGAAAGAAGCCAAGCAGCATGCTTGGTGAGCACTGTGGAGCTGGGGTGTGTCAGCAGGAAGCTGGCTGGGGCTGGTTTGTGTGAAGCATTTCACTTGAAAAGAGGCTCTCCTGTAAAATGTTCTAAATGACTTCTTTAGAGACACATAAGTGATCCTCAGGTAGTTTGCTTTGTTACCAAACCTAGGTTGATTCTGGCTTCATTTCTGAGCAGGAGCCAACTTGGATAGTGTCCCCTGCACAGAAGTTGTTTCTTTTCCTGGGTGGACATGTCCCATACCATGGCTACCTCTGTGGCCTGAGTGGTGTGTGCCTCATCCATAGGCCTTAGGAATAGTTTGTTAAGGTGAGTTCAGGAAGATCAGAGAGGCAAAGGGTTAATGCCAAGTTCATTGTGTAGCTTTGTTGAGTTGTTCCTGGCACACAGTGGGATGTTTACAAATCATAGTATAGAACGCTCTTCAGGATCAGGTCAGCATTGTACTCACCCTTAGAAGTCCCTGCCCTGCTGCCCTGGAGAACTTCCCTCCTCCTCTAGGACCACCTCCCAGGTCCCAGGCAGCCCTTGATGCTCTGTGCTCCTGCTAGGCTAGTACTAGAACTCCGTGTGAGCCTTCCTGTTGTGTGTGTCCTAACAGGTATTTTGTTCCCTTCTAAGAAGTGTACCAGCTGTGTGGGACACTATTGCTTGTCAGTCATTTCTTGAGGGTGGACCCTGCTCTCTGCTAGGTTAAAAACAGGCGTTTTACCTCTCTGGCTCACCTAGCTCAGTCATATGCAGTGTGCTCAGGTCTCTGGGAATCTACTAAACTTTTCTGAACTATGGGTCTCATCGTACATCACCCAGCACAGTACCTGGGCTGTGGATTCCCCTCTGTCCTTGCCACTGCTTGATGGGGTCTATCTTTAAACCTTCAGTGCTTCCAGCGGGTGTGCAGTGGTCCTCAGTAGCTTCAGTGTGTTCTTTCCAGATCGGTGATAAGATGGAGCATCACACCTTGTGTATATTTTCTTTTCTGAAGTGTGTATTTGTATCTTTCATTCCTTCTCACTGAGTTGTAAGTGCTCTTTAAATGTTCTAGGTAGAATTTTAATCAGATGAATATTTTACATGTTTTGTACCTAGTCTGTGGCTTGCTTTTCCATTTTCCTAACAGTATATTTAGGTAAGAACAGCTAGTAAAGTTTTACATTGAAGTCAAATTTATGAGTTGTTTTCTTTTGTGGTTCTTGCTTTTTGCGCTAAGAAATCCTTGAGTAGACCAGGTGACCAGTACGAGGCCCACATTTTCTTCCCATGCTTTCAGCATTCACACAGGTCCTCAGTGCTCTGGGTCAGCGTTGGCGTGTGTGAGGAGACATGTGTTGGTCCCTCTGTGGGCATGCACTCCATCAGTGGCCAAAAAAGACGATTACTTTTTTTTTTAAGATTTACTTATTTTTATTCATGTGTATGAGTGTCTGCCTATATATGTATATGCATACATATACACGACCGGTTACCCTGGAGCTCAGAAGAGGGTGTCAGGTTCCCAGAAACTAGGGTCACAGATGAGTGTGAGCCACTCTGGGCGGCAGCAGGTATTATTAACCACTGCTCTTCAGCCCCCAAATCCAATTCTAACCTTATTTATTTCTTTGGAATTTTTGTCATCAGTGGTGTGTGGGTGGCTCTTCTGAGTTTTTAAGTCTGCTGCATTTCCTCATTTGCTTATTATCTTCATGCTGCACAGACAGTTGTTTGTTTAGCTTCTTCTGACAGAAAAGAAGGTTTGTGGGCTAGACCCTATGAGACAGCCATGCGACATTGGAAGGACTAGAGAGACTTGTGGGGTTTGTCGATACAGGGCTTGTGTGCCTTCCTTAGTACCTCATCTGCCGTTCATTCATGCTGCCGTTTGTTCTCACCAGCTGTCAGCTGCCCTTTGAGATCAGAAAATCCACGTGGTTTTCTGTTGGCTTTGACAAATGTCCAATGCTAAAGGATACTTTGAAGGTAGAGATTCTGTCTTTGTCATTTTGACTTCAGAGTATAAAATGCATACTTAGATATTTACTGGAAATAATGAATTTTATTGTTTTATGTAAAATGTTTAAAAATGTAAGTCTATTTATGTTTTTGAAATTTCTTGTCTAAGATCTTGGTGCAGAATACAGTTGGATTGAAATATATTGGCACCATACCTCCGTTATTAATGGTTCATTTATTTCTGGTCATTTACATAATATTGCATATTGATATTTTTAGAAGATTCAATGTAAGGTATAGTATGGAACATTAGACACACTTTTTAGGGCTCCACATGAGATTTCTTTATATTTGGGAATGCTGTATTTTGTACAGGTGTCTCGGACTCTCCCTCATCTCCAAGGATGAGAGCCTCCATAAGTCTTTGTACCTACTCTGTGAGGTCTCTTTGGAGCCAGCCATCTTGACATGTTTGGATTTTATTGCGCTTTAGTGAGTGGCCTGTGATGGGCAGCTCCATGGTTAGGCTGTTTCGTAATCTTAATGTTTCATCATTTTCAAACTTGCAAGTCAGATTTTTCTGCCCTACTTTAAGCTTTCAAACAATTTACAGAAATTTCTCACTTTTTTGAGATATGGTCTCACTACGCCGTGTCTGTCTTTAGGAGATTGAGCTGCCACTGCCTTCCTAAGTGCTGGAATTAAAGGCATGTACTGCCAGGCTGGGTTCATTTACCACATTTTTATTCATTTTCTTAATTACTTTACCAGTTTTTATTTAGCACATCTGGACATAAGTTGTATTAGCTGGAGCTGAAGCGATGGCTAAGCAGTTAGGAGCACTGGGTGCTCCTTCAAGAGTTGAATGCCCAGCACCCACATGCTGGCTCACAACTGTCCATAACTTCCGTCACCTCAGAAGGCATCCGATGTACACGTGGGACATATATATACACAAAGGCCAAACACTGATAAGCATAAAATCATTAAATAAATCTACATTTTTTTTTTAACTTGAAAAAAGAATGGAATATGTGCATGATTGTTTTTTGGGTGGGGGTGAGGGAAATCTTACTCTGTAGCCCAGGATAGCTTAGAATGCATTGTTCACTCCATGCTGGCCTTGTTCTTCCTAGTGCTATTAGAAACATGAGGCACAATTCTGGCTTCTTCGATTTTTCTAGTCAGCCTCTTTCTTGTGGAACTGGGTATACATGGGGAATATGATACTAGAACCCGAAGTGGTCTAGGTAGTGGTATTTAAACTCCTCAGAGTCCGTTAGAATGGATTATTTTTCCGGGAACTGGCCTTTTAATTAGAATGTTTGTTGCTGTGTTTTATTTTTGGTTTTAAGCAGAAGTATTTGGGTTATTTTGTGGGTGTGTTCTATGTAGGTTAGAGGACCCCTTATGGGAGAAGACTCCACCTTCTGGGTTCTGTACATTGAACTCAGGTTGTTGGACTTGGCTACAAGCACTGTTACCTACCGACCATCTCTGCAGTCTTCCTGGGATGTTGTGAATGTAGCTATTGGGCAGTTTTTCATGATATGTGCGTTCTGTGTATAGGTTCCGAGGCTTGTAAGTCATCTCCAGGAAGCATGGAGCAGGCAGCTCTGGGAGACAGCGCTGGGTATATGGAAGTCTCTCTGGATTCCCTGGATCTCCGAGTCAGAGGAATTCTGTCTTCCCAGGCGGAAAATGAAGGTTGGTGTTAAGAGTGTTGCTTGCTTACTGGCCCAGCTCTCCGTGTTAGCCTGATGCCCCCTGGTGGATAATGATGGACAGTTTGACAAAGCACTCATTATTTAAAGGTGACTGAATAGACACGGTGCAGATCATTTGCCAGGTCATTAACTGCTCAGGTGGGAGACAGAAAGTGTGAGAGCCCTCTAAGAATGAAGCAGCAGAAGCCGTTTGCAGTATTTGGAGTGCTAGTAATTGTGTTTCACAGTGTGTTCCCAATTGTGAGCAGACACACTTTGAGTGCAGGATGCCACTCTTCTCTGGATGTAGTAGGTATATATTTTGTGCGGTGTGCCTATAAGTGATCTCTGATTTTAGCTCTGCTTGGTTGTAGCTTGTCTTCTAGCTTCTCTTGAGCTGACCTTCCTCTGATGTGTGTGCAATGGAGTACAGCTTCCAGGCATGGCTGCAGTAGTATCTGCCACTGCACCTGGATCATTGTGGCTTGCTCTCTTTCTTTTTTACCTGCTCCCCTTCCTTTAAATCACTTAAAAACCTTCTAGCAATGAAAACTAACCAATTAATGATATTTTAAAAATCTTTTATGAAACAGAATGCTAAGGGGAAATTTAGGACTCCACAGCTGTTTACACTCTGTTCAGATTTTTAAAGCACAGTTGTGTTTACTGTAGCGATTTAATGATAAAGGGCAGACACCCCGCTTTTAAGATTTTATATGCTTAGGAAACTGTGACTTACCTTTGTAATTTAGTAATGTCGTAAACCATATCTTTTGCCTCTCATGTGAATTTTGGGTTTGTTCAAAAAGAAATTGTTTTTTTGTTTTTTTTGTTTTTGTTTTTTCTTCTCACAAGTAGAGCACAAGCCCTTTCAAATTTCACAAAGCCCCATTGTAGATAGCTTGTATCTCCTTTCTAAGTTAAATTGAACCATGTTTTAAGTATTGTAAACTTCTAGATTTGGATGATTAGATATTTAGTTGTAATCAGGAAATAATGTTTTATCAAATCAACTCCATTACTGTTCAGCAGAATCCCGCCTGTTGGAGGGGCAATAAGAGGAGATTGTGATGGGATTTAGGCGACCCTTTTATGTAGACATGTGCTGTCCCATCTCTGATACAAGTGAAGGGCAGGGACAATAAATACAACTATAGACCTAAGAGGGAAACCATCTAGAATGGTTGTGTCCAGGTTCCTGAGATGGGCGGGCGGGTGGGTGGGCGGGCCGGTGGGCTTGGGGTGGCTTGTAAAGTTTTTCCCTTGGATTCTGTGGCATTTTATAGATTGACCTACCTGTGATTGATCAACACTGATTCATCAATCAGTGATTGGTTTGTATACAACAGACATGCTTTTGACTTAGAGAGTCAGCACCTTGATGGAAAGCAGCATTGCCTACTTGCCTTCATTTTTCAAGTATAGAACTGGGATACCTGAAGGCAGGTAGTGGACAGCAGTTCTCGGGAATTTGCTGAGGCTGGTCAGTGCAATCAGATGGTCAATCCAGTTTCAGCTCAAGAGGGTCTAGGCTTGAGCTGAGGACCTAGGTGAATATTTTTGCTGAGGTTATAAATCATTGTTTGCTTTGTCTTTTCCACTATGTTTGCTTGTAGGTGTGTGAAGGTAATAGGCTGAGGACTTGAGTTTGGGTAAAGACAGGAGATAAGGACACTGGCAGTGTGGGTGATCAGGGGAGCCCAGGCTCAGGTGAGAGTTGGTGTGTGCTTACTCCTGTCGAGGTCGTGAGATGTACAAGAGTGGAGGCAGTCAATGAGGTGGGCTAAAGGCTCACACAATAGCCAACACTGTTCAGAGCCTCAGACAGTTTATACTCCGAGGGTTGAGAGGTGTCACGTGAGTAAAGCGTATAATCACAAGGGTAAGTCACCCATGGCAGACAGGCCACTGGTAGCAGGGAGCCATGTGCTCCATAGAGGCTTATGAACAAGCAACAATGTCCAGTTGTAATGAATAATCTGAAGTAAGCTCACTCCTCTCTCTACCTGAGAGGGGCGCAAAAGCACATTCCAAGAGCAGTTCTGTGGTTTTTTTCAAGAAACAGAGGTCACAAAGCTCTTCTAGTGGTTTCTTGGGGTTTTTCACAAGCATTTAGAAATCTCCTTACACAACTCCATTCTTGAGCCATGTTCTGACAGTGTGCACACGTGAAGGTTGTGGCAGTTTCTTGTTTTGATGTCTCAGTAGTTCTTCATTGTAGAGATTGAAGCACACCCACATCGATCTATGCAGATGTGTGTAGTCTGACAGTGCTGCCCAGAAGTCTACAGATGGTCGGCGTGGCAGTAGGATATTTGCTTGAGCACATCTCTGTGTGTGTGTGCGCGCGTGTGTGTGTGCGTGCGCACGTTTCTACTTATGCCAGGTTACTGAGCAGGAACCACTTACAAGCCCATTTGATACTTTCTGTAATTCTGGTTTGAGTTTTACTTTAGATTTTCTGACTTTTTGCTGTGTAGGGGAATTCAGGTAGCTAGATTTGTTTGCAGTCAGTTCCCTTTTTCCACAGAAGTTTGTTGTCTTTGAGACAGTGTTTTATTTAGCCTAGCATGCCCTTTACTTCCCCGTGTTGTCAGATTGGCCTGGGATTTCTGATGTTTCTGCCTCTTACCTCCTGAGTGCTGAGATTATAAGCATGTACGATGACACCCATTGTCTTCAGTGCTGAGGATCTAACACAGGGCTTGGTGCAGGCTAGGTACACATGCTGCCAACTGAGCATTTATTAGCCCTTTGTGGGGACTAGATTGGCTAGGACCCATAACACGTCGAGAGGCCAGAGGTAAACAGTGAATGGCTTCCTGCGGTAAAGGTGGATCCTGGGTTCGGCATAGCATTGCTAGAGACCAACCGAGGCACTGTGTGTCTATGGAGAGTTTGAGTTCTTTGTAGACCAGGCAGTTCAATCCAAAAGCAGTTCAGGGTTCAGTGTGTGTGTGTGTGTGTGTGGGTGTGTGGTGGGGGTGGTGGTGGTGGTGGTGGTTTCATGGAAGGTTTGTGTTGAGCAAACTGGAAGTTGGGCAGAAAAGTAATTTGGTTACAGTTATTTGTTCTATTCTGTTGATGAGTCCCTTGATAAATCACATAGCTAGTTCTGAGTGGTTGAAGTTAACCATTTCATTTTTCTGTAATCCAGGCATTCAGAAGAAATAGCTCAAAATTAGTTTTTATGAAATGAGCTAGCTAGCTTGAGGTGCTCAGGGTTCTTTGGGTATGGTCTCAGTGAGAATTACTGTAATAGTTTTTCATTAAATTAATTAATTATTTAATACTTGAGACAGGGTCCAGCTATGCAACCTGGATGTATTGGAACCTGCTAAGTAGTGCGGGGTGGTCTAGAACAAAAGAGATCTTCCTGTGTCTGTCTGCAAAGTGTTGGGGTTAAAGGCCTTTGCTGTCTTCTAGGGTCCTAGTCTGGTTTAGGCATTGGTATTAGTTGATTATTTTTAGAGCTGCAGTGCTGTCTCAAACACAGCTCATCTTCTATCTCTGTGGTTTAACAAGAAAGAGGAGATGGTTTGCTCCAATGTCGTTTGGATGTAGCAGTCCTGGAAACTACTAGCTTCCAGGATCCCAGAATCCTTTTTGCATGTTCTTTCTAGGATGGGGTAAGCTTAGCTTTACAGTGCTTAGGGTTTCCTTCAATCTTACGGCTTTTGTTTTTCAGTGTGGTGTTAGGCACTATGTTATTATGAACATTTTTGATTGTCTGTCTGTCTGTCATCTATCATGTGTGTAGGCATGTGGGCCATGGCATGCATGTGTAGAGGTTCAAAGACAACTTTTTGCTTCTTTTCTACCATGTGGGTCCTGGGGATTGAACTTGGGTATTTAGACTTGACCCTTTCTCACCAAGCCATCTCACCTGTCCCACTTTCCTTTGTTTCCCTCTTCAGCCTATTATATGGATTCTTTGGCTGGTGAATAATGTTTTAGGTAATGATTAAACCATTATTAAAACCTTCTGCATGGAGTTTCTTTTTATGGGTATAACTTAGAACCAAATGAGGGAAATAATGTCTCAACATGTAGTGAAACCTTTTCTTGCTTGAAAACTGGATTTAGGAATTGCTGATGAACTTGCAGCCTGACCTATGACATGGACATGTAGATATAAATGAGTGAGGTGTTTTGGAGGATTTGGTGGCTGATATGCTTGTGGGTGAGATACAGTCTACTGCCTCCCTTCCCATGTAGGACGGTACAAGAGTACAGAACACTTGCCACTGAGCAGTGCTGATGTGTGATTTCAGGGTATAGCTCATTGTGAAGACTGTAATTGATTGTTCTCTGGACAACCCTTTGTAGGTCAGGGTTGCTTGAGCTGATGTGTCTGTGTGACTTAGGGCTGGCCAATGGTCCGGATGTGCTGGAGACGGATGGCCTCCAGGAAGTGCCTCTCTGCAGCTGCCGCATGGAAACCCCCAAGAGCCGCGAGATCAGCACCCTGGCCAACAACCAGTGCATGGCCACTGAGAGCGTGGATCACGAAGTAAGCATGTTCATTTTTCCTTAAAACGGCAACAAGGGCTGCCATACTTCAGAGTCACAGGGTTTTCTGCTACCTTAGTCAGTAGTGTCAGATAACTGGGAATCTACACAGTATTGCTTTAAAAAACAAACAAAGCAAGGAAGATGGGGCTGGAGAGATGGCTCAGTGGTAAACAGCACATGCTGCTCTTACAGAGGACCCAAGTTCAGTTCCCAGCAACCACATCAAGTGACTCACAGCTCCTGTGACTCCAGCCTCAAGGATCCACTTGCCCCTTTCTGGTTTCTCTGGGCATATCATTCTTACATATTTCATTCCTTTGTCATACACACAAATAAAAATAAAATCCTTTTAAAAAAAGGAAGATGGTATACAAACTGTCGTTGAGTGAAAGTGGCATGTTTCAAGATCATGCTTTTACCAAGGGTCTTACCATTGTGTTCTGTTTCCTGAGAAGAACACAGAGAATGGAGACAGTTGTTGCAGTGTGTCCCTGCCTGGGAGAGGCTGGGCCTATGATGCCCTAGTACCTTTGAGCTGTGGTTGCTCCCCTCCTCATGCTGTGACTGACAGAGACCTGGGAGGACTGATGGCCTCTTCATCCTTGTTCCTTCTGGATTGGAAGAAGGCAAGCAGGCAGTGTGAGAGACGATCAATGCTTTTCCTAAGAATTTCTGTTTTTGGCAAGATTCCTTTTCCTTCAGCTTATCATGCTACTTGGCTGCTAGTGAACAAAGCAGGAGCAGGCTGAGAGGGTCAGTGGGCAGCAAGCCTGTTGATATTGCAGCGAGAGAAGTGTTGGTTGCTGCAGCACGGTCTTTGGAGCCCTCTGTTTCCTCTGGAGCAGGCCCTGGTGCTTTTAACTCCCTCTTGAGCCCTGTGACTGTCCCTCCAGGAAGGTCCCTTTTACTCTCTCTTGAGTCCTGTGACTGTCCCTCCAGGAAGGTTTCTGGACCATTTAATGGTTGGAACCTTTCTCACTAACGAGATCATTGAGTTGTAAACTGCTCGTTTTTGAGGCGAATGAAATGTGACAGTAGCAGCAGCACAGTGTGTTTGCGGCTGCAGGGTGTGGCCATTGGACTCTGTAGTTGGCTCCTGCAGTTTCCTTGTGCTTCACAGGTGAAGGCAGAGAGGCTAGGTCACCTGTCGAGTCCAGGAAAAGGTAGGAATAGAGATGGATCCAGAGGTCAATCCTGAGCTGCCCACATTACCAGACTTGGGCCTAGTGTGTCTCTTATTGGTGCTAGGTCAGCTGGTTGTGGGCTGATGCTACTAGACTTGCCCCGCTGTTACTCCCAGTACCTGTTCCTATAGCTAACTTTTGCTTCAGTGGAATTGGTGTTGTAAGTATGTTGCTTTTCTCAAAGCTGTAATGTCTACTGTGCTCTGGTCCAGAAGCCACATTTTGAAAACCGCTAGTTCTCTTGACCTAGGTGTTAGGGAAGATCTAGTAAAATCTTGTCTCAATTTCAGAGTTTATTTTCTCTAAGTTTAGTGTCATATACCTATGTCGTAGGCTTGCTGGCTTTTAGCATTCTTTTTTTTCTTCTCTCATTGGACTAAACAGAATTCACTTGTTGTTTCCAGTGTTTATGGCATCATTGTATTCAAAGATTTTTTTAAAAAATTTATTTATTTATTATATGTGTATAGGTGTTTTGCCTATTTACCACACGTGTGTTCCTGGTGCTCATAGATGCCAGAAATTGGTATAAGGTCCCTGTGATTGGAATTAAAGATTGTTATGAATGTGGGTGCTGAGAATTGAGTCTGGTCCTCTGGGAGAGCAGTCATTCCTCTTAACTGCTTAGCTATCTCTCCAGTCCCTTTGTTAGAAGATCTTTAGTGTTTTCTCTTCCACTTCTCTAGTTCCTCGTGCCAGTGACCTTCAGGGAAATGGGTCACAGATGCTGAATTTAGCTGATGGCGTTCTTATGTTGTTTAAGTCATTCCCTGTAGTGTTTGTTACTTGAAAACTAAATCTGAAGACTTGGGTAGATTTAAGGCTTAAGACTTACATAATGCCGGGCATGGTGGCGCACGCCTTTACTTCCAGCTCTTGGGAGGCAGAAGCAGGCGGATCTCTGAATTCAAGACCAGCCTGATCTACAAAGCAAGTCCAGGCAGCCAGGGCTATTACACAGAGAAACCCTGTCTCACCCCCCCCCCCCAACCCCCCAGAACAACAACAACAAAACCAACCCATATGATTTAACCCCGGCAAGGAGGGCGTGCTACAAGACAAGAGTGGTTTCCATGGGAACTTCTGTCCTTCCTCATCAGGGTTCTGCTTGTAGGTTTTAACTCCTGATTGATGACTGACTGTGTTCATTACTTTATTTCAAGTTCAATTTTGTTTGTTATTTCTGTTGGTTTCTTCTGCCATCGGTGGTTAGAATTCTTTGGGACAAGTGAGTGCTCTCTTATCTGCTAGAGTGCTGTAGTGTTTCTGAGATACGCTTCATTTGGAAAGGCAACGTGCATAGCTATAGTTTCTTCTCTTCAGGACAGGGTTTTGTGCTTTGGTTTCTGTACTGTAATTTGGGTATGATTTCCTTCTCATTTTCTCCTTCCCCATTTCTACAACATTCTTGGAAACTCAGATTTTTCTGTGTATGATATTTATTATAAATTTTTTTTTTTTTTTTTAAATAAAATTAAACCCCGATCCCAAAACTACACCATTGCAGGCACCCTCTGGTAGAACTGTCAAGTCCAAGAAACAGTTGCTTCCGAGGCTGCTTGGATTTGGAAATTCTCATTGTTTGGTTCCTTCACCTAAGTTGTAGTTCAGCAGATCTCTTTGAATTTCTTGACAGAATTGCAAAGGCCAGATCAGCCCAATTTCTTTTAAGACTGTGGGAAGACTGTGTCTAGGCTGAGCACAAGATTGATACTTTTCTCTGATGTTAGCAGCTGCTGCCGCCTGATGTCTACCTTGATCATGCATTGGAGGTTTCAAAATGTTGCTGTAATTTTTCCATGGATTGTCGTTTGTTGGGCAGAATAATCTCACCCGCTTCATTGCTAGCTGTATGCGTCTCAGGCAAGGCAGTACTGATGTGAGACTCTTGCCTCGTGTCTAGCAGTCTTTAAGACACTAACTTGGTTTTTCCTCGGACTTTGCAGTTAACTCGTACTCCTTTTACAATATTGTTAGGGACTGTTATATTTCAGTATTTGGTAAGTTTAATTCTTTGTATTGTTATTAAAGCTCAGCCTTATCCGAAAATTCTCTTTCTTAAGCTTCCGTATTGTATGCATTTGGAAGACCAGAACCACTGATTTGAGGTCTGGTTCTTAATGTTGGTGTTGTTGAGTTGTGCAAAGGTGAAGGAGCCGTGCAGAGTGCAAGCACACAGCTTGACACAGAAGTAACAGGGCTGAAAGTCTCGTAGTGGAGTCAAGACAGGCAGAAAAATGAACTGCGAAGAGGTGAGAATGAAAACTCTGTTTAGTTTGACTTCATTAACCTGGATCAGACTTGGAGAGAGTCTGATGCCAGGCGGTTTATTGCCAGCATGTTTAAACAGTATAGTTTGCAAAAAATTTTCTGGTGTAATACAGTTTGCAGTACACAGGAAAGAATAATTACATTGACACTCAACTCAGGATACATGTCATTTCTTCCAAGAAGATGGGTTCTAGAGATACCTGTACTAGCTTAAGGAAGGATCTAGCCTGGTCTCAGTCATATAGAGAGCATAGAGATCATTTGGGCTGTTAGCCACCTCTGGTCCTGGTTGTGGGAGCTGGATGGAGCCCTTGTGTCTATACAGCTAGTTAATGAAAGGGTCATTTGGACTATCTCCAGTCCTGGTTATGGGACCTTGGGGAGGCCCCTGGCTGTACAGGTAATATGAGGATCATTTAGATTACTAGCCAGCTTGTGGTCCTGGTCTTAGGATCCTGATATGGCCTGGCCCAACAGATAACATAAATCACCAGACTATTTATTTATCACTGCTAATTCCCAGCCTTCTGGAAAAACAAGTTATATGTCCTTCCCTTTGAAAGATCAGTCCTAGGTGCTTAATATTCCTGGTTTCCCTGGAGATGTGTGGTGCAAGGATCTTTGTGCTCCCAAATTCAACTATTTAAGAAAACACCACATGAGCAGCCTCTTAAGAGCCAGCATGTGGTTTGGCTGTGTCTGTTTTTCTGAGGCCGGACTCAGAAGGGTATAAGTTTATCTTTTTCCTTTTTCTGTCCCTTCCAGATGCTGGCTAGAAGTGAAGTAGTGAAGTAGTGAAGTAGTGAAGTATGCCTTCTCTGATACTTGGGCTTCCTTACTCATTCTCTGAAGCCTCCTTCCTTCCCTGTAGCTGCCCGTCTGCCACGTGTCTGACCTCCATCCCAGCTAAATGGCACAGCTTGTTCCCTTTCCCTCCGTAGACACCTTCTGAGATTCACAGCTTGCTTACCCAGTTTGTTTGTTTGTTTCCTTTTCTCTCTTTTTCTTTTAAATTAATAAAAATTGTCCTTAAGCTTAAAAAAAAAAAAAAAGTACAAATAAAAAGCAAACACCACATTACCAAACTGGTTCTAGTGGACTACAACCTGTAGTTTGATGTGGCATTGGAACACAGTATCCACAATTAGACAACAGGTCTTTACTGTGGAAGTAGGTCTGACTATACCACCCTTTATTAAATGATCTACTATATGAAAGAGTTTTGTACCTGTAGAGAACAATGCCAAAAGACAACAGGTCTTTACTGTGGAAGTAGGTCTGACTATACCACCCTTTATTAAATGATCTACTATATGAAAGAGTTTTGTATCTGTAGAGAACAATGCCACTCATTAAAATTCTTTTTTGAAATATTTTTTTGGTATCAAAATAAGCTTTTTATATTGGCAAGGTAGTTTATTGCTATATTAAGATAAATTGAGGGCCATTGCAATGGCTCAGTGGGCAAAGGCACTTGTCACCCAAGTCTAAAGATGCAAGTTCAATACCAGAAGCCATGTAAAAGTTGGAAAGAGAAAACCAAGCCTACAAAGTTGTTCTGGCCTCCTGGGCACACTACATCAGCTCCTCCCCTCCTCTGTCTTGTCTCATCTTCTTCCCCCACCCCTTTCTTCTTCCCTCTCTCCTCTCATTCCCTTCAAGCTCTGAGTTTGGGGATTATTACCATTCTTGTTAGGTATGTGAATTTTCTTAAGGTCATGCTAAATACCTTGAGCTTTTAATGAATGAAACACTGTAATTTCACCTATAAGTAATCTTGTGGAAAAGTTAAAGTGGACTGCTCAGGTCAGAATGTTAGGAACTTTAAAAGTAGACATGGGCTTACAAGAGTTTAATTGTACTCCAGTCTCCATTCTTTTTATGTGCATCGGTGTTTTGCCTGCATGTATGTCTGTGTGATGGTGTCAGATCTTGGAGTTATAGACTGTTGTGAGCTGCCATGTGGGTGCTGGGAATTGAACCTGGGTCCTGGAAGAACAGTCAGTGCTCTTAACTGCTGAGCCATCTCTGCAGCCTCAGTCTCCATTCTTAAAGCTTTCCTTAATAGAATGCTTAATTTAAATAAATAAAAGGGGGAAAAAAAGAGGCACTCTCAAGCTAATAGGACTTCTTTTATAGCAACAGGCATGCAAGAGGATGAGATTGCGTCTCTGCCTTGCCTTTCTTGTTGCAAGCCTGATTTTCCTTACGGAGTATGCTGCAAGCTTTTGGTTTCTTCCGGGTCTATACTTTATTCTTGTCTCCAGGCAGATGTATTTGAATCATCCGTCTGCTGTTGTTAGTGCTCGCTCGCTTGCTTTTGACCTTGTGAGGAAACAGGCCTCTCGTCTCTTTGGTTTTTCTCTGCTCTTTTCCCTGTAGAGTGGAGGCTGCCTCACCACTGACACCCATGTAGCCTCCACTCATGAGCTACTTCTCTTTCCCTACCGGGAGGGAGTTCCGTTGTTACCCCGTTGAAGTACTGTCCAGGAGATTACTGCCTTGTACTGGGCTATTTGATCAACATTCCCCTAGCCCTCAACTCTGTCCATTCCTATTGCAGGGGCTGGACAAATTACTTTATCATTTTAGGATCATACAGATAGTTCAGGCTCTTTATAAAACCATTCAAATACTAAATGTGTGCGTGAAATTTCAGATTCAAAATTAGCGAATTGTTTTAGCATCTTTTGTGTAGGCCCGTGTCTGTACTCTCTCACATTTTCCTTTATAAATTACTCACCCCTTCTTCCCCAGTCTCTAAAGAACTTGTGTCTATTACGTCTTGACCAAGATTCCTAGAGAATCTTGGTGCTGGGGGTGGTATCTGGTGGCTGTTTCAAGATATGCATGCCCTGGCTTTCCCCATTTTGAGTTTTATGTCTTAGATATGGGGAAATATCCAGGCTGCCTTGAAAAGGTCTCTGATTCTTGCACAGTCCATCTGGAGCGCTTATTGGTCCGTCAGTTCCTGTTTCTTGTTTCTACTTCTTACGTTTTCCTTGCTGGGATCTTTGAGGTAGTCCTTGGTACACTTAGTGACCCTTTTCAGATGGAGTCTTAGGAAATGATGTATTTGGAAGCTTTTGGATTTGTATTTCAGTTTGCTTGTTTAGAATTTTCAGAACTCAGACCTAGGTCCTTTCTGTAGCTCCTATGGCTCCTGGCTTACAGTCCAGCTGAATCTATTGTACCACCAGAGCAGAGAAGTAGTGGAGGCTGTGTCCTATCTCTTTATCAGTGTATCTGAACAGTTACTGTTTGCTGGGGAACATCTATAGTTTGTTTCTGGTTTTTTTTTTTTTCTTCTTCAGAATTACCCCTCATCTTCTCCTTTTGGACTATCTTTTGTCTTCTTATTGGCTGTCAGAGAAGCTTCGTATACTGAAGCAGCACTCTTTGGTCTGCATAGCAAACAGTCACTTCTTTTCTGGTACATAGAAGCATCTCACAGAGCAGCTTCTGTTTATAATGTGACAACTGTCCTTGAATCTTGGCGTTCTTGGTACTTTCTGTGTTTGTGTCCCTCGGGCATATCTGAGAGACATTGCTTTGTTTCTTACATCTCAGCTTTGATTCCATGTGTAGGAGACTCCAGATGGATCACTTTGGACTCATTGAACTGTAACCCACTGGCCACTTGTGATAGCTTTGAACTTCTTACCTAGAGTTTGTTCATTGTCTAGCGCTCTCTTCATTCTGGTGTTTTCCTTGATCTATGCCCAGAATGAGCCATTGATTCTCTGATCACCTAACCCTCTGAATTCAGTTACCTGCTGTCATTATCCCTAGGCTGTGCAATAGACAGTGACTTCCTTTTTCAGGTGGTTGGGGCTAACTGTTGTGTGACAGGTACTTCATTCTGCTCGTGAATCTAGGCTTGCCTCTGAAGGCCCATGGCTCGTTTAGTCACCTCATATCTGCTGAGGACTTCCCATATGTCTGGTGCTTTCCATTGCCCAGTGGGTGGAAAAGCTGTTTCCTTGCAGCTCTGTCACTGACCCCTGGTCTTGTCTGCTTGCAGTTGGGCCGGTGTACAAACAGCGTTGTCAAGTATGAGCTGATGCGCCCATCCAACAAAGCACCACTCTTGGTGCTGTGTGAAGACCATCGGGGTCGCATGGTGAAGCACCAGTGCTGTCCTGGCTGCGGCTACTTCTGCACAGCGGTAAGAGCCCAGCCCGCCTGCCGGGCTTCAAGAGTCCTCTGCAGAGACTCATTCCAGCATCCCATATAGGGTCTGTTCCATAAGCCCTTCACCACGGTTCTTGAGCTTTCTTACAATAGACAAATGACCTGGCACCCTTAGTTTCCCTTTTTTTTGTTCTGTGGATTTCTGTCTTGAGTACAGAGGAGGGCATGCCTCCTCCCTCTGCTAAACTCGCGGTGCTCTCTTAGTTGTCACTAAGATCTTGTCTTTGATGACTTTGTTCATGAGATACGTAATGCGTCCACCAGGCCCGTAAGTCAGGCTCCTTCTTATGATGCCTCTGTGAGTGCCTTCATCTACCTGTACCTTCGGATGTCCCTCTGTGACCTAGGCCAGGAGCTCCTGCTCTGAGGGCTTATCTTTGAGTTCTGTACCTGGTTTTCTTTCTAGGCTTCCCTTTTTGTGCTTCTGCTGAGAAAAAGAGAACTCCTCTGAACCCATTGTTTCTGGCTCTGCAGGAACAGATGTTCTAATTGGTGCTCTAGTTGGTATTTACTAAAATGCTCACCTTTGGGACTCTGATTCTATCCATCATTCTATCATGTGGGCCTTCTAGACTGTGTCTTGTACAGCTCTTGCTTGTTTAGAGTGACCAGATTGAGGCCTCAGCTAGTGGGTCCCTGGGGATTGAAGATGGGGAGCTGTGCTGTGAGATAGGTAACCTTTGGCGACCTCTGCTTACTTTGTGAGCTCTTCGTAAACTCAATGTTTTGTTTCCCTCCTGTTGGTCACCAGGCCATAACTGGGCTTTCCTTGCCTGAACATAAATGGTTCAGTAGAACTTCCTGTAATTCTGTGAATGTTACTCTGAGTTTTAAAAAATGATTTTCATCTTCATTTTTCCAGGGTAACTTCATGGAATGTCAGCCTGAGAGTAGCGTCTCTCATCGTTTCCACAAGGGCTGTGCCTCTCGAGTCAACAATGCCAGCTACTGCCCACATTGTGGGGAAGAGGCTTCCAAGGCCAAAGAGGTGACCATAGCAAAAGCAGACACGACTTCCACAGTGACCTTGGCCCCTGGACAGGAGAAGAGCTTGGCTGCTGAGGGCAGGGCTGACACGACCACGGGCAGGTAATAAACAAAGTAGCTATGGCCAGGCTTTCCACATAATACCCCTAAAGATATGACCTCTATAGTTGCCAGAAGCCTCAGTGAACTTGTCATTTATCATGGTTCCTGATCTCTAAGAAGTGCCGGGGTTCTTTTAATGCCATCTGTACATGGTTCTCTTTTCTTTTGGCATGATGAGGTCATCTGTGTTGGTCAGCCTTTACTTCCTTGACATGATACAGCTCTTTGTGGTTTTGTCACTCATGTATGCAGGGACCTGAAGCCGTCTCTGTCTCTCGGCAGCTGTGGGATCTGCTGCACTGTTTGCTACAGTGGTGAAGACAAGATAAAGATATACTATTGGCTTTTCTAAAAAGAACCTGGTAGACCAGTAGTAGAAGAAGCTTTCGAGCTAGGGGGATAGACAGATGGCTGCAGTCTCTCCTGCCAGGCATGCCCTGATAGGAAAGGAATGGTGAAGAGATTCTTTACAGATAGTAACAGAGCCATCAAGTTCCTTAGCAAAAGAGGAAGGTAGTTTTATAAGCATGACAGCAGTAGAAAAAAATAACCTAAAACTTCCTTTTGAGGTCATTTAGAAGACGCAGATTATATGTATATACAGCTAAACAAAGGGTTGGGAAGGTCTTAGTGCTTTCCTGTTAATTGTTAAACTCAGTATTCTCAGGTCATATTTCTGGTATGCATTCTTAAACTGTGGAAAGCAGTAGATTCGCTAGATATAGCCTGAAGCTTGTTTATTAAAATAAGGTTTGAGTGGGTGGTACTCCTAGTAATGTTGCGCTGACTTTGAGTGTCTAGTTTATCAGGGGATGGGGTTCTGCATTTCAGGCAGCTCTCTTGAGGTTTGCAGGTAGTGAATAGACTGGTCATTGACTCTACTCAGAAGCAACCTGTGTGGTCAGGTTAGACTAGCTCTTACTTTATATATTCATTGGTTTCCCGTCAGAAAGAGAGGCTTTCCAAATAATGAAACTCAACATTTTAATAATTTCCTTTTCATGAAGCATTGCTGGAGCCCCAGAGGATGAAAAGTCACAGAGCACAGTCCTCCAGGCCCCAGAGTGCTTCGATCCTGCAGGGCCAGCTGGGTTCGTGAGGGCGACCGCTGGCCTTTCCCAGGGCCCAGGAAAGGAAACCTTGGAAAGTGCTCTAATCGCTTTGGACTCTGAAAAGTAAGAGCCAGCCTGGTGGTTTGTTTTGTTTTTGTTTTTCAGAGACAACTTAGAGTCATGGTCTTCCTCAGGGCTTCCTAGTACTTTGCAGCTTTTTGAATAACACTGTTCATGAAAAGGATGAACATAGGAGGGTCAGCCTTGTATGTCTTTCCATTGTCTGGGATAAATTGTTGCAAATTAGTATCTGTTTATGCCAAGAGCAAGAAGTGAGATTATTGTTATCCTGAGCATGACCTTTATTGAATGAGCTGCCTGCAGGCTCCTAGAGCACACACACTATTCCACAAGCTCCTACCTTGCTGCCTAATCTCTGCCTAGTGTAGGCTAGACCAGGTGACCCCTCAGACTGTTTGCTAGTCTCTACACTGCAGTCTTTCTTGGTTCACAGGTCCACCTTTATCCTCTTTCCTGAGGACAGTGTTACACACTCCTTAGAGAGGTTTACCCAGGTGACCCCTAAATTTACTGTGCCCTGGAAGGAAAGTAGGCCACTCGTTCTTAACAAACAGACAAGTCCCTCGGTTACTCTTTCTTATTCTGCATAGCTTCTCACTGTCTCTGTCCTGGCCCATCTGATACCCATAGTAACTATCTATTGTCCAGGCCCCAGACTTTTCCTGACCCCCTACTTCTAACCCCCTGTTTATGAGTTGATGTAAGTAAATCTCACATATTGGCTCAAGCCCCTTCTTTGATGCTAGCGGGTAGTTAGTATTACCCCATGAGAGTTGTCATCATTTGAGCTGTAGAGGTCACCCTGAACATTTTGTCTGTCACTTAGTGTGCTATCTTGTATGTCTATGATGACTAGTGCATGATGACTCCTTGGGTTCCTCTGACCCCTCTATAGTGCAGCAGCTTGTCTGTACCTGGGATAGGCTCTGTGTCATTTTACCAATGGTGTTGTAGTGTGTATCATTTTAATGACATCTGAAGATAGTTGCTTGGGGTTTTCTGATGTTGTTTCATTTGTTCATTTGGGGGGCAGTGCCTCAAGGATGTAAACATGCTAGCAAATGCTGTCAACATTGAGCTGTACCTGTTGTTTTGACACTAAGAGTCTGGTACTGATTGCTGCCCTCTGCTTTTTACAGACCCAAGAAACTTCGCTTCCACCCGAAGCAGCTGTACTTCTCTGCCAGGCAGGGTGAGCTGCAGAAGGTGCTTCTCATGCTGGGTGAGTTGCTACACCTGCGGCCGTACAAGGACCACAGAGAAGCCTTGTTAGTTACACCATTTTCTCATGAGCCCCATCTCACTGTCTGATGTTTGTAATTCTTTTATTTCTCTGATTAGTTAAAGAAAGTGTTCCCTGGTATTTAGTCTGCCTCGTGGCACTAGAAATGTTCTCTGTGCATCTCTGGTTTTTAAAAAGGAATTAGGTGATGATTAGATTAAGCAGAGGTGTACATACAGGAAAGGCAGCATGGCCGGGGCTGTTAGGACATGTTGCAATGAAGAGTCCAGTGCTTGTGCTGAGAGGAGCAGTGCTGCCGCATAAAGTGACCCAGGAGAATGCTGCTGTATATGCCTCTGCAGCTGCTGGGCTTGCCTTAGCTCTCTTAATGAGAGTGTGCTGGCCCGTTGCAGCTTGATACGTGAGCTCAGAATTCTAGGCTTGATCTCTGCTGTCCATCTTCTTTAGGTTGAGAGCATGGGAGAGCTCATTGACTGACAGCACATCATAAAAGAAGCTAAAGCTTGTTTGAGGGGAAAGGGGAAGATGGCAAAGTTCATTTAATTTATGAAAGAGTTTTACTCCTCATGGGCTTCGTGTAGTATTAAGTTGCTTCATTACTTTTCTGCATGGTACTTTGGGTAAATGTCTAGAAAATGTGCAATATTTGGGAGGCTAAGGTAGGGGTTTGAATGTTAAGGGCCATTCTGGGTTACATAGTGAGGTTTGTGTCCCCCAAAATAAAAATGAAACAAGAGGTAAGTGTCCGAGTCTCAGGGTCACACTTGTCCTTCTGAGACATGTCTGTTTTTAGGGCTTTGTTTGCCCTTATCACTGTTTGCATGAGCTTGCAAGAGGCATGGTGGGACACTCTGATAGACCTGCTTCGAGGTTTTGTGGGGGGCTGGTATAGGTTCTCTTGGTCCTAGAGCACAAGTAGGGCCTGACTTCTGCCTGCAGACAGGCCATTGTGGAATAGTGGCGTCCGTCCCCTAAGCATCTTTGTGGAAGGGCATTGTGGTTGTATATGCCATAATTAGTAAAACTGTGTTTGTTTACAGTTGATGGAATTGATCCTAACTTCAAAATGGAGCACCAAAGTAAGCGTTCCCCATTACATGCTGCTGCGGAGGCTGGCCACGTGGACATCTGCCACATGCTGGTTCAGGTTTGGAAGGATAGCTTTGAATAGATCTTCATCTTCTCAGTGTGTATCTTATGTGTCACCAGGTTTCTAGTGGAAGGCTAAAGTTGCAGTGGTACCTCAAGGCCACCGTAAGAAAGAAGATGCCTCCGAGCCCCTGTGGTTGTTGATTGCTTCTACTTTTTATCCTGACGTTTGCCTCTGATAGAGCAGCTGTGTCTCTGCTTACTTTCTAGTTTTGGTTTCGTCTTGGCTTTAATATTTAAGGTCTGCTGCAGAGGCTTAGTGGGGCCCAGATCCTTCATTCTTCTAATCCTAGTCACTAATTATATATCCCTCATTGTTTAAGTCACAACTATAATTTACTCTAACTTTATGAGCCAACTGAGTAGGTAAAGACAAGCACATGGTGGAAGAAGAGAACACAAATTGTTCTGATATTCACATGTCTTGTGTTGTATGCACACATCTCCCCTAATTTAAAAAAAAAAAAATGTAAAAAACTAAAAAAAACCCTATGATTATGTGAATACTTTAAATTTTAAACTTTTGGACACATCGTCATTGTATATATTTATGTGGTGCAGACTATTTCAGCATATACTATGTAGTCATTATTTCCTTGTGGCTGGAACATTAAAAGCCGCTCTTGGTTATTTTGAAATATTTAATTAGTTGTGTCAACCCAGTTACCCTGCAGTATTTAGAACACAGACGTTTATTTTTCCCGTCTGGTCACATTGTGGTCACTATTAGCCATCCTCCCCACGCTCTCCCGGCGGCTGGTGCCTCATTCTTGGCTTCTACACACACATGAGAATGAGCAAGGTTTTCTTACGTCGCTGTAAACACAAGACCACAGACTTGTTTCTGGCAGCTCTTATATGAGTCTGTCTACCACTTTGTTTTTTGCTCATTTGTTAGTAGACACCGGGTTTGTTCAGTGTCATAGCTTCTGTCATTAGGACTGGGGTAGACTTTTCTGTGCAAAGACCTCTCAGACATACATTCCTTTTCTTTGGATGTGCACACACACAGAAGTACATTTTCTGTACTCCAGGACCACTTGGTTGCTCAGCTCCAGAAGCTGAGAAACCTCCATACTGTCTTCCATGGTGCCAGACTGGCTGCCCATCCAGGTGGCAAGCATTCTCCTTTCTCTACATCTGTGTAGCATTACAGATGCATCTTTTTTAAAAATTAATTAATTAATTAATATGAGTACACCAGTACACAGTTATCTTCAGACACACCAGAAGAGGGCATCAGATCCCATTACAGATGGTTGTGAGCTACCATGTGGTTGCTGGGAATTGAACTCAGGACCTCTGGAAGAGCAGTCAGTGCTCTTAACCATTGAGCCATCTTCTCCAGCCCACATATTTATCTTTTGAATTTGTGTTTCCCTGACGGTGTTGAGGAGTTTTCACGTTCTTGTGGTTCTGGTTATATTTTCTTTTGAGAAGTGTCGAACTATTAGTTCATTTAAAACCTTGGGTTATTTGTTACTGAGTTGTGTGAGTTCTAGAAATCAGTTCCTTCTTGAGTGACTCTTTTCCATACACCTCTGCTTTGTAGGCCACCTATTAGTTCTGCTCACGGATCCAGTACTGTGCAGAAGTTTGATTGAGGGAGGTTGCCATATGGGATCAGTCTTGCATCCCTAGGATAAAACGTCCTGGTCCTGGTGCTAAATCTCACGCTCTGTTGAATTATCTTGCTAGTGTTTGGTGTAGCTTTTTTTTTAAATCTCTGCACTAGCGATAGCTGTTTTCTGTAGGTGTTGATTCTGTGGTTATTGGTGGTATCAGTGCTGATATTACAGACCTAGCTTAGGACAGTGCTCCCCTGCCCCTGCATAGTTTTAGAGATACTGGCATTACTCCTTGAAACTTTGGAGAAATGCATCCATGCACCTGCCCTGTCTGGCTCTTGTGCATCAGAAGACATTTTCTTTCACTTCACGCAGTTCATTGTTATTTACTGGACTCCAGGTATTCTATTTCTTTATCACTCAACTTTTGTTGGTTTTAAGTGTCCAGAAAATCGCCCATGTCTTGCTATCATGTGATCTTTCATAAGTTTCTGCTGATGTGTGAGGTGGTTTATTGCCATAAATATCTTTCTCAGTATTGCTCTTGCTATTTCGTATGTTGTATTTTTATTTGTTCCAGAAAATTTGTGTGTATGAGTGTGTACCGCAGAGGTTGGCCTCGGATGTCTTCCTTAATTCAACTCTACTCTATGTAGGGCCAGGGCTTGAGACTCACCTAGCCTAGCTCACCAGCTGGCAATTGGGATCCCTCAGTCCTGCCTCCTAGGTGCTGGCATAACAGCCAGGTTGCTCTGACAATTCTACATTGACATGGCATACAGACTCTTGTTGTCGTGTTTGCCCGGCAAGAGGTTTGCTCCCAAGCCATCTCCTCGGTTCTTGTTTCTAGGAAATAGTTTACGTTTCTCTGTTTTTTTCATTGGCCAATTGATTGTTTAAGAGAGTATTGAATTTCTTTGTACATAATGCCGTTCCTAAAGTTCTTTCTTGCTGAGTTCCGATTTTATTTCATTGTTGCCATAGGAGATATCTGCTATGGTTTCAGGGTTTACTTGGGGGCGCTTCAGGGGGAGCTGAAAGTACTTTGGGCCTGGAAGGATGGTTCAGCAATTAAGAGCACACACTGTTTTTTCAGAAGACCCATGTTCGAGTCCCAGAAACCATGTTGCACGAGGGGAAAGAGGTGTCATAGCCTTCTGTAACTCCAGCTCTTGTGTACATACACATAATGCACATACTTAAAACAAAATAAATCTTAAAAAATTTATTCAGACTTACTCCTTATGGTCTGGTCTACGGGTTGTTCCATGGGTGGATGTGCAGAATCTGCATTCTGCCACTCTACTAAGAAAGGTTTTGTAAATGTCTGGTTCGTTCGTTTGATCCGTAGTTGAGTTAAACTCCACTGTTTGTGTTGATTTGGGTCTGACTGAGATTATCAAACGAATGCTACAAAGCTCCCAACTACACTGTGTTGGAGCGTTCTCTGTTCCTTAAAATGTGATGTTCATCTCATATAATTGGTTCTATATATAGTACTGGGTACATATATGTATAGTTGTTATTTTCTCTTGTCGAATTGACTACTGTGTCATATAATGACCATTACATTTTTCTTTCTTTCTTTTTTTTATTTTTTTGTTTTTGTTTTGTTTTTCGAGACAGGGTTTCTCTGTGTAGCCCTGGCTGTCCTGGAACTCACTCTGTAGACCAGGCTGGCCTCGAACTCAGAAATCCGCCTGCCTCTACCTCCCGAGTGCTGGGATTAAAGGCGTGCGCCACCACTGCCCGGCTAAATTTTTCTTTCTTTCTTTCTTTTTTTTAATTTCATGTGTATGAGTATTTTGCTTACATATATGTCTGTGCACCACATGAGTGCCTGGTCACTGAATGCCAGAAGAAAAACATTTCTATCCCTTGTAACTAGAGTTAGAAACAGTTGTGGGCCACTATGTAGGTTCTGGGGATCAAACCTAGGTCCTCTAGAAGAGCAGCAAGTGCTTGTAACCACTCAGCTATCTGTCCGGCCTCTGGTTGGTTTTAACATCTGTTTTATGTAAGTATATCAGCTTGCTCTTTCTGTAGTATGTCTTTTCTATCTGTTTATTTGATCTATGCGTGTTTCTAAAATACATTTCTTAAATGGCAGCATATCATCAGATCGTTTTTTAAATCCATTTAGTCTATTTTTTTTTTTATTTGGTGAATTTATTCTCTTTCTATTTAAGGCTATTATTGTTGAGGACATAGTCCTGTCAGCTCGCTCTTTATTGGCCCCATTATTATAGACCCCTTTTCAGTTCTGTGTCTGTATGGTTTTCTGCATCTCTGTATTGAAGGCTGTGTTCCTCTTTCATCTTGGAGAGTCCTTTTGAATGCTTTCAGGATAGTTATCTTGTTTGTTCGTTCGTTTCATTTCTAATACTTTTCCTCTATGGCTAGGCTGTGGCCAAGGTCTCAGTGTTGATTGTCTTGAAGGCCTGTGTTCCAACTCGCTTTCTTGATGGTGGCTGTTGAGGCGCACATTCTCACCTGGCATGTGGCTTGGTTCTGGCTGTCTTTCAGCACTCTGCAGATACCATTTCACTCTCATCTGGATGTCTAGTTCAGAACCTGCTGTGGTCTAATTGGAATTCCTTTGTGTGGGACTTAATGGTTTTCTCTGGCTGTGTTTTGAGATTCTCACTTTGTGTTGAGCTTTTGATAATATAAGCCTTAAAGACTATCTGTTTTGGTTGATTCTATTTTGGGGTCCTTTGTGGCTTCCTGGTTCTAGTTCAAGATTTGTAAGTTTTTCAGTAGTTATTTCTTTGCACAAGTTTTCTGTGTTTCTTTCCTTCTCCTTCTAAAATCACTGTACATGTAACTGTTTCTCTTCACGATACCAAGTTTCATAGGTAGTTTTGTTGCTGGTTTTTATAAATATTCATGCGTGTTTATGCACACTTTGTTGTTCTGTCAAGCTTAGAAATTCTTTTTATGCTTAGTTAAGTTCACGATGGTATTTTAAAATCTATCTGTAGTGGTTTATTGTCTTGTTTTTGCCCTGGTTGAGCTGTTCCTATGCATCCCACGTGGAACTTTTCTCGCTAATACTGGTAGGTGCTACACTGTTACCTGCCTTTCAAGTTACTCATTGGGATGTCTCCTGCAGTATCAAAACTCTGTTTTCTAGGTACCATGCTGAGCTTGATGTATTGACTTCAGACACTTCATGTGTGATGTTTTGCTTGTTCCTGGATGCTTCAAGAACTGTTCTTTCACCTCACTGATCTGAATTCTCTTGTCGTTATATTTAGGGTCATTTTCAATCCTTCAGGTCTATGACCTTTGGTCATGTGATCTCCAGAAGCATCCCCATTTGTCTTAGCTCTCTCCGGCTAAGATTCTTCTATATGAGGGTAGGGTCTTATGGATTGATTCCTGGCAATGGTCCTTCTGGGAATTTAGCTTGGTACTGTAGTATGTTCATTGCTATTGTTGATTGTCAACTTGAGGAAATTTGGGATCACTTAGGAGACAATCCTCCATGCATACTTATGAGGGGTTATTTAGCCTCTGGGTATACCTGTGATTATCTTGATTAGGTTAATTGACATGGAAAGAGGGCTTGGGACCTAAAAGAAGAAGCTTCTTGAACACAAGTATTCATCACTGTCTTCCTGATAGGATGTTTTAAGTCCCTGCCACCCTGATATCTTCCCCAGTAATGGAGTATACTCTTGAAGGAACATAAACCCTTCCTTCCTTAAATTGCTTTTCTCAGGGTAGTTTATAATAGCAGGTGGAAAAATACTTTGTGCTTTTATCTTTTATACAAAATATCTTTGTCTGTTTCTGGCCTTCCACCACCCTGAGGCATCCACAGGCAGTATGGTTCACTTTCATCTAATTTTAGCCATTAAGCTAATTTAGATATAATGGTACATATTCTTTTGTATCTAGCTTCATTTATTGCAAAACAACAAAAACCAAACAACAAAATAACAACAGAAAAGCATAAAACAAGAACCAAACAGGTACATGCAAAAAACAAACCCAAACCAAAGGGAGGAGATTCAAGTGAGCTCTGACTGAGGCTCAGCAGCTAGAGCAGGATTGTTCATTTTATGGTTCCAGGCTCCGCACACATGTCTTTTGTTTTTATTGCTTGAGGCCAAGGGGTGCTTCCTGTCTCTGTTCGTGGAGCTTGTATATGGGTGAGTCCTTTGAACTCTGCTAAGTTTTCACTACTGCCATGTCTTGTCAGCCTGAACATATTACAGAATGAACTGTGTGTCTGTGTAACCTTTCTATATAGGAGCTTTAACAAAGAGTCTGTTAGTCTGGCTAAGCCTGCACTACTTGCTCACTCCTCACAGGCACTTGAACTGACTCCTGCAGTATCTCTAACTGCCATTCTTAAATACCCGCTATTTTTGTGTAGGTTTCACCCCCCAGAACCTAATCAGTATCACCAACATTTTCCAGGAAGAACAATAGAATATATTTATTTTTAGTTTTTCCTGAGTGCAGGGGTGTTGTTTCTCCAGGTTACAGCATTTGTGTAGTGCGTTCATATTTACTGTCACCTACAAGCTTTCGTTAGCCCACTAAAGACTGGCACCTGTGATGGCTCTTCAGCTTCTTTCTCTGGGGTGCTCTCAGGTGAGCCAGACTGACTTCGGGACTCTTTTCTTTTGTAAAATATATTTTAATTAATTTATTTTTTTAAATAAATGGTTAGATCTAGAAGTATTTTGCCTGTATATATGTCTGTGTGTCACATGCATGCCTTGTGCCTGGAGGCTAGAAGACGTGTCCTTGGAACTGGAGTTACAGTTGTGATAAACTGCCAAGTGAGTGCTGGGAATTGAACCCAGGTCCTCTGGAAGACTAGCCAGTTCTCTTAACCACTGGGCCGTCTCTCCAGCTGCTAATTCTTCTTATTTGTTGTATTAATTACTGTTATTATGATGAAACATGTTTACAAACATAACTTAAGGTAAGATTGAGTCTCCTAGAAATGACAGAGAAGCTATACCATAATACTTTCACAATTTATGCCTGCCTAAGCAAGACCTGAACAATGACAGTATTAATAGACATGCTAACGCAGAAGCAGGGAACTCATGGTGTCCTGCCCCTAGGCAGAGAACTAGACAAAGCAGCTAATGACTGCTGAGAAAGGGAGACTTAATCTCTCTGGGGGCTGGCTCTCTAATGATTCATCCAACACAAAGTGATCGTCATCAAACACAGGAACAGCTCCAAGAGGACTCAGCAGGCTTGCTTGGTTGTTTATATTTCTGGAGTCAGAGAGTTTCCTGGCTGTCCTGGAACTCACTCTGTAGACCAGGCTGGCCTACAACTCAGAAATCCACCTGCCTCTGCCTCCCGAGTGCTGGGATTGAAGGTGTGCACCACCACTGCCACCACTGAAGGTGTGGGCGTCAGCAGGTTATATTTATATATCTATGTATTTACACACGTAGCAAGGAGGACAAGGAGGAGAAGAAAAGGGGCCATCAGTTTGCGAGGGAGCGAGGCAGGGGCAGAGGAAAAGTTAGAGGGAGGGGCTGTGGGACAGATTGGGGCGAGGGGACGGGGAAGTGCTAGATTAGATGTTTTTATTTTTTAGATAATTAGATAATTTAAATTTATTTTTATACTTACTCACTTTATGTCCCCTCATCGCCCCACATGACACCCCTCCCACAGTCCTTTCCCCCATCCACCTCTCCCCTTCTCCTCTGAGCGGGTGGGAGCCCCTGGATATCCCTATCCTCCTTGGCATTTCAAGTTTCTTCAAGACTAGGTGCTTTCTCTCCCACTGAGGCCAGTCAAGGCAGCCCAGCTAGAAAAACCATATTCCACAGACTGGCAACAGCTTTTGGGATAGCCCCGTTCCAGTTGTTTAGGATCCACATGAAGGCCAAGCTGCACATCTGCTACATATGAGCGAGGAGACCTAGGTCCAGCCTGTGTATGTTCTTTGGTTGGTGGTTCAGACTCTGAGAGCCCCAGGGGTCCAGGTTTGTTGACTCTGTTGGTCTTCCTGTGGAGTTTCTCTCTCCTTCAGGGCCTGCAGTCCTTCCTCCTATTCTTCCATGAGTCCACAAGCTCTATCCACTGTTTGGCTGTGGGTGTCTGTATGAGTCAGCTGCTGGGTGGAGCCTCTGAGAGGACAACCTTCTCTTGTCTCCAAGCATAACAGTATGCTTTGCATAGTGTTAGGGGTTGGTGCTTGCCCATGGACTGGATCTCAACTTGGGCCAGTTATTGGTTGGCCATTCCTCAGTCTCTGCTCCATCCCAAGTGCCTGCATTTCTTGTAGACAGGATAAATTTTGGGTTGAAAGTTTTGTTGCTGGGTTGGGCTTCCTGTCTGGCTACAGGAGGTGGCCTTTTCAGGTTCCATATCCCCTATGTAGTGAGTCACAGCTAAGGTCACCCCCATTGATTCCTGGGTGCCTGTCTTATCCCAGGTCTCTGTCTCGTCCAGTAGATGCCCCCCACCTCCTCACCCCCATCGGTTGTAGATTTCCATTCATTTTCATGACCATCTAGCCATCTCTCCTGCCCTTCCCCACACCTGATCCTGAACCCCCTGTTCCCCTCCTCAACATCCCCCCTTCCAGTTCCCTCCCTCCATCTGCCTCTTATGACTATTCTAGTCCCCCTTCTAAGTGAGATTCAAGCTTCCTCGCTTGGGCCTTCCTTCTTGTTTAGCTTCTTTGGGTCTGTGGAGTGTAGCATGGTACCTGTATTTTATGGCTGATGTCCACTTATATGTGAGGACATGTCATGCATGTCCTTTTGGGACTGGGTTACCTCACTCAAGATGATGTTCTCAAGTTCCATCCATTTGCCTCCAAGATTCACCATATCTTTGTTTTTAATAGCTGAATAGTATTCCATTGTGTAGATGTACCACATTTTCTGTATCCATTCTTCACTTGAGAGACATCTAGGTTGTTTCCAGTTTCTGGTTATTATGAATAAAGCTGCTATGAACACAGTTGAGCAAGTGTCCTTGTGGGATATAGGAGCATCTTCTGGTAATATGCCCAGGAGTGGTGTAGCTGTGTCTTGAGGTAGAACTATTCCCAGTTTTCTGAGAAAATTCCAAATTGATTTCCAAAGTGCATAAAACCAGATACACTAAATTTCATAGGAGAGAAAGTGGGACACACCCATGAACTCATTGGTACAGGAGGCATAGTTAGATTTTAATTAAAAATTAAAAGGCAATTTAAGGGAAGAAACTGTTAACCTGGCTTACAGTTTGCATTGTCATGGAGGAGATGCTTGTAGTGGCAGGAACTTGAGACACCTGATCCCATTGCATCTACAGTCAAGAGTGCTTGCTGACCTCGTATTCTGAGCTCACTTTTGTACCTCATGCCCAAAGGCTCTCTCCAGGTGATTCCCGATTTCATCACTTTGACAATTGAGATTACCATCTCACTAGGTAAATGAGACAAGAGATCAGCATCAATCGGCACAAAGCCTGTTCAGAGCAATCTTGATGTTTACCTGCTTGCTGCTATGAGGCCTTTCTTTACCAGACAGCTCCTCTCTGTCTGCATTTCTGTGTTTTGCTGATTGTCCATGGCTACTGCAGCACAGTGGCCCCTGTTCCATGTTGTTTGCCTGCTCCTCCGTTATTTGGGGCTACAATCTGAGTGACATGGATGGAAGGCTTCTATTCTGCCTTTGCTGAAAGTGCTCTTCTACCATGGAGTTAGTTCTCCCTGTTCTTTTGCCAGTGTTGTGGATTCTCACGGACTGGCTCCTGGGCTGAGAGGGCAATGATCACAGAAGCACCGTTCTGCCTGGCTGCCTAGCTAGTAATTAGTCTGTGGGAACCTACTCCATAACAGTCCTGCTTTCCAGCTCTTACTCTTTTGTAGTATTTCCTGATGTGCCTAGGGTTCTGGAGGGTTTGCAGAGGAGATGGCTCGCCTTGGTGAGAGACCTTCAACCCCCTCCCCTCCCCTCTCCTCCCCTTCCCTTCCTCCCTCTGTCACTGTCCCTCCTAGGCTTGCACTCTTACCCTCAGGGATGGCTCGGGGAAGCTATGGAAGCAGGTCATGCCAATTTCATGGTGGTTTCAGCATCTACACCCAGGATTCTGTGTGTCTGTGTCTCTCATGATGAAGGTGTGGTAGAGTCCAGCAGTGAAGACTGTATTTCTCTATTTGAAAATCTAATTAGTCACTTGGTGGGCCTTTTATACTCCCACCCCCTCACTGCCTTAATGATGATCTCAGAGGCTTTTTTGTGTTCCTGGCCATGATCAGGGGTTGGGGGGCCGGGTGGGCGGGCAACTGGCTGCTATGCGTCTGCTCTGCTGAGTGCTGGGATTAAAGGTGTGTGCCACCTGCCTAGCCATTCTGTGTGTTTTTAAATTTCACTTACTTATTAAACTTAACTGCTTTGAAGTATGGCTTTCCGTTGCCTTCAGTGTTTGGCAGTTAGACCTTGCTGTGGTCACTTGATCTCTGGTCTCTGTCCTGTGAAGAGCTACAAATCTTCTTTTTGAAGTCTCTTTTTATTGTTGACAGCAAGAATGCCAGTTTTACTTATCACTGTGAATATTTACTTTATAAGCTATTAGAGACAGAGAGGGCCATGGAGAAGGCTCAGCTGTGAGCAGTCAGCTTGTTCTCCGCCATAGCTGACATCAGACTGGGGCCTTCCCTGGGTGTACTTGTCTGGTCATCTGCCTCTCTATTTTATTGAAAAGTTACAAATTATCCTAAAAGTTGTATCACTTGAAGCTAGTGGGTTTTGTTTGTTTGTTTGTTTGTTCTGGAAAATGATATTTTGCAGAACAGGCTGAATAGATGCAGTGCCCTCTGCCCTCCCATCTTTTGGCTTCCTGAGTGAGGCTCTCCACTCCCTTTCTTAGACACATCTGTATCCTGCTGCGCCTGTATGTCAGGTCATTTAGAAAGGAATCCAGCAAAGACACTTCGCTTGAGCTGGAGCTTGATAGAATAATTGTGCCTCTCTCTCTCTCTCTCTCTCTCTCTCTCTCTCTCTCTCTCTCTCTCTCTCTCTGGGACTGTGCGTGGAGTGTTAAATATCTTGGATGTGTTGGGGCTAGACACTGAAGCCAGGGCCTTGTTGATGCAATGTGGGTACCCTACCAGTGAATAGCCCCAGCTTTAGTTACTGTGTCTTGCAGTTTTGAAGAACCAGACAGCTGGTCAGTAAAACAGTTTTAATGTTGTTTGTTACATCTCTTCATGACAAATGCAGAAGCCTCACAGCTCTTTTACTTACTGGGATAAGGATGCAGAAATTGCCCTCAACACATCTAAGCAATCTCTGTTTTACTAGGCGGGTGCCAATATTGACACTTGCTCGGAAGACCAGCGGACCCCACTGATGGAGGCTGCAGAAAACAACCACTTGGATGCAGTGAAGTACCTCATCAAGGCCGGAGCACAGGTGGATCCGAAGGTAGCCACCCAGTCAGGTTCATATTCCTATTTCATGTGTAGATGTTTCTTAGGCTAACACTGCAGGAACGTGTTACCATCACACATTTGCCCCGTTGTCTAGCGGAGCCTTTGTACTTGATGTAGTACTTCCTTTTCTGTCACTGTGACAAAATGCCTGACGTTTACTTACCGGAGCGAAGATTTAATTTGGCTCATGATTTCAGAGGGATTCTGCTCCATCAAAGTGGAGAAGGCATGGCAGAATTGCAGCAGGCACTTGGTGACCAGAGCAGAAGGAAAGGATGTAAGCTGGGCTCAGGAGCAGGAATAACTGCACAGGCCTCTCTCTGATGACCTGTTTCAGCCAGCCGGGCTCCACTTTCTGAAAACTTCACAAATTTTAAGCTGGGAACATTTCAGGTGCAAACTATAAATATGTGGTGGCTTGGCTTCCTAATAACCACTGGAACTGGATCTGGCTGGTCTTAGACAATCTCCCAGTAAGGAGGTGGCCATGAAGGTTTTGTTTCCTCTTTCATTGTGCTGTCCCTCCTGTTTAGAGCAGTTGGGAAAGAAGAGAAATGGAGGATATCCGGATTGGAATACTTACATGGCTCTCAGTTCACAGTCACTGTGATCTTATGTGTAGAAACAAAAAGGATCAACAAAATATTGTTAGTTAGTGAAACAGTTTAACAAGTACTAGGACAAAGTTGATATAATAACAGTTACACTTCTCTATCTCTGTCTGGGGTTTTTTGTTTTTGATACACAGACTTGTTATATGCTGTGAGCTTAGAACTTGCGAGCCTCCGGCTTCAGTCTCCTCTAAGTATCGGAGTTACAGCTGTGCATCAGCATGCTTGCTTTACATTTCTATTCTTTCAGTTAAATTATCCAAAGGGGAGTTGAGTTAGTCTCAGTTAGAGTGCACACATTGAAAGCTTAGGCATTGTTGAAGGAGACTAGTAGTACATAGCTCAGTTGGCAGAGTGCCTGTCTCAGCACCACATAAAACCTGTACAGAGGTTTACACCTTTAATTCTGGCACTTGGGAGGCAAAGTCAGAAGTTCAAGGTTATCTTAGGTTACATAGTGCTTTTGATAACAGTCCGGGCTATTTGCAACCCTATCTTAAAAAACAAAACAAAACAAAACAAAGTAACAACAAAACAAAACAAAAACAAAGAAATGGGAGGTCATCCTTTGTGTGTAATATTCAATGTAATCCTTATCAATATTCCAACCAGGTACAGAAGTACCCATTCTAAAGTTGGTGGAGATTTTCTATGATGTCTAGAATAGTGAAACAAGTTCCTGACTTCAGCATTTATTACAAAGCTATAGTAATGAAAGTGCTGTAGTTCTGGTGTAAACATACAGCCGTAGGCTTGGCTTGGCCTTCATGCTGGTTCCCCAACACCTGGAGCAGGGGCTGGCCCCCGTCTCGTGTTGCCTGGCTATGGGTCCTATTCACCTAACTGACCTGCCTTTGTCTGGCCTTGGTAAGAGAGGATGTGCTCTGTCCCGCAGTGACATTATGTGCCAGGGTGTATTGGCTACTAAGGTCCCCACCCCCACCCCTTTTTGGAGGGAAGCGGGGGGGGGGGGGATGAGGAGAGGCTGTGATTGGGATGTAAAGTAAATAAATAAATACATTAATGGGGGGGGGGAGAATAAATGCAGAGCAAGAAAAAAAAGATAGAGCTGTACACCAGTAGAATTAGAAGAACAAAATCTCAGAAATAAGCCATTGTTGTGTTGTTAGTTGATTTAAGGCAACTGTTTAGCAAATGGTGCTGGGAAAACTTAGGATTCCTATCTGGAAGAATGTGATCGTGCCATACATGTGCAAAAATGGATCAAAGAACTAAACTTAATAGCTAAAATTATATACTTTGCAAGGCAGTAAATAAAACCCATGATCACAACATTCAGTATACAGAGATAGGAGGATTGTCACTCAAAAGCCAAACGAGGTTCCATCGTGAGGACGTCTCTCAGAGTAGTGCAGTTCTAATGGTTTGGTGAGTCAGCAGTTCTAGCCCCAAGTGTACACCCAAGCAGTTCGGGGAGCAGCAGCGCTCTCCCTAGGAATGACTCAGCTATCCTTGATTTTGCATTGATGAACAAGTGCCTTATCTACTCAACAGAATGTGGTCATCCAAGGACAGTCAGGCAAAGCACAGAGATGGGGTAGCCCAGGTAAACTCTGGAGTATAAAGGGTAAAAAGGTAGACACAAATAATCACAAGCACCGCAGACCTCCATTTGTATGAGAGAGATTCCCAGAGAGGAGCATCAGAGGCAGCATGGCTTAGGTGGCCTTACCAGCAGTAGAGAAGAAGAGTGGCAATCAGGGCTGGTGAGGAGAGAGTTTGCCGTTCGTTTTGAAAAGTTGGTGAGGTAGTGGTGAGCATTGTTTAGCATTTTATGTAATTCCACTGATTTGTACACCTAAGTTAGAGGGCCCATGGGATGGCACAGGGGAAGTAGAGGCAGGAGGATCTCTGAGTTCAAGGGTGGCTTGGGTCTATGGAGTGAGTTTCAGGCCAACTGTAGCTACATAGAAAGACTCTATGTCAAAGATAGATAGATACATACATAGATGAACAAACCTGAAACAGTAGCGATGATTTTAAAGTAGTAAACACTAGAGGGCTGAGGGTGCAGCTTACTTAATGGAGTGCTTGTCCAGCATGCTCAGGCCCCTGAATTTGATCCCAGTACCACATAAGCTGGGTATGGTAGGGTCAGTCTACAATCTTTACGCTCGGAAAGTACAAGTGTGGGGTTCAGAACTTACCGTGGCTACAGAGTGACTTCAAGGGCCAGACTTGGTACATAAGACTGAAAACAAAACATAAAAATGTAATGTTTACTGGCATAACTAGAGTAACTAAACAATGTAAAGAATAGACGTCAGTCAGTGGTAGAGTGAGTGTGTGCCTAGCATTTATTTGTGTGGCTCTGGATTCGTCCCCAATGCCTCCCCAATGTAAAATTATTCTTTTTCACATCAGTACTTGTTTGTCAACAAAATGTGGCCATAACCCCGTGCACATCCATTTTCACATCAAATAAAAATTTCACTATTCTCTGGTATTAAATACTATTCTTGGGTCTTAAAAGGGGGAGTGCTAAGTTTTCATCTAGAACAGTTGGGAACCCACAAAGCCAAGGACTAGAGGACCAGAGTCTACGAAGTGTTGAGGTCAGATGTCCAGACTGAGACAAGTGCGAGTGAGTTGTGCAGAGATTTAGTACAGCAAAAGTGAAGAGTTAGGGACTCTTCAGTATTCACACTACCTAACATAGATATGAGTCTGGTTCCCCAGACAGACAGACAGACAGCACAGGAAACCTAATAGGAAAACAAAAACTAGGCTAAAGAACTCATGATCATGAGATTAAAAACCGGAGAAAACCATAATCCACAGATCTAAGCAAACAAACAAAAAAGCAACTCAATAAAACCTAAGTAAGGCAAACAAAGACCACACCACACTCTCATACGTCAGGCAGAAGCAGTGAAGACAGACAAAGTTGGGCTGCTTCCAACTTGACCTGCAGTGGTCTAGACATGGATGAGAAGAGGCTGCTGTCATTGTGCCAAAGGAAGAAGTCTAAGAAGAAAAGATAGCCCAGACAAAGTGTCCTTTTAGAAATGAGGTAACTAGGTGTGGTGGCACATGACTGTAATCCCTAGCACTCAGGAGGCAGAGGCAGGCAGATCTCTTGAGTTCGAGGCCAGCCTGGTCTACAGAGTGAGTTCCAGGACAGCCAGGGCTACACAGAGAAACCCTGCCTCGAAAACACGCTCCCCCCCACCCCCAAGCTGTTGTTTAAACTTTTTGTTGTTGTTGTTTTGTTTTTTGTTTGTTTGTTTGTTTGTTTGAGACTGGGTTTCTCTGTATAGCCCTGGCTGTCCTGGAACTCACTCTGTAGACCAGGCTGGCCTCGAACTCAGAAATCTGCCTGTCTCTGCCTCCTGAGTGCTGGGATTAATGGCGTGCACCACCACTGCCTGGCTAAACTTCCTTTTAAACTGAGATTTTTATTGATTGAGGATCAATACATTTCAGTCTGTATACAATTTTAAGACATGTACCAAAAAAACTGAGAGCTGTGTGTTATGTTTCTTCTAAACCAGTTATTTCAGTGATGTTCCAGCTTAAAGCTTGGTAGAAATTTCTCCTTTAGAGGAGTCATCAAATCACACGACATCGACAAATGGCAGCATCTTTACTTCCTCCATTCACATTTTGACCTATACTACATGCTCAGGTTTTTATTTTTCATAGCACATTGTTACAGCTGACCACTACAGCTAGAAACATTGAAGATGTTAGAGAGAGTTTTCGTCTTTAATTTTGTTTGTTAGGGTTTCTGTTTTGTTTTTGTTTGAGACTGGGTCTTTCTATGTAGTCTTGACTGTCCTGGAACTAGATCAAGCTGGCCTCGAACTCAGATCTTCCTTCTCTGCCTCCCAAATGATGAGATTAAAGGTATGTACTACTATACTCTGCTTACTTAGCTCACAGTTTTGACCAGACAAGGACCAAGGAGTAATTTTGTTTGTTTTTTTAAAGGAAACAGTTCTAGAAACGTGAGTCTAGAAGTAATTTAAAATACTTGAGACACATTAATTGTATGACAGATTTCAAATTGCCATTAAGTATACTTTGTATTGTAAGATATAAAACTTAACCCTTACACGGAATGCTAAGCTGATACCTAAACTGGTCCCAGCCTCTCATGGTTCAGGGTCCCACTTTCTTTTCTGGTTGTACCAAAGAGAAGTGAGTGGTTATACTTCTTCCTTTTTTCTTAAATCATTTACATTTAAGCCGGGCACTGGTGGCGCACACCTTTAATCCCAGCACTCGGGAGGCAGAGACAGGCGGATTTCTGAGTTCGAGGCCAGCCTGGTCTACAGAGTGAGTTCCAGGACAGCCAGGGCTACACAGAGAAACCCTGTCTCGAAAAACAAAAAAACAAACAAACAAAAAAATGTACATTTAAAAATGGAATGAGGTGAGATTTTTTTTACAATGTTTCTAGTTACTAAAACTTGCATTCAGAGCATAGTTGGTAGAATATTCCTCTGAGTTGTAGAGGAATGAGATTGTACCAAGGGAGACAGGAGACACCGATAGACGCAGTGCATGATCAGTTAAATTTGGCTTCTACTTCACTTGAGGCTGGCCTCCTTGATCTTAGTCTTTCCGTTGTCTGAAGCAGATCTTAGTCGCTTGGCTTAGCCACTTCAGCCTAGGTACTCTTTGTTTCTGTTTTCTTTTGTGTTTTGTCTGGTGACTTATCCTTAGCTGGGCCTTTTTTTGCTATCAGCCTTGATTTACACTTGGGCTTCTCCTTTGATGCCCATTCTGAGCTGACCTTCTTCTTGGGTGTCATGGTACAGAGGGCCGTGCGACACTGAAGCCTGTTACACGAGTCTGCACTGCACCCACACTCACTTCGTTAACATTTTTAAAAGACAAGAAGCTGTTTAAAACAAGGATACATATGATGGAGTTTATGCAAATTTACAAGTAAATCATATACCTTTAATAGCTCGGAGAAAGGTAATGTGCAAATGAAATCAATCTGTAAAGGTATTATGCTGCTGTTTAAGTAGAATAATTAGAGGTGAATAATGCTTTTTTAAAATATTTTTATTTTTTGAGATTATAATATCATTACATCATTTCCCCCTTCCCATTCCTCCCTCAGAACACCCCCCCTTTCAAATTCATGTTTTCTTTTTTCTTTAATTGAATATGAATGTGTGTATGTAATGTATGTATTTAGAGCTGACCCTTTGGTATTGAGCCAGTGTGTGGGCTATTTCCTGGGGAATACCTTTTCTTCCACCCTCAGCAGTTTTTAGTTTCCTACAGTTCTTTGTCTAGGATTGAGTCTCGATGAGCTTACCCGCCCATTAGCATGTCTGTGATATCCTTGTTCAGTTCATATTTTGGCAGCTGTGTTGTTGAGACTTCATGGCTGTAGCTTCTCTGACACTGCTAGGAGACATAATCTCACAGTCATCTTCATGTTTCCGTAGTCTTTCCAGCCCTTCTGCACGAATCCCTGAGCCCTTTGTCGTGTTGTAGATTGATCCATTGGGGCTAGGCTCCACAACTCTGCAGTGGTTATCGGCTTCTGTAGTGGTCTCTGTCTCTTGTGCAGAGTTTTCTTGGTGAGGGGTGAGAACTGTGGCTATAAGGGTAAATAACTTTAATGTGCAGGTACCTGGGAAGAACCAAAGAGGGTCCCAGGTCCCAGGAGCTGGAGTCAGAGGAGGTCGTGAGCCACCTGAAGCAGGCGGACTGATGCTGGGAACTTAACTCAGTTCCTCCAGCAGAGGAATATGAGTTAGACCACTAAGCCATTTCAGCACTAAAGATAAATAGCACTAAAAATAAATAAGCATTTTCTTTAGAGAAAGTACGAAGAAGTAAAAACTTAAAGAGAAAAAAATGCTGGCGGGGAAAATAGGGTGGGGTCCGTAGCTGCCATAGTAGACAGCAGATGGCACAGAGAGCAGGGCAAGTAAGAAGACCGTGCAAAGCACTTGTGCCAGCGGCCCTGGCTGCAGACTGCTGATTACCAGTCCCAGGGGATCTGCCTCCATGGCATGTGACAGACAGACATGCCGGCAGAGTTTCCATGCGTAATTGTACAGTAAATGGAAAAAATGAAGTCAACAAATGGACGTCACATGTTATCTTCAGAGAATGAGAGTCACTGTGTTGACCTAGAAAGGACCTGTGAGGTGATACACACTATCATACATTCAAGGTCCCCACTGTCGTATCATAGAAGTATTGAGACGTCGTCCTTGTGTGTTGGGGTGGGGTAGCTGAGGAGGGGAAGCTGTGCACATGTTTCTATGGTGGGTGTAATAAAAACTGGAGTTGTACTTGGAAGCAGTGCCCCTGATGATCTTGAATGTGTGCCACAGCCTTCCCTGCCAGAAGCCCCTGCTATGCTGATTTCATGTCTCAGTCCTGTGACTCTCCTTTGGCTGACACACTCTCCAGCTTGACTTTTAAGAACCACTCCCTCACACTCTGGAGCGTGGGCATGCGCGCATGCGCACACACACGTACCTTGGTAGCATGAAGTTTATGAGCATGCCTCTCTCCCTCTCTCTCTCTCTCTCTCTCTCTCTCTCTCTCTCTCTCTCTCTCTCTCTGTGTGTGTATCTATATCTGTGCATACACACACACACACTCATGCCTGCCTGTCGTCTAGTAGTTTATCTGGCTAGGAATTCTTTCTGTCATTTAAGCCATCACTATTCTTAAAATTTTCCAGTGTTGATTCTCAATATCAGTGACATGCAATTGGGTATTCAGACAGCTCTTCAGAAAGATAGGCATCCTAATTAATATAATTAATATCAAATGTTTAAAACTCAAGTGTCCAGACTCAGAGAGAAAGGTAATAGAAATAAAGTCAGCACAGAAATGAGGGTGGGGAGAATTGTCCTTCAGAGCAATGGCCAGTATGTTCGTATGATCCTTGTGATCAGTGAAAATGGGCAGAGGAACTCTGCCTGGCCTGGTGGATCTACTCACTTTTTTGTTGTGTGGGTTGTTTGCCTGGCCTGGAGCTTCTTGGTCAGTGTCTTACTGTATTATTATTTTTTATTGTGAGCTAGTATGAAGGGTGTAGAATCTAGAAGGAAGCAGAATCAAAAGCTAATGAAATATTCCTGGCACCAAAGGATACAGAAGCAGTAATATGGCCGAATTGCATCTATACAACAAGTTTGCCTATTCTTTTCACCTTGTTTTAAATTCTCCACATGTGGATGTCTCTTACTGATCAATCCACTCTATTTTCCATGTGCTCTGTGACCCTGAATAGGACACATGTTCATGTTGGAACTATTCCTGGAAGGAGTTGGTAAAGCATGCTCATTATATCAAGAAGCCTGGGCTGTCTAGTTCAGGGTGGGTAGAAATGGGCAAGTTCTTTCTTCATCATGTTGTAGGAGTTGTGTAGGTGTATGTGATTGGAGCAGGGGTTTTTCCAACCCAAGGGTTTCCCTAATATAGTGACAAAGGACTTGAATCTTGGCTATGGACTTTTGAGACAGGACCCTGGTCCTCTTAGCCTCGGTTCAGTTGAGTAGATTTGTTGATAGGACCTTCTTTAGGCTGGGAGCATAACTTCTCTGTGTTGTACACCAAGAACTAAGTCATAAGCTGTTTCTCTGGATTGAATGGCATTTGTATTGCAGGATGCAGAGGGCTCCACATGTTTGCACTTGGCTGCCAAGAAAGGCCACTATGATGTGGTTCAGTATCTGCTTTCAAATGGACAGATGGATGTCAACTGCCAGGTAAAGCCACTTTTCTGTACAGTGGCACAGCTGTTCCACCTCCTTCTTCATGCAGTTCCTACTCTCAGCTTCAGATGCTTAAAGGCCCACAAGCCCCTAAAGGCCTTGCCTTAGTTTCTTCTGTTGCCGTGATAAACACCATAGCCAAGTAACTTGGGGAGGAAAGAGGTTATCTGATCTTACGGATTCTAGTCCCTAATTGATAGAAGTCAGGGTAAGGACCTGGAGGCAGAAACCGCAGCAGAATCCATTGTAGAGCACCACTTACTGACTTGTTTGCTTAGTTTGCTTTCTAATAGACTCCAAGACCACCTGCTCAGGGTGGGCCCTTTCACATCAATTATGAAACAAGAAAATGCCCCACAGACTTGCTTACATAAACTCTGATGGAGCCATTTTCTCTCTTCCCAGATGATCCTAGCTTATATTAATTTGACTAAAAATGGCTAGCACAGGCCTTGTCCCCACATTCTCTTCTTGCTCTGTAGGCCTCTCTGCAATACTTGGCTAATGGTTCCATCTTTGGTATTCTGTCAGGCCTCCTCCTGTCTTTTCAGAGTCTCCCAAACTCCCATACCCAGGATGGCCTCTGCCCTTTCTGAGGGCACCCAGGCCTCCTTCCTAGATCTGGTTGTGCATCAGTTATAAGGTTGTGCTTCACCAGTTCTGTGACCTATGTTGCATTGTTGGTGCTAGGCACACAATAGGTGTCTACAAATACATGTCAGTCCAGCAGATGATATAAAAGAGCTGGCTTCAAGACTGTCCCACACACCGTGGTAGGGCCCTTTGATCCTTGGTTTAAGGCTACATTTCTATCTCCCTCATGTCCCTGTGTCTTTAGCTCATGTCCTTCCTGCCATTCTCTTTAGTCCTGGTTGCTTTTACTGTCTTAGCTGTGATCTGCCACATGGGCTAGAAAAAAAAACATCTTGTAGTTAGACCCCTTCCTTCTTTTTTCATGATCTGAAAGTAGCATGGTCTGATTTCTTTTAACTGTCTTAGCATTATATATTTATTAATCCTATTGGGTTACTGTGAGGCAAATTCTATTCCTTGTCACTCTGGGCTGGCGCTTATGCAGCATGTGTGCCATGATGCCAATAGTTGACTATAGAGAGATCATCTTCATATGTGGAGGCATGCATGTGTGGATGGGCAGGGAGCCCTTTGGAGGTGTGTAGGAGGAGGCTGTCTCCCACCTGCAGACTGGTGAGTGCTAACAGAACACGCAGTTCCTGCACAACACCTTTTCTGGTCTAAATGAAGTACTTACCATACGTTGATCTTGCCATAGTGGTAGGAAGGCGACCTACCTTAATGGACCTTAATGCACCTCACGGAGTCCGCAGACAGGGTTGTTCTTTCCGCCCCTGCTGCTCTTCTAAAAGAGGCAGTGGTAATTCCTTCTGTGCCTGATATTCATTAGTCGACCTGCTGGTTGGTCTTGTGCTTTGTCATCAACAGGGCCAAGAGCAAGAATGAAACATTCTATTCGTGCTTCCCACAAACCTTGCTATGGGTCCTCCCTGGGTTGTTTCAGGTTGACTGAATGCTCAGTCCTGACAACAATGTTAGCTAAAGCAGAGAGCTCAGCCAGCAGCAGCTCATCTCCCCTACTTCAGAGGGGCTGTGCCTTTGGTAGAAGCCAGCACCTGCATTGACTTTCCAGAAAACAGTTCTCTGAGGGCCCCTAGTCCCTGAGCAAGCTGGATGAAGTCAGTCATTTTCTCACTTGCTGTCTGTGGTGCTAATATCTTTTGTATTTTACACTCAGGATGATGGTGGTTGGACACCTATGATCTGGGCCACTGAGTACAAGCACGTGGACCTGGTGAAGCTGCTGCTGTCTAAAGGTTCTGACATCAATATCCGGGACAATGTGAGTTGTTCATGGTGCTTTAGGAACCTTAAGGACAAAGCCTCTTAGAAGGCCAGAGAGCCAGTCCACTGAGCATCTCCTTCCTTCTGGAGCGCTTTGACCTCTGAAGTGGAGGTCTAGCACATGATGGTTATTTTGACCCTTTGTAGTCAACTTCTTACTGACCCAACATGGGTCTTGTACTGGACCCCTGCAAATCTGTGTAAGAGTGTTCATGGGTGTGTAGCTTTTGTGAATCACTGCCTGATCCTTTTCTCCTGGCTCATGTCCCTGACTGACATGACTTGGGGGAGGAGCCCAAGAAAAACCAGTAGGAACCAGGTCTCATGTAGGGGTTGTGATCTGAAAGAGAAAGAACTGTGAATGGACTGACTTAATACACTCTGTGCGCCTCGTTTTATGGAGTCAGAGAAGTAGTTTTGTTACCCTGCTAGACATTATGTGACTTTTTCCGGGGGTAGCTGAACAGATGTCCACTCATCCCAGGTAGGGTACTGATCACAGACCAAAGAAACAGTCGTACCCATCTGTTGCTCAAATTCCTTTTCACAGAGAGATAGAAGCAGTGTCTACCCCTTTCTGTAAGGTTCTGAGCAAGCTGAGCCATGGTTCCACCATTGTTGGTTACTTTGGGAGACCAGTGAGTTTACTGGGGTGTGTTCTCCAACATCAGTATTATCAAGACAATTGGCCAGAGGCCAATCTGATTGGGCTAATTCCTAAATTGAAATTCCCTCTTCCTAGGTGATTCTAGCTTGTATCAAGTTGAATGATTAAAAACTCAGCAGCACAAATGTATCACCAGCTGGTTCTGGTATGCAACCAACAGCAGTAGAAATAGCCTTAATGTTTGTGGACTGTGGCCTAGCCTAGCCTTGCCAGCCAACAACTCCTAGGAATGGAGTCTGCTTCTGGCCCTGAGATTCTCATTTAGCCACCTTATGGCTTCCAAGAACGCCTTTCCCACCCATGCGCTGTGCCCTCGTGCAAACTCTTTTAACTGCTATTTTTATTGCTCTTCCGGATGCTTTTCCAAATCTGCAACTTACTCAAGAGTTACATAATGAAACCTTGTTACAGAGAGGGGACAGAATCTCTTAAGGGCCATCCCAGTCTGTTCTAAGCCAATTAAAGTTGGGTAAAAACTAAAGAAGCAGTATTAGCAAGGTCCAGTACAGCATGAAAAGGTCCTGTCACTTGCATGCATTGTGTTTAAGAGCAGTGTTTGGAACAGGTACATGAGAGGGGCATGCTAGTTCTTCTAGCCTTCCATAATCTTGTATTCTTCACAGGCCATCTGGCTTTATTTTAGGGTGCTGCCGAGTTTTCTTTTTCTTTTTTTGGGTTGCTGAGACAGGGTTTCTCTGTGTAGCGCTGGCTGTCCTAGAACTAGCTTTGTAGTCCAGGCTGGCCTTGAACTCACAGAGATCTGCCTGCCTCTGCCTCCCAAGTGCTGGGAATAAAGGTGTGTGCCACCACTGCCTGGGTGATGCAGAGGTTTTTAAGTTTTTTCATTTTCTTTTTCTTTTTTAAACTGTATGTATTTAGGGGTGGGGGCTGCACATGTAACAGGGCTATACGGAGGTCAGAGGACAATGTTCAGGGGTCAGTTCCCTTCTCTACCTTTCCATGAGTTCTGGGGATCAAACTGAGGCTGTCAGACTTCTTTAACAAGCACTTTGACTTGCTCAGCCGTCTTGTATTTCACTGACCTCCAGAGTTTATAATTTTCAAAGTTTTAATATAAGTGTTGTCTAGTCGTTTGGCTTTCATGGCTTTGTTGAGAAATGAATACACTTATCTTTGAAGTATTGGTGGCTATTCCTACAATATGGAAGGAAAATCTGGCTTTTGGTTTTGTTAGTATGTTTATTGGTGTCAAGGTCTTACTACGTAGCTCTGGCTGGCCTGGAACTCACTATAGAAAAGCTGGCCTCAACCTCACAGCAGCACTCTGTCTGCCTCTGCCTCCTGAGTGTTGGGATCAAATGTATCTGCCACCTCATTTAGCCCTTAAGTTAGTTACTTATCCAGTATGCATCTGCCACCTCATTTAGCCCTTAAGTTAGTTACTCATCCAGTATTTAGCTGCTTTTGTTGACGTGTAGTTCCAGACTAAAGGAATCTAAAGTGCACAGTGAGCTCTTCACATCAGGCCTTCTTTCTGGATCTTATCATTTGTTATGGCTTTATCAAAATGCAGGTTGATTCTCAGTAGGAATGACTGTCCTGGATCCATTATGCACTCTGTTGGGAGTTTTCTCTTGTTGCCTGGAATGTCAATTTATTGGCCATTTATTGACCCTCTGTTGGTAGACACATGGCCGTTACAGAGTTGCAAATATTTGTGCCCGACTTTCCCCAAATGGATCCTGGAAATGGAGACTATCCAGAGGAGCTGCCACATTGTCTCTAAAGTACTTACTGTCTCTGGCTTCGTTTAATCTTTATTCATGTAATGGCTGTTTGCTGTTAACATCTTCTAGTGGGCTTTTTTGCTGTTTTATAGCTTTTTGGTCAAGGATGTGTTCAGATCTTTAGATTATGCTTCATTGGGTTGCAGCTATTTGTTGTTGTTGCTGCTGCTGTTGTTGCTGCTGCTGCTGCTGCTGCTGCTGCTGTTGCTGCTGCTGCTGCTGTTGTTTCCCCCTTCTCCTTAACATAGGAGCTCACTGAGTAGCTTTGGCTGGCCTGAAACTTGCTATGTAGACCACACTGGCCTGGGGAAGTGCAAGCATTCGAACTTTCTATGTTTTTGAGTATGTGTGTGGAACCTTCTTCCCATATTCTATTTAAGACCATTGCTTAGCTGGACATGATAGCTTATGCTTCTCAATCCCAGCACTTGAGAGGCTGAAACAGGTGAATTGTTATGAGTTTAGCTAGGCCACTCTGGGGTTGAGTGAAACCCTTCTCAAAACAAAAAACAGCAGCAACAACAAAATAATCACTGCATTAACTGAAGGCAATGTTCTTCTGTGTTTTTATAGCGGCATACAGTTTTTAGCTTTGCATTTAGGCCTACTGTCTGTTTTGAATCAATTTTTGTATATGGTGTGAGATGTGGATGAAAGTTTATCGAGACAGGATTTCTCTGTGTAACAGACCTGGCTGTCCTGGAACTCACTTTATAGACTAGGCTGGCCTCGAATTGACAGAGATCTGCCTGCTTCTGCCTCCTGAGGACTGGGATTAAAGGCATGCAGCCCTTGGCTGCTGGTGGTGGTGCCCCTCCCCCTCCTCCTCTTTCTCTTTCTTTCTCTTCCTTCTTCTTTTCATGTGAGCATTTGCCAGTGCTGAAGTGGAGAAAGCCATTCTGTTTTTCTAGAGCTCAAGATCTCCTCGTGGACAGGAGACCAGGTCTAGCCTAGTACATTCTGTGGAGGCCTCAGTGGCACGTGTGGCAGAAGAATCTTGTTTCTATCATCTTGCACCTCAAACTTGAGGCCATTTTTCTCTACATTACCTGTGAGTGTGTCCTGAGCCTTGGTCACATGTTACTGCTTTGTTTGGACAGACTTACTTCTGGGAAGACTGTCAGCCAGCCATGCCTTGGGTAACTGCTCCTCTTCCTGTCTCTGCTTCCTCCTGCTACCCATGTTGTTTTTCATAGCAGAATAGTCTCTGTCCTGCCTGCCTCGTGTTTGGAAAGGCTTTTGCTTGGTGTAGCATTTTTTTCTGGTCAGTGGGCTTATGCTGTGCGTGTTGCTTTCCAGAGTCCTTACTAAGGTCTTTGGAAACTGTTGTACCTTTTCTTGTGTCTTTGTGTATAGTACATGCTTTTTCTTCAAGCTATCATGAAGACCTTGTGATGTGCCTTGGTGTTACTTATCTCTGTGTGTAGGTTGATTAGATGTCTTAGATCTTTGATTTAGGGGTTTTGTCAAATTTTGAATTTTAGTTGTGATTTCCTCAGATAATGTGACTTAGACTGTAAGAACTTGTCTTGGCCTTGGATGGTCTTGCCAGCTTGTCAGCTTTCCACCTAGTTTTGGCTCCGCTGGTTTTTATCATGTCCTGTAATATACTGCCCTTCTTCGGTGGTTTTTACCTTAGACGTGGTTTTTGGCTCTCTGCAAGTGTTTTTCTTTACTGTGTGTTGGTGGGAATGGAATGGAAGGGCTTTTGTTTGTAATTCTGACCATGTCTACTTACTTTCTGAGTATGTGGGATCCAGTTATACCAGGTGCCTAATGGTCAGATTTTCCAGTTCAGTATTCATACCAGTTCTGGTTTGTCAGTGGTCAGTTTTACCTCCTATCTGTGTGTCAGAACTTAAAGCCAGTTTGCTGTTAACTTACACCTTTCTGTCTATATTCTTGGGTTGTTTTTTGTCTGTCTGTCTGTTTGTTTTTTGTGACAACCTTTGATGTGGGGTCTGTCTAATTCTGTTGTGGTTTATTCTCTGGTCTGGTCTAGGAAGTCTATAGCAGTTCTCAGTGCAGGAGCCATATGCTGATGGTGTTTCCCACCTGGCTGAATGAATGGTTGAAAGATTGGAGCCCTTTGGATGTTTGCTCTTGGTCTGCTCGTGTTGCTTTGTGGGAAGCTCAGTCTCAACAGGCTCTTGCAGCACCCTCTTCTGTTAAGTTTCTCTGGTGTTTGACGAAGTAGGCAGCTCCAGCTCACTGGTCTGTCTCCTGTTGCCTGTGTAGAGTAGAATTGATGACCGTGATTGTACACTGTCCTGTTTCACATTTCTTGCTGGTGGGGATTATGTTCAGTCTGGCCCATGGAAGCAGAAAGTGCCAACCCCACTGTGGAGGTGAAAGTGCTCCGAAGCATAGGCCAGTGTGGTGGCTCTGTAGTGAACAGTCTCCTAAGAGCAGGATCTTAGAATTTAAGAACAGTGTAATTCTGAGTAAAAGGGACAGATCATTCTGAGAAGAAAAAATGACCCTGAGAAATCAGGACTTTGCTTGAGCTCTGAGATGTGTGGGCATATAACCCTGTAAAATCAGAGGGCTGAAAATCACTGAGGAGGCCAACCAGAAAAGAACTCAAGATGGCTAAGGTTTTTGACAGAGTGCTAATGTTGACTAAAAGTTTGCTTTTAGTGTTTGCTTTAGAAATAAATGAAATAATAAAGCCTGTGCTTAGAGCAGTGGGTGAGCGAAGCTGATGGACAGTACACTGTCTCTGTGCTGTTTTTATGTCTTCAAATGTTCACTGAATTGAAAAGCTCTGACTCCACCTTATCATATGGACACTGGAAAGGAGACTGTCCAGTTGTCTGAGAGCACCAGTGTATTACAGAAGACTGTGACCCCTGCGGGCCGGCAGAATGGGTCACTGGGATGTGGCTTGGCATTGCCCACTTGCCAGAGAAGGCAGATCTGGGCCTGGGATGGCTTTCACTGCAAGGGATCACCGGGAACTAAGGGGTGGTGAGGCTAGACTGTTGTCTATGCTTGTGTTCCTGAGGGGAAGGAAGCCACAAAGAGCTGCTCGTAGAGGGAAAGCCACTTCAGGCCAGTCTTTTCTATCTATGGCCAGAAATTCTATCTCTGAATATTTAGACCTGAGAACGAGTCTACAAGACAGAGAAAAAGAGGGCAAGAGGAAGGAGTGGATAAGAATAATGATTACATTCCATTCCAGAGGAAAACCAGCATTCAGTAGATTAGGAGAGTTACTGAATTATGGAGGGCTGATCACTCAGTGGAAAGGAGAAGCTCTAAGCTTCTACTGTGTAGACTGTGGCTGCAGGCTCAGTTGAGTTGAGCCCTCAGCGGGATGGTGAGCATAGATGGGCAGAGGCCAGCAGGAGCTTTTTGCAGTTGTGTCCTGACATGAGACTATAGGATTACTACTTCATGAGATTTAAAATATGTGTGTGTGTGTGTGTCTGTGCATGTGTGTGCACACTCAGAGTCCAGAAGATGTTATCGCCCACAGAGTTTGGATGCCTCGCTTGTTGTGTGGGTGCTAGGAGCCAGACTCCGGTCCTCACGATTGAGCAAAGAGCACTCTTGGCCACTGCGTCATCTCTTCAGCCCCTGCCTTTTAAAAATTCTTAACATTTTATTGGGAATTTCATAAATTGTATTTGATTATATTGACCACCTAACTTCCTCAGATCCACTTCCTACCACTTCAGACCTGTCCAACGTAATGTCCTCCGTTATTTGTCTTAAATAACTACCCAATCCAGTTGTTAACCTTCACTGGCCATATCCTTAAGGCAAGTGACTCTCCCCAGATGCCATCAACTGTCAATATTTTTTCAGATTTCTTCTCCACTTTCATGTGAGTTCTGGGGGTCAAATTTAGGTCATTAAGTGCTTTTACTTTTAAAATTAACAAGAAGAAAAGTCTACTACTTGTTATTTTAATAATTACCCTATTTACGGTGGCGTAATTCTCTACTATTCTATTTTCAGAATAGTCTGTGGTTATATTACCCTTTTCCCCGAAATTTTTAAGATCTATGTGTTGAATCCTCTGGAGCTGGAGTTATAGGTGGTTGTAAGCTACCTGTTGGTTCTGGGAACCAAACTCAGGTCTCCTTACCCTCTGCAAGAGAAACACGTGGTCTTTACCATTGAGCCATCTCTCCAAGCCTGTATTATGTTACTTTTTAAATGAAAAACAAACAAAAAAATAGATAAGTGCTGCCATTTAGATAGGATTTTTGTTCTCTGTTTGGTGAAACTACACATCCCTTCTCCAGTGTAGCCTGTGCTAGGAATAACCAGCTGTATGCAAGTACCAAAGCTGTCCTTGTCTGGTCCCAGCAGTGTGTTCTGAGCCAGAAACCATCTTCACTGGGCTCTCATTTTATCTCTGTGCAGGAGGAGAACATTTGTCTGCACTGGGCAGCGTTTTCAGGCTGTGTGGACATAGCTGAAATACTTCTGGCAGCCAAGTGTGACCTGCATGCTGTGAATATCCATGGAGACTCACCCCTGCACATCGCAGCCAGGGAGAATCGCTACGACTGTGTTGTGTGAGTGTGACCCTATGCCAGTATAGCTCTTGCTGTCGGGCTACCTAGAGTGACTGCTAAATGGCTGTATCCACACTCTACCTAGAGCTGATTCGATAGAGGTGGAGAAGTACCTTTCCCAGTTGATAACTCACACCAGCTATGGTATACCCTTTGGGCTCATAGTTGTCCTAGAAAACAGAACCAAACAAAACCACCCACATTCTTAGTTGACTCTTAACAACGTCTCAGACCCAACAGTGTGGGGACAGTTCCAGGAGGAACTGGGTGCTATTGAGTCTCTCTCTCTCTGATGGAAATGGTGGCTGTTTAGGGTGCTTTTAAGCAGGATTTACATGCTAGCAATAGTGTCCATGGTGTAGCATGTTTGCCATGTCCCTTTGGGAGGAGAAAGAGGGCAGTGACTGCACTGATGAACAGGTGGCTTCTCTCCTTCACCTGGAAAGGAGAAACGAAATGGCCTTGCGGTCCCGGCCCCTCTCTAGTACAGGTGTGGCAGCCGGTCTTCCTTCATCGGGCAGACGTGCTGGTGCCCTTACGCTTACTCCAGACACCTGGTCCCCAGATGTCCTTTATCCTTAAGGACAAATTAGAGAACAAAGTCTAAGAAAATTAACTAAACCTTCTTAGCACCTACATGCATGTTCAGGTGAGACGACTGATGCCTCATTCTGAGTCTTGGGTGGGAGCAGATGTTCTCCTGGCAAGTCATGCTTGTTCCAGAGTCACTGAGTTAGCAAGTTGGGTGCTACGTGACAGATAGCGAGTCACTTTATATGTCTTAACTGTGTCTCTTCTAAATTCAGACCTGGATGGTGTTTTTGGCTTACATTTTCCCTTTTAGCCTCTTTCTTTCTCGGGATTCAGATGTTACTCTGAAAAACAAGGAAGGAGAGACTCCCTTGCAGTGTGCAAGCCTCAATTCCCAGGTGTGGAGTGCACTGCAGATGAGCAAAACACTTCGGGATTCAGCCCCTGACAAGCCCGTTGCTGTTGAGAAGACGGTGAGCAGGTGAGAAGGTTCTAAGACTGAGAAGATTCTAGCAAACCGTTGACAGGTGGGCTAGAAGAGATTGGAGCAAACACTTGTGAAGCCCAGACCCCAGGATCCAGTTCTAGTGTGGGTACTGGTTGGCAGCTGTGTCTGTCTCCCATGGGGCAAAATCTGAAACAGCACAAGTACATCTCCCTTTTTTTTTTTTTTGTGCAGAGACATTGCCCGAGGGTATGAGCGCATTCCCATTCCCTGTGTCAATGCTGTGGATAGTGAGTTATGTCCCACCAACTACAAGTACGTTTCCCAGAACTGCGTGACGTCCCCCATGAACATCGACAGGAACATCACTCACCTGCAGGTTGGTGGGAAGAAGGGTGGCAGGTCCCTAGAACTGGGTCCCATGACTTAGCACCATCCTGGAAGAAGGCCTGTGGAAGTTTCCCAGGAGATCCTGTTTTCTCTGTACTTGTCTTGAAGGAAAGGGGTGGAAGAAAGATAAAAATCTCAAGGTCTCTGTTCGGCAGGACTCCAGTCTTCCTAGCACACTTTGAAAGCCTATTGAATGCTCTAAGTGTCCCTGATGAGTGGTTGCTCAGAGCCTCAGTATCAACCGGTCCTTAAGTCATGATCAAGAGGGTGCATGCTGCTCTGAGAAGTGGGCACTGAATGCTCCCCAGCCCCAGCAGCCACAGCCCACCTGGCACGGAGCTTTCCCATCTCTTTGACTTTTTCATTTGAAAGGATTTTCCTTACAGGGAGTCTCCCGATTCTCACAAAATAAGCTCTATAAACGTTAGTTTGCTTGTGAGATTCTCGTCTTTCCTGAGAGGTATCTGGCCTTGAGTGCAACAGGCCTTTTAGCGCCCCTCCCTCCCCCCCAGGCTACACCTGTCTAAACTCCTACATGCTCCCTGCCAACATGGTGCATTTTTCCTCAGGGTGTCCCAGGCCTTTCCACCCTGCTCCTAAGAGAGACTGTAGCAAATTAAAGGCAATTGAGATTTCCCCAAGCATTTGGTGGTGATTGCAAGGGCAGGGATGGTATCAGGAATGTGATGCCTGTCTGACATGCGATTCACTCTGTTTTCAGTACTGCATATGTGTGGATGACTGCTCCTCTAGCACCTGCATGTGTGGCCAGCTGAGCATGCGCTGCTGGTATGATAAGGTGAGGAAGCACATTTGATGCACATGTGCTTATGTGGTAAGTTCTGTGAAAGTGAGTCTGTGAGCATATTCTCTGATTCTCAGATGTCCTAGTGACATTGGGACAGTTGGAGGTGAGAGCTGGTTGTGGAAAACAAGTAGAAGGAGGTGACAAGCTGAAATTAAGGCAGGTTATGGGGCTACGGTGTAGGTTCCCAGAATCCTAGGGTTGAAATCCATGTCCTTTGCCACTACCTGGATAGTGGTACAGTGGCTGTCCTGGCATAGACATAGAAGGAAACATCTTTGTTGTTTTTGTTTGGTGAGCCCTGCCATGTGTTTACCACATACATTTGTCCAAAGAGATGATTAGTAGAAAGACCAGGCTAGGGGCTAGGCTGGGTGGCTGGGCTGGATGGCTGGGCTAGATGGCTAAGCTGGATGGCTAGGCTGGATGGCTAGGCTGGATGGCTAGGCTGGATGGCTAGGCTGGGTGGCTGGGCTGGGTGGCTGGGCTGGATGGCTGGGCTGGGTGGCTGGGCTGGATGGCTAGGCTGGGTGGCTGGGCTGGAT
>JADRCH010000181.1:1675239-1699958 GCA_019843965.1 Rhynchomys soricoides | reverse complement strand
GGCTGGGTGGCTGGGCTGGATGGCTAGGCTGGGTGGCTGGGCTGGATGGCTGGGCTGGATGGCTGGGCTGGGTGGCTGGGCTGGGTGGCTGACACAGTGGCCTGAGGTTAGGGTCCCAGTCTTAAAATAACAGCCAGTACTAGTGGGGGGAGGCACCAAGACAGTAGAACCTTGGGGCCCAGGATGCAGCCCAGGAACAAAGTATGCATAGAGAAGAGGTGTAGTCTTGAGACAGGGCAGGGCAGGAGGATTAGAGCAGCATTAACCAGGCAGGAACCAGGGGAGATTTCTCCAAGAGGCCCCCAAACCTGTGTCATACCCCGTGAAATTTCTCTTCAAACCACAGATGGAGAGCCTAACCCCTGTCATTCCCCTGCTGTTAATGTCTGTCCATAAGCCACTGTTTGTGTATATTTGAAGCCAGACTGGGCATTTTGTAAAAATATGTCATTAAAGTTCATTTAAAGGGAGTGCTGGTTGACATCTGCTGGCCCTTGTGGCCATCTGTTAATAGGATGGCCGACTTCTGCCTGAGTTTAACATGGCAGAACCACCCTTGATCTTCGAGTGCAATCATGCCTGCTCATGCTGGAGGAACTGCCGCAATCGTGTGGTGCAAAATGGTCTCAGGTGAGGGTTGTAGATTCGCTAGGTCACACTGGCCAGAGGCATGTCTGTCTATCTGTGGGCAGAGCCAGTGCCTGGGAGGAGGAATGTGTTTGTGTGTAAACAACTAGCCAAGCTAGACTGGCTTAGATACGAGTGGGCTTGCTTCATTTGGTTTTAGTGTTAGAGAAAGCCAGCCAACATTGAGGATAGTGATGGTTGGCTTTTCTTAGACTGTTCATTCCTGGTTCTTGAGCCCCCTTCTCTTTGTCCTGTGCCTTCTATGTCACAGCCAGAATCAAGTTTTAAACGGTGGTAGCTATGGTCTGTTCGTAGTGCACCAAGGGCAGAGTGTACACACTTCTGTACCTGTCTCCATATTTACAAATGGGCCAAGAGGATGGGCATTATCTCTTCAATGCCTTGAAGAGAGGGTAAATTCCGAAAGCATGGTCTACCTAGAACCTACCCAGCCAATAGGCGCCTGCCTGACTGCTTGTTGCTGGTGTACTCCCTGAGTAATAGAATGGCAGTAGTCTGGGTTCTTGTGGAAACACTTCTATGAAGTGAATACCTTCAGTCTTTACTGCTACCTTGTGTGTTAAGCCACAAGTTGAGGAAACCAAGGGCTGCTATACTTTATGCTTTGACAGTCTGAGTCCTGGGTTCTCAGCCTCCTGTGTGTGTGGTGCCGGGTCTGTAAGGAACTGCTTTCAATCACCCACAGAGTTGTAATTCTTCCTTGATTTGGAACCTGCATCCTTTTTCTCTATTTGCTCGTCTTGCTCACTTCAGAATGGATACAGTTGGTTTGCGGACCATCAGGTCCGTACGTCCACTACCCTCTACTTTGTTTTCCAGGGCAAGGCTGCAGCTTTATCGGACACAGGACATGGGCTGGGGTGTTCGGTCTCTCCAGGATATCCCACTGGGCACTTTTGTCTGCGAGTAAGTGGGTCCCCAGAGTCCACAGCCCTATTGACCATGTTTTTGTTTGTTAGTTAGTTTTCTTTTTCATTTCAGGAACTTCTCATACATGTTCATGCTCTAAGACTCCCCTGGCAACATGTTTCACTGTCATGCAGACGTGGGTACAGGCAGGGGAGGTGTTGGTTACACTAGCCAGGCTCCTGTTGCTAGCCCTAGGGTTGTGCTCCGCTTTTCTACCTCAGCCACTCACTAAAGGTGACGGAAGCGTTAGAATTCCAGTACTCATCTTGGTAAGCCATCCTTGGTCCTCACCTCGCACTGCAGATACACGAGACCAGATCCAGATCCCAGCCCATAGAACTTCTCGAGAGTGTCCTGTGTCTGCAGCCTTTTGTGGCAGTTTTCTTTGTTTGAGAGCACAGAGGTGAGATGGGTCTTCCCTTTTCTCACTACAGATACGTAGGGGAGCTGATTTCTGACTCTGAAGCTGATGTTCGGGAAGAGGACTCTTACCTCTTTGACCTTGACAATAAGGTAATGTGTTGTAAAGGGGTAAAGCATATGAGCAAATGATTGCAAAATTTAAAACTTGGACAGTTTGTTTTGGTGTATTCTGAAAAGTGGCTGGCCCAGGCAGGCTAGCTCCCGAGTCACTGATGAACACCCTGCATGTGGGTGTAGGCTCCTTACACATCTGTTAAGTTTTATCATACAAGTCCTGGGCTCATTTTGGGGTTCAAGGCATAGGCCCTAACTTGAGATATCTCTGTGTTGCTGTACCAAGCTATGTACCTCAAGGGAATAGCTCCCTGGGATACCTCATTCAGTCCCCCAGTTCCCAGGCTGGTCCCCTAAGACCAAGCAATATGGAACAGCTCACAGAGTCACATAGGAGGCAGCAGGAGATCCAGAAATGGGGGCGATGGGGAGGCTTTTCTGTTTTCACTGACATCGGAGTACTGATGTCCTATGTTGGCAGAGAATAGAGGACTAAGCCCAGTCTGCTCCAGGAGTAGGGTTTCCAATGGCTTCTGCGCCAGGCAAAAGGTGGCTAAGACCATCCCAGTCCATCACTGTTTCTGAGTTCAGGAATTATTCTTTAAAACTTCTTAAAGCTGGGTGTGGTAGCACACACCTTCAATCCTAGCACAAAGGATTAGAAACAGGCAGGTCTCTGAGTTTGAATCCAGCCAAAGTTAAGTAATTGAAACACTGTTTAAAGAATTTTATTAAGGAAATACATCTTAAATCTAATAGTCTGTGCTAGTTGGTAAGGAAATAAAGATTTTCTACAGTCTACCTGTAACCACGCAATCATGGTATCAGTTTTTCCCCCAGAGAACTGGACCACTCTGACCCCATGCTCTGACTCTTAAAGTTACTCAAGAGGTTAGTGTTTGTGAAGCAAGATCTATGTTATGACCAGCTGTGGGTATTGGAATGGTGCTGTAGCAGTAAATTAAGAACGCACTGCCTGATATTCCAGAAGACCTGGGTCCAATTCCCACCCCTATAGCAACTCAAAACTGTCTGCATCTGTAGTGCCAGGAGTTCTGATGCCCTCTGCTGACCTCCATTGGCTCCAGGCACTCATATGGTGCAGAGACTAGGAAACCAAAAGTTCAGCTCTTCCTCCTTGGCTAGTTCTAGACCATCCTGGAACATTAAAACAAAACAACCCCCCCCCCCCCGACACACACACAGAAATAAAAAACAAACATGATTCTCAGGCTCAAGAGTGTCAAAACCTTGTCAGTTTCTGGATTCAAGTAGGTTTTGTCTTTCTGTGTGCTTGTGCATGCAAAACACGCAGGGGTGACTATGAGAGCTCCTCTCCTATTGGTGGATACATGGCCTGTAGTGTGCATGTCATCCCTTCTGGGTGTTACAGGTTTCTCCTTCCTCCTGCGGTGACAGGCCGGTCTGTTTTGTGTTTTGTGGTAGAATGGTTACCAGCCTTTCATGTTCCATGGGCTTTTGTAGTATCCTACTTATGTTTCTAAAACACAAATATTTCCAGGAATTGTTTTGTCTTCAAGTTCGGAGATGCACAGACTGAGATCAGTGTATTGAATTGGTTTCTTCACAACTCAGCAGTGTGACTCATAGGTGTCCTCAATGCCCGGATGTCTTCCTGCTTAGTCTAAGTTACTGTAGTTCATGCGGTTTACCTGAAGACAGTTTCAAAATCAGCCAGGCAGATTCTTCAGATCGTCCTACAAGGATCTGATGCCCACTACAGTGAGTGGCCAGTCACTTTTGACAGCTATGATCCTTCCCTTATTGGTTGATACCAGATATGATATGGTAAGGATAGAAGAAACTATCAGTTTGCCAAGGAGGCTTTACCACTTCACAGTCTTAACAAAAAGAAAGACACTTTTCTTAAAAAATGTTTTGTGGTTGTTATGCTCTGTGTGCGTGTGCCTATGTGTGTGTGTGTGTGTGTCTGTGTGTGCGCGCGCGTGCGCGCATGAACTGGTCTCGTTAGCCAGGCGCTAACATGCACACACATTCCGTGTGAATGTATTTGTTTCTGGTGTTTGGAGGTTGGTCTCTCTCACCGTGCAGTCCTAGGCTGGAACTTGGACTATAAGTCAGGCTTGCCTCAAATTCATGGTGATTGCTCTTCCTGCCTCAGCTTCCCATGCTCGGACTATAGGGGATAACAACCATGTTGGAACCAGACACTATTGTAAATCTTTTCATCTGTCTGCCTGGCTATATGTCCATAATATCCATTTTGGGTCTTTCTATTCAGGCCAGGGTGATAGTGTACTTCTTTTTTTTCCTGTTTGAACCTCCTAAGACTGGAATTACAGGCCTGAACCACCATGCTTGATTTATTATGCACTGTAATTTTAATTTGCATTTTCTTGAAGGTTGATAATATTGAGTAATTTCTTTTGTGTCTCTTAAACATCCTTATATCTTCTGTGGATTTGCTGTTGCTGTGTTATTACTAATTATTATTATGAACTATTGTTTTTTTCAAGACAGGATTCTCTGTTTAACAGCCCTGGCTGTCCTGAACCTCACTTTGTCAACCAGGCTAGCCTCCGACCCACAGAGGTCAGCCTCTAGCCCCTAGCCCTGGGGTAAAGGCACGCCTGGTACTATCGCTATTTTTAATACTTCTCACTTTGTAGCCCTGACTAGCCTAGAACTTGTAGACTAAGTTAGCCTTAGACTCAAAAAGATCTGCTTCCCTGTGCCTCCTAAGTGCTGAGATTAAAGGTGTATACCACAGTGTCTGTTCTAACAATGTCTATTTTTTAGGCAGTCTTTTACTGAAATGTAACTCACTGATTGGCTAGGCTAGCTGGCCAGTGGATCCCTGAGATCTTCATTCCAGCAGCAGGATTGTAGGTGGGCTGCACCTCAGTCTTACCATGGGTGCTGCTGTTCTGAACACAGTTCCTTGTATTTGCACAGCAAGCTCTTTACCCACTGAGCCACCTCCCTAGTTCCTGCTAGATGTTTAAGCATTTTTGTTTTACTTTATTTTATATGTATGATATTTTTTTGCCTGCAATTATATATATATATATAAAAATCTGTTCACCACATGTGTGCCTAGTGCCCACAGAACCCAGAAGAGGGAATCAGATCCCCTGAAACTGGAGTTACAGATGGTTATAAGCCACCATGTGGGTGATGGAATCCAGCACTGTAACTGCTAAGCCATCTCTCTGGCAAATGTTTTTAATGTTCAGTCCATTCCGTCCTGAGGAACCTCTATCACCCTAAGATATAAAGCTTTCCTCCTATGGCTTTCTATAGAAACTATGTTTGGCTCTGTGCCTGTTTTGAGTCGACCTTGCTGAGTGGTCTGAGGTGAGAGCTGAGCTTGCTTCTGTCTGTGAGGACTTGTAGTCATCCAGGCACTGCTGGCCAGAACACCTCTTCTCCCGTACACGCTGCTATCTGTGATGGAACGTGTTTTGTCCCTTGTCTGGTTTCTGACTCTCATACTAGTGCCACCCTCTTAATGGCAGAGTTCACTCATGCAAGTGGAGTTGGTCCTCATCTGTTCCTTTCAAGCATGTGTTAGTGCCTGCAACTTTGGTTTTCCCAGGTAAATCTGAGTTGGTGTGGTGTCTGCATGGTCAGCAGCTCTGCAGCCTTGGCTAGGACATAATGGGTCTTGTCTACTCAGATATGTGACCCTGCACTCTGGGTGTCCAGACCCACTAGGGCTTGACTTTCTCTGCAGAGCCTCGCCGCACAGTACATAGATCTTATACATGGTGCTTAAAATGCTGTTGCCTTTCATTTCATATCTCAACTGAATACGGGTAGACCTTCAAAGTGGTTGTGGTTTTTGTTTGTTTGTTTGGTTGGTTGGCCTTGCTATAGTCATCTTTTAATTTTGGTGTTTTTTATGGGTTATTGATTAGGATTTGTTGCATATACAGTTATGTGCTGTATGAATAAAGGTAGTTCATTGCCCTCTTAGTTTACTGGTAGAGGGAAACACTTGCCTTCCCCCCAGGGCCTTGCAAGTCCTCACACTCTCTCAGCACTTCCCAAGAGGTCACACCCATCATTCCTTGGTGGTGGGATGAAGCCAGTGTCTAGGACTGTCTTTCACAGTTCCAGCCCTTTCCGTGTTCCTTTCGTCACTTCTGTGCTGTCTCCCTCTCCACCACTGCTATGTGGCTGTCCTTCTCAACTCCTGCCACTGTGTTTTTTGTCTTAAAGAATGCCATGTCAGTGGTTCTTGTTCATTCAGGACCCAAAGCTTGTAAGCATACCAAGGCCTTCTGTTTCCTCTACCCGCTTAGCTCAAACCCAGAATGCATCTACTACCGCAGCTGCTGTCCCTGATCAGAATATACCCACATTTATTTATCACCTCATTCAGATGCCTGGGCACAGGATCCCTGGTAGCCCTTCAAGTGCACTGTGTCCTGTGGTCATGCTGAGATCTGTGTGTCCTTATCAAAGAAACTCAGAACAAGCTTCAAGTACATAGAAAGGACTCAGCAATTTCCTGAGGACTGTGACAGGTTCTGACAGGAGAAATGAGCTGGATGAGGCCTATTCAAAGGAGGTATTGCAGTCCACACTATCCCTGTACTGGAAAAAGTTGGCATTAACAGCACATGCATGAGGTTGGTATGCTGGAGCCAAGTTAGGTATAGAAAATTGCTCACTCCAAGGGCAGAGTTAGGAGAGTAGCCTTTATCCCTAGGTTCTAAAGCTTGTGCTTTGGCCCCTGTGAGTGTCTGAGTTGGGTGCTGGTTAGTGAGCAGATATGTTTCAGTGGCTCCATCGTTCAGGTTGCAGTAAAGAATCCAGGCACAGGTATGTGTGCAGGACAACTCCTTTGAGAAGCCCAGTAGTGCCTCTGCAACTTGGGGACAGTCTCTGAAGTTCCGGACCAGTGAGTGTACACTGGACAGTTGCAGAATTTCCCTGGGTCGTGCTGAGGCCCTTCCTTTGAGCAATGATAGTACACTTATGAGGGGTGACCATAGCTACAAGCTTTTCTAGGTGAAAGGGCCATTTTAAAGTCTAGCACTAGTCCTGTCTAGTAACCCTGGACAGAACATGGTAACGATAGCTTCTGGAGCTGTGCCTACAGCCGTAGGCCCACACACTTACAGTCAGCCTCTCTGGCTCCTTGAGACACTGGCCAGGTCCTGTGGGAAGTACCCTCCCTCCTGGCTGATGTAGTTTGAGGTCTGTTAGGTGCTTTGAAACCCCAGTGAATAAAACTGATTATGCAGCAGGTAAAGAGAGCACCAGCACTACACTAGGCCCTATTGGGTCTGTTACAACATGACTGCTTGTAAATACCCAGGCCTCTTGCTGCTGAGCACGCAGGCTCATCTAGGTTCCCCTTGCCTGCCCCCACCCACACCTCACCCCTGCCCTCACCCCTCCTCACAGGTACTCCTGGCCTGATCTTTTTCTCTGCTACCCTTTCCTAATTTTAAAGAAGTCTTTCATGTAGATGATAAAAGAAGGACAGACAAAAAAGAGAAGAAAGCATTCACTTGGCTGCCAGTTCTTGGGGTTTTTGGTTTTACACAGTCATGACAGCCACCACCACCACCCCCGTGTGTGTGTGTGTGTGTGTGTGTGTGTGTGTGTGTGTGTGAATGTTCTGACCTGCAAAAGAGTAAAGATGACAGGTAGGGACCCGCACAGCACCAGGGTCAACATTGTTTTGCATAATTTCTTCCTCTCCCTCCCTCTCTCTCTCTCTTCCTCCCTCCCTCTCTCCCTCCCCATAGGATGTAAAAATGAATAAGCCGTCTCACTGCATTCCACCAGTGTGTGTCTTTATGTGCTCTCACTTTGACTGACAACTGTGGCACTGCCGTCACACCAGTCACACGCAGGTGACTCTTATCTGGGGCCAGCTTTCTCACACATTTCTCCAGTTTTCCTAAATAAACTGGTCTGCATTGAGCAGGTTCCCAGAGTTACTCAGGACTGAGCTCAAACTTGCTGCATCCGGGGAGTGCAGCATTCCCCAGGGCCTCATCGTATCTGCAGCAGACACCGGTCACTGCTCTACAGAGCCCTTCCATCAGGACGTGTCTGTCCCCAGCTCTTACTGCACTTGCTTCCTGAGGCCCAGTAACACTGGTCGTGTGGCACATCCTAGTTGTGTTCTTGAAGGAACTCTGTGGTACTTGTGAGCCTTGGCTGCTCCCCTTTTACTTGACATTTCTTTATAACAAGGGACTTCTGTCATGCTATTCACTTCATGGGCTGGGGGGTGTGTGTGCGCGCACGTCTCCAAGTGTTGGCATCTGACTTCCCACCATATTTCTTGATCTGGGCTCATTGGTACAACAGCACGCACGTCTCCATGCTGCTAGGGTTCTAGACTCAAATTCCTAGTGTGGCTAACACTTCACTGAGCCGTCTCCACAGCCCAGAAGTTTGTTGTTGTTGTTTTGTTTTGTTTTTGAAGGAAAATGAAGATGTTTCTTCACCCATTTCCAGCTATCTGCTCTTTCTTGGGAGAAGGCAGATACTCTCCTGTCTATATGTCTGCCCATTTCCAGAGGTGAAACATTGTCAGGTGTAAAGGAAATTTGTGGTCTTAATTTTTTCCCCTTGTGTGTTTCGAGATAGGATTTTACTATCTACATTAGATTGGTCTTGAACTTGTGACTATCCTCCTGCCTCTGCCTTCCAATTGTTGGGATTGTAGTAGGTACATACCATCACCCTTTTGTTTTGAATGTTGGTATAGATCATGGTTTGTCTGTCTCTTTTTAAAAATACATACAGTATGTTTTGATCAGTTACAGCTCTTTAATGTGCACATCGCTCTTATTTTGGGTCCCACAGACCTTGCCCCTTACCCGTACTGCTCTTGTCTGGCACCAGTAGGCTCCTGTGACCGGCCCAGCCTCACAGTTGCAAAATCTCATTTGTCTCTGGATTTCATAGAACAAAATCTTCTGCTAAAGTATTCATTCATTTCATTGATTCATTGTTTTATGTGTATGGGTATTTTGCCTGCACATATTGTATTTCTGTGTGCCATGGTTATGCCTGGTGCCCTTGGAGATCAGAAGAGAGCGTCAGATCTCTTGGACCTGGACTTGCTTTCAGTTGTGACCATGGGAGCTGGGGATCAACCCCACTTCCTTAGAAGATCAGCCAGTGAGTGCTTGTAGTCACTGAACAAATCTGTCCAGCTACCTTTGTATCCCCTTCTCTGTCTGTCTGTCTGTCTCTGTCTCTGTCTCTCTCTATCTCTCCAGGTCTAAAAACTCTGTAGCCCTTTCTGACCTGGAACTCACTATGTAGACCAGGCTGGCTCAGAATTTACAGAGATTAATAATCCTTCTCTGCCTTCTAAGGGCTAGGATTAACTGTGTGCCACTACACCTGTCCAAGGTGCTGAAACTTATGTTTAATTATGGAGTCATGGTCGGAGTCACCAGTGTGACGCATGGCCATAGATGCCTCACTTCTCTGCTCAGGTTGAGGGCTGCCTGACTTTACCTATGGATAGAACCTTGGTCCTTGGAGTTTGTGTCAGAGTAGCCTTGCTGATGTTAGGACCACACATATAGCACAGCTGCTGTGGGTGTGTCCTGCTCTTCTACAGCTGTTTGGTTCTCAGGATATATTTTACTGAGGACTTGAAGTAGTGTAATTTTATTTCTGTGCAGTTGTGTTATCAGTTTGTTACACAATTATATTAATGTGTTAGTTAATTCAGATTTGGAAATTTAAGAATTTGTGCTTTTGTCAGGCATGGCAGCATATGTACCTGTGCAGTCCCAACCCATGTTGAGCTGTCTGGTCTCACGTGGTAAAATCTCTCAAAATATATTTTAAAAAAATGAGTGTGTGTGTGTGTGTGTGTGTGTGAGAGAGAGAGGGGGGGGAGAGAGAGACAGAGACAAAGACAGAGAGACAGACAGAGAGACAGACATAATGTGGCGGTCAGAGGGAATTGGGTCTTTCCTTCCACCCTGTGTGTGTTCTGCAGATCAAACTCAGGTTAGGTTCAGTGGCAGAAGCCTTTGCCTTAAGCATAATTCTCTCAAATAAAAGGACTGGGTTGTTTGTTCATTTGTACTGGGTGCTGGGAGATTGGACTCAGGATTTTATACATGCTACCCAAGCATTTTATCAGACTTCTGATTATGCAAAAGGCTTGTATGTTCCAAAAGTAGAAACAGTATTAAAAGTCTTGCTCAGAGAAGTTGTGCGTGTTTTGTGTTGTTACTGGTATGGAGTCTTCTCTGGCTGCTGTGACAAACACTGACACCCACTTACCCTGTCCCTCTCGTGCTGGTAGAGGCCACCTCTCCGTTCATAGCCAGTGCCTTTGCTCTGTGTTCTGCCAGGCATGAACTCGCTGAGTCTTTCTTGTGAGCGCGCTGAGTACACACAGGTTTAGCCTTTCAGCTGCACTTCCCTGATAGCCCATCCTGTCCCTGTTGATTCTACCACTGTGAAGTGAGGGTTTCAAGTGGGAGCCTCAAAGGGGAGTGAATACTTCACTCATGGTACTGTCTCCCTGTTCCCAGTCAGGGACTATTTGTAGAAATAAAGGTACTTATTTTTCTGTGCTTATACAGAAAGTGGGATAGTTTTGTTTCCCTTTTCACTCGCCAGTACAGTCCAGAAGTCATCCGCATGTACAGTCTCTCTTCATTCTTTGGGGATATGAAGGTTGGCTTCGCCTTGGCTATTTTGCAAATGGCTTCTCCATGAGTTATCCCGTGCCGTGATGGTACTGCCGCCTGTGGTCCCGTGATGGTACTGCCGCCTGTGGTCCTGCTCCTCTACTAGGAGGAGGGTTAAGTAGCCAGTGGATCTCAGTAGAATCCTGCTTAGTTTGCTTACTGCATCCTTCTCTTTGCCCGGACGCTGTAGTGACTGACCTTCTGCTCTGACCTTCTGCTGTTTTGTGTTACATAGAATATGAGCAGCTCCTGAAACGCTTGTCCCTGTGTAGCATTTGCTTGTCTCAGGCTAGACTCAGCTGACTTTTTAATATTATTTGTTTGCTTGCTTATTTATTTATCTTACTGTGTAGCTTTGTCCTGAAACTTACTATTTAGAGCAGGCTGGCTTCAAACTCAATAGAGACCCACCTGCCTTTGCTTCCTGTGCCCACCCAGCTCATTTGTAGGTTTTTTTTTTTTTCTTTAGGAGTGAGGGGGTTTAAGGCAGGGTTTCTCTGTGTAGCCCTGGCTGTCCTGTAACTCTGTAGACCAGGGTGGCCTTGAGCTCAGAGATCTACCTTCCTTTGCCTCTGAGTGCCGGACGTGTGTAGGCACTGCTGTGCCTGGTGCTCATTTGTATTCTTACTGTTTGGTTTTCTTTTTTCCTTAAAGTGGGCATGTTGTTTTCTGGGTTCCCCTTTTATTTGTTTTAGCACAGCTTCAGATTCAAACTATCCATGTAAAGTCTCTGTCCAACTGTCTGTTGCCTCCAGTCAGCTTGGTGTCTGCTTTCCATATGGGTTAGGTCAGCCAGAAATTTCAGTGTATAGACTTTAGCCCCCAACCCAAAGCCCAAGGATTCGTTCCCTGTGGATTCCACAGTTCTGAGTACCTTTAGCATGTGTAGTGGCTGCTCTTAAGAGTCATTTTCTTCAGAGGCTGTCACCACACAAATAGTCTCAAAACCGGAACACCCAATTCTCTTAGATTACTGTCTCTCTGGCAGATGCCGGACATGAGCTGCTCTGTCTTTGATCCAAATGGCTGTTGGTGAATTCTGTCTTGTTCAGGGATATCGCTGGAGTACATTCATCCACATTCATATCTACCACTCTATCTCCTGCAAGTCTTGAAGTTACAGAGTAAAGATTGTCAGATACCCATCTCAAACCCAGGCTTTCCCCTTCTTGGTTTGGGTTTGACTTTTGCCTGAATTCACAAGGGTGTGCGCAGGCGTCTAGAGCAGTCCTTGTTTGGGCTCTATCCTTCACAGGGGAAGGTCCTGCAGCACCTTCATCCCACTTCATCCCAGCATGCCGTGTCTTCTTCTCTAGCTCTCCTCTCTTCTATACTGTCATACCCAAGCACCACAGCTGCCATGGCCCACAGCAACAAGCTCTGGATGTGCAGTGTGGCCAGTCCCAGACATGCCTGCAGACCTCCAAGTGCCCATTTAATCCTGGGCAGCCCCTTGTCATCATTTAGGACAATTTCCTGGTCTTAACTGCATGCCAGGCCTGCCCTCTGCAGCAAAGGCCTCCTTTACCCTGCAGTCCTCACACCAGAGGAGCTTCTCACACACAGCCTCTCTGTGAGACAACTGGCTAAATGACTCAAGAGTTAGCACAGCCCACTAAGCAAATCTTGGTCCTACAATCCCTCTGTGCTTGGAAACAACCATAGAATTGGGGCAGAGACACTTAGAACCCTGTCCTCCTTTGTGTCCTAGGTTAGCATTGTGCTCCTACCTCTGGCACTGCAGGATTTAGTGCAGCGTGGCCTGTGGCTCCCCTCAGACTGTGACAGAAGTCTGCTTTGCTGAGTTGTCACTGTGGGCCACAGAAGAAAGTTCTTTAATCCTGGCAGAGCCACTGTCCAGTTTTTCCCGATTTTCAAGACGGCAGTGCTGGGGTCTGGGGTAAGGCCATGTCCTGGAGTGGTCACTGACTATAGCCCATCACCCACCCTTGCTTTTTACCCCAAAGGATGGAGAGGTATACTGCATCGACGCTCGGTTCTATGGGAATGTCAGCCGGTTCATAAACCACCACTGCGAGCCCAACCTTGTGCCTGTGCGAGTGTTCATGTCACACCAGGACCTACGCTTTCCTAGGATTGCCTTCTTCAGCACCCGCCTGATTCAGGCTGGGGAGCAGCTGGGGTATGTACAGCCACAGGCACTGTGACCCTGGCTGGGTGGGTGTAGTTTCTGCCTTCCTAGCTCTGAATGTGCTTCCAGCATGTAGGGTTCTGGGCCTGGATGAGACAGTTCAGGAGTACTTGGATTATCTCACTTGAGTTTTCTCCCCCAGGTTCGACTACGGGGAACGCTTTTGGGATGTCAAGGGCAAGCTCTTCAGTTGCCGGTGTGGGTCTCCCAAGTGTCGGCACTCAAGTGCAGCCCTGGCCCAGCGGCAAGCCAGTGCAGCCCAGGAGGCTCAGGAGCATGGCCTTCCGGATACCAGCTCTGCAGCTGCTGCTGACCCCCTATGAATTGCCAGTGGGGCCAGTGGGACCCTCAAAATCAGATTCTGGTGACTGCAGTCTAGAGAGGAAGAAAGTCTGCACATGTCCAAGAGGAGCTGGAGGTGTGGACACCTCCCAGGAATGTTCTGGGCCTGGGATGTTCATTTCAGCTGGCCCAGTGCTCAGGCCAGAGAATGCCTCTGGGCCTGCACCTCAGAGACCTGGGACTCCATGTTGCATAACTCGTGAGTTATTGATGGTGACTCTGTGCTGCAGCGCTTTCCACATCTCCCTTTGGTCTCCGAGGCCCTTGCTCCACTGCCAGTTTTGTTTGTATACTGTCTGGTCACGCTCCTGTATGCCACTCACCAAGGCCACCATCACCTACAAGCTGCTCCGTTAGACCTGCTGCCCACAGCCTGTGTTGCTGGCACCAGCTCCCATGTGCCACTGGAGGACACTAGCTCCCTTACAGCCTTGGAGAGTTTGGCTGACCCACCACTCATTTGGATGAAATGTGGGTTTGCTTTTTAAAGAGACCCTCTATCTAGCCCTCTATATGAAGCCTCTTACTGGTGTTTCCCTGCGAGGAAGCAGGTTGGTGTGTGCAGGCAGACCCTGTACTGGCCCCAGCCAGTTCCGTTGACGCAGGCACCCTTTGTTGATTTCTAAGCCACACACTATGATGATGAATAAACTCGTTTGTTTTTTACCATTACTGAACATTAGGACAAACAAGGAATAAAACACAAAACACAGACAACGGTGCTGAACCTGGTGTAGTTTCTACTCACCACATGGAAATAAACTATCAACTGTAAAAAAAAGAACAAAATGATTTTAGAATAAAGTGCAGGAAAAACTTTTTTAAAACGTTAGTCTTGTAGTTGAATAAATTTGCCGTCACCTTTTGTGTGACGGCCTGGCAGGTCATGTCCTTTTTTTTGGCATATACCTTTCTAAACACTGTAATTAGTGCAGACAGTGGGTTGTTTGTGTGACTCTTCTAAAACATTCATAATGCAGCCATGTTTATTTTTTTCTGTTCAAATGTTTTTTGACAGTTTTAAGAGCAGTCTTTTGGCTCAGACCATTTCTTGTTCTGTTTTCAATGAAATCAATAAAAAAAAAAAAGTACTTTAAATGGAGTTTTCATTATGACACAATCTTTCCCTGGTTTCTGCAAATCCCTAGTCCTTCCACTCTGGGTGCTACACTCAGGAGTCATGTGGGTTTCTGCAAGTCTGCCAGGCCCATTGCCACACCCAAGCCTGGAGGGCTGCCTGTTTGCTTGCTTGTCCATGTATTTGGTGCCCAATGTCCAAGGTTGAGAGCCATTCAGAAGGAGCAGGTGAGTCCCCATATGCATATGTGAACGTCTTCACTGGGACGCAGTGAGGGTGGACGGGGCCAAGCTCTTTCTTCTCTGCTGACGAGTGATGCCTGCAATCTTCCTTCCATAGGGACCCTAGACAGCAACACCTCTGTGCTCCATGGATGTCTGGCCTTGCTCACCACAGGAGAGCTTGTAAGCTCAATGAAAAATTGATCAAAGGCTTTATTTTTCAATGCATGGAGTTCACTCAAGCCTTTTCTGGAAGGAAGACAGCTATCTCACTTTACTGATAGTCAAGCAGGCTGCCTTGGCTCATAGGCTGTCCGGTCTACAGCTGTAGGATGGCTCTGAGCAGGTGGGATGCTGGTAGGGCAGAGGAGGAGTTATGCCACACAGATCGATAAACCAAGGCCCACAGCAGCTCCTTTCCAGAGGCTCCCTTCCCTGGCTCTGTGGAAACCCTACTCCATACCACATCTCTCTCAGGGCAGAGGTGTCCATGTCAATATAATCAGATTTGTGTGGTGTAGGGTGTGTTGTGTGCTTCAAGCAGCGTAAATACCTAAGCTTTTGCTGATGAATATGGGCCTATTTCCAAAGTTCCACTAATAAAAACTGCTGAAAAGAATTTTGTTCATTGTTCTTTTTACTAGTTCTGTTCTTGGGAAGGGTATCTCAGCTAGGGTTTCTGTTGCTAGGAAAAGACATCATGACCATAGCAGCTCTTATAAGGGAAAACATTTCGTTGGGCTGGCTTCCAGGGTTAGAGGTTTTAGTCCATTATTGTCATGGCAGGAACATGTTGGTGTGCGGGCAGACGTGGCGCTGGATAAATAGCCAAGATCTACATCTAGATCGACAGGCAGGAAGAGGGGGACACTGGGTCTGGGTTGAGCATTTTGAAACCCACCCCAAGTGACATACTTCCTCTATCAAGGTCACACCTACTCCAACAAGGTCAGAATTCCTAGTCCTTTTGAATAACACCACTCACTCTGAGCCTGTGAGCGTCATTTTTGTTCAGGCCATCACAGATCGGTAGGAGGATATGTGCAGTTCTGTGCTAGCCACAGAATACGGAGACCTGCCTGCCGCACGGTGTGAGGATTAAACACCCAAAGTCTTGGTGGACACCGGAGATCTCTAGGCTGGTACAGAAGCCCCTACTCAGAATGCATCTGGAGTTTAGAATTTCTGCCTAGCTAGTGAGCACCTCCACATACCCTTTAGTGTGTGTGTGTGTGTGTGTGTGTGTGTGTGTGTGTATGTGTGTGGTGTCCTTCCTACACATAGTGCCCTCAACAACTCAGGGATGGCCTCATGAATCTGAACTGCAGTTCTGTATTTCCCAGTAAATGCAGTTGACTTTTGCCTCCCTATCTACCTTTCAGTTAACAGAAACTTTGTAGTGTGTTGCCGAACCGCCATAAAATGAACTGGATGTACTCTGACATTCTTCTTTTCACTGTGTACTGGGAAACACTGCAGTGTTTGAACTTCTTTGGTCATTGATGACATCAATCTTTGTTGCCAAGTTGGCGTCCCCAGCATTCCTTCCTGTGAACTGCCTCTACAGGAGCCCACTCTGCTCTGTCTTGTCTACAGGAGCCCACTCTGCTCTATCTTGTCTACGGGAGCCCACTCTGCTCTATCTTGTCTACGGGAGCCCACTCTGCTCTATCTTGTCTACGGGAGCCCACTCTGCTCTATCTTGTCTACGGGAGCCCACTCTGCTCTATCTTGCTGATTTTTTTTCCATGAGTTTTGCATATACTACAGTCTTATAAACACACGATGGATTTAAATTTTTTTGTTGCAAAGTATGTCTTTTGACTTCTGGTTGTATAATCTATTTAGAAAGAACTTCAGGGCCTGTCATAGTGGCACACACACCTTCAGTCCCAGCACCTGGAAGATGGAGACAGGTGGGTCTATGTAAATTAGAGACCAGCTTGGCTACCCAGGGCTTCATTGACCATGTCAGAGAGGGAGAGGGAGAGCCAGAGAGGGACTGGACCCAAGGCCTTGCACTAGGCAAATGCTCTGTCACTGCATTTCTCTTTTATTTTGAGGCTAGTTGTTCCAGCTGGTTTTTAATTCACAATCCTCCCTCTCCCCCGGCAGTCTCCTCACTAGGGTGATAGGCATGCTCTTCCATAACAGTGCGCTCACCAGCAGCAGTTCTGGTACCATTTTTTTTTTTTTTAAAAAAAAAGGTTTGCTCTTAGATACAAGTGGAGTTCAGTGTGTGGTGTGTGGTAACTCCTAAATTGACAAGGATTTACAAAGGCATGGTTTATAGATTTTAAACCATGGGCCTTGTCATTCTGGCTACACACATTCTGCCATATGCCTTTGCCAAGGAATCTTACTATTCCTTCACTCAGTCAATGCCCTGGCTTCTTCCAGGCAGCTGCCACAACCTTGAGTTGTCTCCAGTGTTGATTCCTTCCATCACAAGTTGTTTTGTCTGTTCTAGACTTCATAGAAGTCAGCCAGCGACTTATGCGGTGACTAGCTTTGGTCTGGGTTGTCTGCTCTCGTCGGTAGAGCATCACTGTACTCACCTTCTTCATCCCCCCCCGGTTCCCCCCCCCCACAACCTCGTGGAGAGAATTTCATACTGGAATAAAGTTACACTCTCCTATGCGTGTGTCTAAGTCTTTCCTAGTTTCAGCAGTGATCTTTAAAACATTCGTGTGCAGGTACAGGTACTTTTGCTTGTCTGGGATGACTATTGGAAGTAGATTGGCTGACCCATGTAGTATGTAAGCACACGCTGCTATGGCTGCACGATCATACATGCATGCTAGTTATGAGCACTTGACCCCCTTACCCATGCTAGGGCCCAAACATACCACTGAGCTTCAGCCCCAGATCTACAAAAGAGCACCTTAAACTTTTGAGACCAGGTCTCGTCCTGGGACCTTAGATCAGGGTTGTGACCCACAATAAGCTTTTTGTTTTTATGTTAGCCTGTCTCAAGTTCTATGTTTTACTAAAGTATTGAAAAACAGGCTTGACAATTATTGTACATGGGCCAGTTGGTGGCACATGCCTTTAGTTGCAGCCCTTGGGAGGCAGATCTCTTAGATTTTAAGGCTAGCTTGGTTTATAGTGAGTTCTAGGACAGCAAAGACAGAAAGCAAACCACAAATAGATTTTGTTTTGAGTACAATTTATTTTCTATTAACTTTTGTGAGTGGGCCAACATAGATACTGTGCAGATTTTGAGTGGACACCTAACAGGTCCAACTTCATTTCTCAACTAGAGACATAGGAGAATAGTGTGGAAAACCAGGAACATCGAGGTTCTTATATGAAAGGAGTCCGCGTCAGCGAAGACTGACAGCCCTGCCCACCCAGAGCACGGCAGAAAAAGTCCGTACCACTGGAATAAAAGTCCCACATTGTCTGCTGCTGAGCTGTTAGCCCTTCTCACTCCCAAGGCCCCCTTCCTTCCTTCAAAGTGCTTGCTTTCTTAATACTTCCAAAATTCTTTCTGCTCCTACCATTATCTGTGAGTCACTGGCTCAATTGCTTGTTCCAGGACACAATCTGGAAAGCCCAGCCGGGGCCCCTGGGTCTAGAGCCATGCCTGTAGCGGAACAGCTTTGGCGCTTTGGAGAACTCCACACAGCCTGTGCTTATTCCCAAGCTATATATATTTTTCTCTGCCTTGTTGTCTTTCTCTATACAAATATTACTTATTACTATAATTTTAAATGACATATAACATGTCAATTTCTTCCACTCAAAGAACAAAACCAAAACACTGATAAGATTTTGTTGACCTTTAAATCATCTGTAGTGGAATCTCTTCCACATGATATAAAATGTTGAGTATCTGTTGAGTTTTGACCACTACAAGGACGTTAATATATATTTTTAGTTTATTATATTTTTCTTTTTTTCATTTAGGCCTATAGTCCATCAAGAATTTTTGTGGAAAATGTAAGACATGTCTAGGTGGATTTTTTACTCCATATGGAAATATAAAGAAGCCTTTATTTCCTCGAGACAGAGCACTGCAGACCATAAGGAAGGGCTACCAATGACTTAGTGAAACTCTCAAGGGTTCACTGACACAGATTGTCCCTTTGGATTTGAGATTCCTTAGGAGAGTTAGTAATGTCACAGAAAGTCAGCCCGGCAAGGACTCTGAGGAGAGTTTAGGTGCATGAGGCAAAGCAGGGGATCTCTCTCTCTCTCAGGTCTCAAAGAGAGGAGGAGGGTGTACTGGCTGGTTTTGTGTCAACTTGACACAAGGTGAAGTTATCACAGAGAAAGGAGCTTCAGGTGAGGAAATGCCTCCATGAGATCCAACTGTTAGGCATTTTCTCAATTAGTGATCAAGGGGGGGAGGACCCATTGTGGGTGGTACCATCCGTGGGCTGGTAGTCTTGAGTTCTATAAGAAAGCAAGCTGAGCAAGCTAGGGAAGCAAGCCAATAAGTAACATTCCTCCATGGCCTCTGCATCAGCTCCTGTTTCCTGATCTGTTTGATTTCCAGTCCTGACTTCCTTTGGTGATGAACAGCAATGTGTAAGTGTAAGCTGAATAAACCCTTTCCTCCCCAACTTGCATCTTGGTCATGATGTTTGTGCAGGAATAGAAACCCTGACTAAGACAGAGGGTTTCATGGTAGAGTTGATAAGCAGTCCATCGTTCAAGTTTGCAGTCAGGTCGTCTCTGACTCCTGGCCGGTGGGAAGGACATGTTCCTTGCTTTAATGTGTATCCATCACCTGGGATGTTCTATTTGTAGCCCCCTGATAACCTAGGGTACTCTGTGAACTTCTGTGGTAGTTGGAATGAGAATGGTCCCCATGGATTAATAGAGTTGAATGCTTAGTCTCCAGTTGGTGGAACTGTTTGGGAAGGATTAGGAGGTGTGACCTTGATGGAGGAGGTGTGTCACTGGGGATGAGCACTATTCTCACTTTAGCTCAATCTCTCTCCCTCTGCTTTGTGCTTACGGATAAGATGTAAGCTCCCAGCTCCTGCTCCAGCACCAGCCTGCCTGCCTGCTGCCAGGCTCCCCACCATGATGGTCATGGACTCACCCTCTGAAACTAGAAAGTAAGCCCCAATTAAATGCTTCCATTTATAAGTTGCCTTGGCCATAGTGATTTGTCACAGCAATAGGAAAACAACTCAGAGAGCACTTGGTACCAAGGACTGGGATGCTACTCTGACAGGCCTGACCATACTGTTTATTGGGAAATTGGGGGCGACTTCGGGACCTTGTTCCAGAAAAGTGGTTGAACAATGTAACCAGGAGCCATCCCTAGGAGCTTGGAAGACAGTAGTGCCGATAGCTATGTGGGCTGTGGAAGTCCAGCCCAAGAGGTTGCAGAGGAGGACAATGTTAGCACGTGACTAGACACCATTCTTGTGGTACTTTGAAGAAGAACATGGCTGGGTTTGCTCCTGTCCTGAGAATCTGCCCCAGGCTACATTGAAGAGTTCTGGACTAATGTCCCAGCAGAGGTGATTTCAAGACAGCCTAATATTGACTGCCACACAGTTATTAGTGATGACTCTTAGGCAGGTCTGCATTGCAAAGTACCAGTGGGTCAAAGAGAGAGAAAAACTGTACAGCGTGAGGAGAAAGAGTCCCAGGAAGCGTAATGGAGGAGCCATGGCTTGTGCTAGAAGGGATGAAGAGAGGTAGGAAGGAAGGGAGTGGTGTCCTCAGGGCGCGACTCCACCCAGCCAACGCTGCAGCCTGTGAATCCAAAAGGCCTAAGGAGAACCTTCTCTGCAGTTAAGGAAAGCTGCTGAGGCCAGGCGTGTGGCAGGGGAGGCCCAGAGAGGCCATTAAGAAAAGCTTTGAAGTGAAGCCTGGGCCGTGTTGGAGGCTCCCAAGATGCAGAAGCTGCCATGGGATGTCTGCCAGGGAGAGCTACGCACTGGGCGTGGAATCAGCCCAAGAGTCAAATGGGCTGCAGTCAGCAAAGCTGGAAGGGCGGAGCATTAAGACCTTTGCCGTCAGACCTGGAGCTATTCCTAGAGCTTTGGAGTTTGCAACCTATAGGGCTGCAGTCTTGCTTTTGTCTAGTATTTCCTCACCACGCCCCTTTGCTCCCTTTTGGAATGGTCATCTATATTCACTGCCATTGTATGTTAGGAAGTGTAGGAGAGGACAGATAAGAATCTGGCTTGAGTTTAGACTTTGAAACCGTGCCTAGCCTGAAGGACTGTTTGTTTTGTTTTTGCACTATGATAGGCAGCAAGCCGCTGGCGGTCAGGGGGTGGGATGTGGGGTCAGGGGGTGGGATGTGGGGTCAGGGGGTGGGATGTGGGGTCAGGGGGTGGGATGTGGTTTGAATGAGAATGGTCCCTATAAACTCAAAGGTTTGCGAATGTCTGGTCCCCAGGGCTGCAAGTGTTGGAGGAAGGAGAGGTATGCCAGCAGGGCTGGAGTCTAAGGCTCCAGAAGCCCACACCATCCCCAGGTAGCCCACTCTCTCTCTCTCTGCCTCATGCTTGTGGATCAGGACGTGAAGTTGCAGTGCCACGCTTGCCTGTCGTCATTCTCCCTGCCTTGATGGTTATGATCTCACTCTGCATAGGTACGTCCAAACAACCTTTTAGTTTCATATGTTTCCTGTGTTTTGTCACCACAGGATAAAAGAATCTGAGACAACTTTCTTTGGGAAATTGAGAATTGAGCATCACAGAAGCTACTGTAAGGTACCTGCTTCCCTTTTTCTTTTCTTTCCTTTTCTTTGTTTTCTTTTCTTTTCTTTCCTTTCTTTTTCTTTTAAACAGCAGCTGTGAGGGTAGAAAGAGAAGCTGCCGCAGGTAGGCATGATCCAGCCACCTAACAGTAAGCTTTCCACAATAACTTCATCATTGAAAAGCCTTAGCCCGCCATGGGTGCCTCATGAGAAGTCCAGCACGGAAGAGTCCCTCACCCCAGTACACACTTACCTCCTACCAACTCTGACCCCCAAGACCATGGGCAGCCAGGCAGGAGAAGGGCGCCCCTTCACTACCAACTCTGACCCCCAAGACCATGGGCAGCCAGGGCAGGAGAAGGGCGCCCCTTCACAATGGCATGTTATCACCATCATCACCCTTGTCCTGGCTATCACTGATTTTGCTCATTTCCTTGCAGCAATTTTGGGCCAAACATTATATATATATATATATATATATGCCACCAAATCTTACTGTGTACAGAGGTCACCACATTCTGCCGGCTTCTCAACGGCTGTGCCGTGTGTGAAGGGGGTGACCACACTTAGGATTGTTCAAGTGGCCTTGCTCTTTTGTCTAAGATCAATTGATGTATTATGGGTCTTATTAGAATAAGACTGTAGGGCTTTCTGTTGCATCTTAGTAATCAATATATTTGCATTCTACAGAATCTAATTACTAGGTCTTTTAAGGAAATCTGTATGTGTGTGTCCACACAATGTTTGTACACACCATAGTGAGGATACAGGAGTCTGAGGACAACTTTTAGGAGTTAGTTCTTGCCTTCAACTCTAGTGTGGCAGTTTGTCTAGTTGTTTCTGTTACTCCAGGCTAGCTGGTTCATAAGCTTCCAGATCATTCTTATGCCTCTGTTCATTTTACCACAGGAGTGCTGGTAGTGCAGGTAAACGCCTCTGTGTCCAGCTGTTTCTGTAGGTCTCCCTGAGAAGTCATAAGACAAGCAGCATCAGAGACCTGACTTCATGTGTTTCATATTGTGTTGACTGAGTTTCCATGTTTACCCTGGAATCTGTTGATCAGGAGATAACATTCTGGAATTTTTATTTATGTTGTGTTGACTCTGATATCTTAGCCACGTTCACTCTTGCTCACTTATGCACTTGCTCCTTCTCCCTCTCCACCCCTCTCGCTCATTCCTTCTCCCCCCCCCTTCTTTCCCTCGCTCTCCACTCCCTTTGATCTTCCTTGAATTTTTTAAAGCAGTTTTTTAGCGTATCCTCTTCAGAGAGCTGCAGCTTTTCCTTTCCCAGGCAGGTACTCACCCATCGCTAGGTCTGTAGCTTGCTTGAACTTTAGTGATAGTTTATGTGGTGGTGTACTACTTTTGTTTTAGACCTCCAGGCAGGTGCTGGCCACTGAGCCCTGGGCCTCTGCAAGAGCTCTAACTGCTGAGCCATTTCTCTAGCCACATGAAGGTTGGGTTTTGTTTAAATACTTTTCTGTATTTTAAATAAAGTGTAATACTTGCTTCATCTTTATGTGTATGAGTGTTGTGCCTGGTACCTGAGCAGGGCAGAAGGGAGCGTTAGGTCCCTGGAGTATTAGTTACAGATGGTTGTGAAGCATCAGATGGGTGCTGGGAATTGAACTTGTGTCCTCTGTAAAGCCACACGTGCTCTCAACCACTGGGCCATCTCTCCATCCTCATAGTTTTCTATTTAAATTCACACAGCGTGGTATTTCTTCCTTAGCTGATTAATAAGGTGAATTAAATTCATTCATATTGAACGTTGTATTTTTGTTTTGTTTTATCTGTTTGAGATTGTTTTAAATGGCATCCTATGCCGTCCTGGAACTGACTATGGAGCTCAGGCTAGCCTCAAGCTTGCAATAGTCCTCAGGCCTCAGCCTACTGAGTGCTGGGATTAAGGCACAAGCCACCATGACTGTCAGTGATATTTAAATGTTGAACCAGCCTAGAAATATGGATAAATATGTATACATTAGTAGGTTAAATTTACTAATACTTTAGTGGGGATTTTTGCAAGTGGACTTTTGGGTTTTGCTCTGTTGACCTTATAGCATGAGCCAGCCATATGAGCCCTGTTCTTTGGATGAGACCACAGAGACATTGTGTTGTTACAAGCCATCTCTTGGATTGGGTAGTTTTGCTTTTCTTGCTTTTAATTTCATTGATTTCTACTTTAATCATTTGATTTATTTTGTTTTCTTACTTATGTTTAACATGCTTTTTCTCCAGATCCAGAGATGAAGGCCTGGATTATTTATTTTAAATCTTACACTACTTTTTTAAATCAACCTTTTCTTTTTCTTTTTAAAATCTTGAAAAAATCTTTACCTTTGTACAGATTGTATGTCTGCACACTTTGCCTTCATGTTTATTTGTCCACCACATGCATGCAGCACCCATGAGGCCAGAAGACGGTGTTTGGTCCCCGGGAATGGAGTTATTAACCATTGTTGGTTGCCAGGTGGGTGCTAGGAACCAAGCTGCAGGCTCTCTGCAAGAGCAGCAAGTGCTCGCATTTGTCCTTGTGTGAGCTTACCTCTGTATCATTCATCTTAAAGGTTTGTGTCTTTGTTGTGTTTAAGGTTGTCAGACAAACTTGGATATTAGAGTAATTTTTTTCTACTCTAAACTTCTAGTTTTGGGGGTAGAGAGAGCTAGACTAGCAGCATTTAGGTGGGGAGCTAACTCAGGCGGCAGCCAAAAGGGGCCCAGTGGTTCCTGTTCATCTGTAACTGGACTGTAAGCTGACTCGGGTACTTTAAAATAGACCATCAGACTTGGGCATTTACACATGTAAACACTAGTTTTGTTTCATTTCACAAATTCTGGTAAGTGATATTTTCAATTTAACTTGGTTTACGGTGTTTTAAAAATTCATTTTGACTTCATTTATGATCTATATGGCAGCTATGTGGGATATTTTAAATATTTATTTATTCGTGTGTGTACATATGCTTCAGCATGCCTACAGAGAGAGATCAGAATGTGAGGTCATAGTCTGTGCCCTGACAGTCCAGGCTTAGCTACTGGTCCCCCATAGGCCAATCAAAAGAGACAAAGTAACAATGATTTACTAATGGAGCCATATTGGGAGGAGGGACAGTGAGAGCTAGTAACCTCCACACCCCGAAAGTCCGGCTCTGGAGTCCTGACATAAGGTACTTTTACCTTGAAAGCAAAAGATGCTTTTCCAGTAGTTGAAAGCAAGAAATGTGTAGAAGTGAGCAGTTTGTCTACGGGTCCTGCCCATCACCCTAAATCTCTGCTACAAGATCAGCTGACAGATTCCTCCTCTGCCTTGCTCCCAGGGCTCTCTGGTTGTCTCTTTCTCCAGAAAGAAGAGATTACTAGGAAAGCCTAATGTCTTGGGGTTCATTGTTTTAGTGACCTGATAGCAAAAGAGAGGTACAAATATCTTTTTAGAACACATTCATTCCTGCAAGGCAGGTCTGTCTTAGTCAGGGTTTACTGCTGTGAACAGACACCATGACCAAGGCAAGTCTTATAAAATCAGGGTTTACTGC
>JADRCH010000181.1:1662377-1675229 GCA_019843965.1 Rhynchomys soricoides | reverse complement strand
GGGTTTACTGCTGTGGACAGACACCATGACCAAGGCAAGTCTTATAACATCAGGGTTTACTGCTGTGGACAGACACCATGACCAAGGCAAGTCTTATAAAAGACAACATTTAATTGGGGCTGGCTTACAGGCTCAGAGGTTTAGTCCATTATCATCAAGGTGGGAACATGGCAACATCCAGGCAGGCATGGTGCAGGAGGAGCTGAGAGTTCTACATCTTCATCTGAAGGCTGCTAGGAGAAGACTGACTTCCATTCAGCTAGGATGAGGGTCTTAAAGCCCACGGCCTCAGTAACACACCCACTCCAACAGGGCCACACCTACTTCGACAAGGTTACACTTCCAAATAGTGCCACTCTCTGGGCCATGCATATACAAATCATCACAAGATCCCACAAGGGAACAGCTTATGGGAGTCGCTTCTCTCCTTAGGTCACTTAGCCTTAGGTGCTCCTTCTTAGTGACAAATACCTTTACCCACTGAGCCCCCCTTGCTAGCCTAGCAGTGGTATGTGTGTGTGTGTGTGTGTGTGTGTGTGTACGCTCTTTAAATATTTGGGGATTTCCCAGGTGCTTTTTTGTGTTCAAAAATAGACAAGGGGCCAAGGAGATGGTCACCGGGTAAAAGCATGTGCCCACAGCCTGACGATCTGGGTTCAATCCCTAGAACACAGAGACAGACCTCCATGTACACGCAATCTGCCTGTACTCATACATATGCTGTCTGTGCAGTAGTAGCGGATGTCTTCAGGGTTATGCTTTCCATTCAACACAGACAGCCTCTCTGTCACAAACAACTTTTGGAGGCTGGGAGAAATGGCTCAGTGCACAGGAGAACTTGTTGCTCTTGTAGAGAGCTGGGTTCACTAACCACCTCTAACCATCTGTAACTGCTGCTTCAGGAGATCTGACACGCCTCTGCTCCAAGCATCATGGGCAACAGGCATGCACATAGTGTACATACATACACATGGGTGGGATACTCAAGCACAGAAAATAAAATTTTAAATTCAAAGAAATGTTCATCTCTGGTTCTTTTTGAAGGGCAAGTTCTTCTGATCTTGTTTAAATGTGAATCACATGTACATGTGAGCTGTCTGTTTTCTATTACTGTCATTACATGAGTATATATAATGGTAGGCATCTGTGTGCCATATGTGGAGGTCAGAGGGCAGTTTTGTGCATCTGTTCTCTCCTGTGCCAGGTCCAAAGCTTAAGAGGAGTGTGGTGGAGACCATATTGGGAATGGCAGGAATCTTTTAAGAACTCAAAGCCTGCCCCCAGTGGCATGCCTCCTCATCCCTCCCAAACAGTTCCACCAACTAGACCAAGAATTCAAGCATATGAGCCTATAGGGGTTATTCTCATTCAAACGCCACCTGGTAAGGTGGCACGCGTCTGTATTCACAGCACTTATGAGGTGGAAGCAGGGCAATCAGGAATTCGAGGCCAGGTTTGTCTACTTGAGACCCTGTCAAATCCTGTCTCTCTTGCAAATAGAGAGAAAAGAGAGCAGTAGAGAACACTCAGTTCCTTCTGTTTGTCCTATGTACAGAGTGTGCCAGCAGCCTCCCTAGTTTACAAGTCCCTTTGTTTTTCATGGTGACTGTCTTTAGGAGGATTGCCACCACCCCCAGCCCTGCTGTGAGCACCAAATGAAGTTTATACAGCTTGTAAAAGCAAAGCTGTGATGCGAATAGTGTCTGCTGTTGGCTAGAGATCACGGTTGTTCTTCCTCTCAGGAGAGTCCTGTCAGGCACAGGCCCAGAGTCTACAAGCCTGCACCGCCATCAGAACTGCAGTCCCTAAGTCCTTTAGGGGGAGTGTGAAGCATCTTCTCAGTCCTTTCCCTAGTTCTAGTGGAACCATTGATGCTTTCATTGTTGATCTGAAAGAGCTCTTTGGATCTCTAGAAAATACATTTCTTGCATTATGGATTGCTAGTGTTTTCGATGTAATTATTTAGTTTCCTGATGATGTTCTTAAGACACTTTGAGTGATTTCCCACAATTTCAACTATTCTTCAATTAGGTGAGCAGTCTTTGCCTGAAGTTGGTGGCTCTCAGCCCTAGCGGGACAGTGGGCCCTGGGGGTCAGACGAACTTCTGAGCTCCTAGTGCTCTTGTGGGTGGTAGGAGTTAGTAGGGCTGAGGCATCCTCTCTCTGGCACCGTAAGATTATGCCCCTTGTATTGATGGCTTTCTTACTGTTGTGACAAATACCAGCTAGAAACAACTTAGGGGAGGGAAGGGGCTGCTTTATGAAGGGATAACATGGCAGCAGAGGTGCGGTAGCTGCCACACTTTGTCACATTTTGTTAGGATGCACAGAGATCCATGTGTGGGGCAGTGGGCCATGCCACCAGACAGAAACCCTGGTAATTCTCACATCTGAGAATGGTTGGCGTTTAACCTACTGCCAACCAGGTTCCTGACCTGGAACCTGTGCCGGTGACACCCCACGGAGAGAATTGTGACAATCAGCTGTGTAGGGGAAACTCCTAACCCCCCCCCACATGCAGATGAGGTATCCCTAAGATCTCAGACCAAGCCAATAGACAGCATCTGCTTCCAGACCCCAACCCACCCCAAAATGCATATAAGACCCTGTCCACAAGGAATAAAGTGCACGAGTTATTTCAACAAAGACCCTCTGAGAGTGGAGATTCACACACACACACACACACACACACACACACACACATCTCAAAGATCCTCTGAGAACGAGAGTCTTATAGAGCTTTAACACCTTGGGGAAGAGAATTCTCTCTCAAAGCTTCCTGACTCCTGGGCAGCAGAAGCAGAGCAAGAGGCCGGCCAGCCCACCTTGCTCCGGCTCCCCTCCCCCTCCGAGAGCTGTAGTGCCTGGTACACAGACCAGCACTGGTGGCGCTCAGCACCCCTTTTTACTCTGTCCAGGATCTTAGCCGCGTCAGTAGTGCCCCCCACACCCTGAGGGGGTCCCCCTCCTCACATCTTCCTAGTACTCAATAGACACACCCAGCTTGTATTTACATGGTAATTCACACCCAGTCAGGTAGGAACTGAAGGTTAGCGGGCTCGAGCTCCCTGCTTTCCCAGGGCTTACTCTGTACTTGCCTTGTCTGACCTAGGACTTATTGCAGTGTCTACACTGCGTCTTATGAGTTGTGGCTCCTTCCTTATTCCTCCTGCCATTGTCTCATTTCTCTGCTCTTCCAGGTTAGCTTTGTTATAAACTTGTCAGTCAGTGACCCCCCACCCCCACCCCCCCATTTGAAATCCCATTTCAGTATCTAGGCGAGACATCTAAATAGACCCTTAGGTGTGAGACTTGGACAGAGCTATGGGCTTGGGAACACAAAGCACCGAGCAGTAGTTTTCACCCGGAAACAGTGGGGTGATGACAACTGCAGTCAGTGGCATCAGCCAGTCTGTAGGCCCATCCTCCACCCGAGGGACTTATCTAACCCAAATGTCAGTGGCTGTGTGAACTAATTGAACTCAGACTGCCGGATGCTGTAACCTGGAGCGGACTTTGGGAGACAGTGGCGAGGTTGCAAGGAAGATCATGCTACGTGGCACAGTGTTCTAGAGAAACTCCACCATGAGTTCTACACAGAGGTGGGGGAGGAAGCTGTCAGCCACGTTCACGCAAGCCTGGTGGGGAGCGCAGATCTGGGTGGCAGGGGGAGGCTGTGGTTAGTGTTATGTTCTGGAGGTTAAAGAAGGACACAGAGCCCATTGCTGATGCTGTGGCTCCTGGTACCAGCGTGTGTGCGTGTGTGATTGTGCGTCTGTGTGTGTGTGTGTGATTGTGCATGTGCGTGTGCATGTGCGCGATTGTGTGTGTGCGTGTGCGTGCGCGTGCGTGTGCGTATGTGTGTGCATGTGCGTGTGTGTGCGTGTGCATGCGTGTGTGCGTTTGTGCGCGATTGTGCGTGTGTTTGTGCGCGATTGTGCGTGTGCGTGTGCGCACGTGGTTGTGTGTGCGATTGTGCGTGTGTTTGTGTGCGATTTGCGTGTGTGTTTGTGCGCGATTGTGTGTGCGCGCGATTGTGTGTGCAACTGTGCGTGTGCGTGTGTGTGATTGTGCGTGTGCGTGTGCGTGTGCACGATTGTGTGTGTGAGATTGTGCGTGTGTGTGCGTGTGTGCACGTGTGTATGCGTGTGTGCGCGATTGTGCGTGTGTTTGTGCGCGATTGTGTGTGTGCACGCGATTGTGTGTGCGCATGTGTGTGCGCATGTGTGCGCGCATGTGTGTGCGCATGTGTGTGCGATTGTGCGTGTGCATGTGCGTGTGCGTGTGTGCGTGTGTGTGCGATTGTGCATGTGCGTGTGTGCGATTGTGCGTGTGCGCGTGTGCGTGTGTGTGCGCGCGCACAGGTGAGATCAAGATGAGAAAACAGCAAGTCTGAACTTGACCGATCCAGCAGGACAGCAGGCTGGACAAGAGGGAACATGTGTGGCCAGTAGTGTTTGACTTTTTCTTCCTGCACAGTGTGGCACAAGAGAGGAGGCCGTGCACACTGGCTCATTCCCAGAGTGTCTGTGTAAAGAAGAAACAGAAGTCAGAGCAGGGACAGAGGCAACTACAGAACCAATGTATGCACTCCATGATGGAGAAGCAGCAATGTGCAGACTTCTCTGAGAAATAAGTCAGCTTGACCCATGCTAAGCCTGCAGAGGCGTGTGGTGGACATTTGTGGATACATTTTTATTTGAACTGTGTTTCTGGGTCTATTAATTTTGATCAATTCTAACTCAGTTTTATTGATAGATCAAACCTTTGCTCTGTCACGAGCTACAACCCTGTGCACTGTGCCATCAGCAGGATTATGTCTTCAGCAGTGTCGGTTAGTTACTTCGGCTCTTGCCGAAGAGCCACAGACCAACACCCTCATATTCATCTGGCCCAGAAGTAAGTGTGGAGGACAGTGTTAACTCGCTGTCACACCAGCTCTCCCTCCTTGGCTGGCTTCCTCTTTCAACAATGGGTCCCAAGCCTGAAAACTGAGGAAGGATTTCAACTCTGTACCTCCAGGTTCTGTTGCATTGACACAGCATTTCCAGCCCAGATCCCTTCCGTGTAATTCTGACCATGTAATTCACAGACCAGTGTAGCCTGCCTTCTTCCACTCAGTGATACGAGCTACTGTGGGGAACACTGATGTCCTGCTGAGCCATCAGCTACAGAGATGACCCTGACTCATCATCTATGCAGGTTGTTCAGAACACAGGAGTCAGCCAGGAGCACCTTCATGGAGCTTGGTTTCCCTTTGCCTGTAGCTCTTCAAAGGCCTCATTAGCCACAGCATCCACCTCCTGGGGGTGTCTTTTAAAATCACCATTCATGAAGACCCATTTACGCCAGGGACACCAGCTCCCAACCACTGGGAAATCCAGTTCCAAGTCTTCTGATGTCGTGTGCATGAGTTCAAGTCTTCAAGATACAGACACAGCTGGATCTGTGTGGGCTGGATCAAGCCTCATGAGGAGTTATGATGAGATATTATTGAAATGTCTAGAGTTAAACCTGGGAACAAGTGGGCACTCAGCCTGGAATGTTGTAGTTCCAACTTCAGTGAGGATGGCAGACAGTAGGGGAGCTCTGGAGCTGGCAGGTAGGATATCAGTGTCACTGTGAGATAGATCTAGATCCAGAGCTTAGAACTGGCCTGTGGTTTCAGGTCAGTGCAGGAAGGCAGGAATGTGCTACATGGATTTCCTGCCTTCCTTTTTCTTTAAAAACAATTGAGCAAAGGTAAGACAGTAAGATTGGAAACTCGGTTGGTAAAGTACTTATCTCGAAGGATGACAATCTGAGTGGTCCCTAGATCCCACATGTAAAAGCCAGGTATGATGGTAAAGACTTATAATTTCAGCTCTGGGAGCTGTGGACAGGCAGGCCTGAGGCTTGTCTGGCCATTCTACACTGGTTGGTGAGCTTCAGGCTAGTGAGAAGCCCTGTGTCATAAAACAAGGTAGAAAGTACTTATGGTTGATACCTGGCCTCCACTTGAACACACGTGCACACACATGTGCATGTCTACTTGAACATACATGACCACATACATATAAAAACTGTTCACAAAGGAACAAAGACCTCTACTAGGAACCGGGCTAGAGACTTAGTTATTCTCTGAGGGGAAGATGTGGCTGCTTTCTTCCTAGGTCCTGAAAATGTTTCCACACAGAATTAAAAGATATTGAGAATGTGAAGGCAGGTTAGCACTCAGACTGCAATATAGCTGCTGCTCGTGGCTTCTATTCAGATCGACAGTAAGAAAGAGCAGCCAGAGAGGAAAGCAAAGAGAGAAGTGTGGGCAGTTACAAGTTTCAGAAAAGACCTGATAGAGGAAGCAGCTGTGATGTTAAGATGACGCGAATGTTGGAGAGAACATTGAGCTTTACACTGGGGTAACAGGAAAGGTACAAAAATCACACCACGAGGGCTCCAGCTTGTGAAAATGCAGATTGGTTTGAAAGAGGAGAACCTCGATTGAGGATGCCATCACTCAGGGGGTTCCTCCTCAATCTCCTGGGGAAATGTTCTCTCAAGGTCAGCCTCAGACGCATAGACAGGCTATAGTCCGGGAGCTAGGCTACATCTCAAACTGGCAGGAGAATTTGGCAGTATTGTCTACATGGTACTTATTCTGCAGGCAAGAGAGATGAAGGATTGAGGAAGTCATGGAGACTCATGAAGAGTTTCCAGAAAGACGCTGAGGATAAACCATGTGTGGTGGGGTCAGATTTCCTACAGGAAGGCCTGGAGAAGTCATGGAATGAGATGGCTTAAGGTGAAGCCTAAGCTGAAGCAGAATTTAAATATGTTGGAGATGCCAGGACTGTGATCCCACAGTCGTGTGCCAAAGAGAGCTGTTAGCACAGAGTAGAGTTGGCCTAAGAGAAAGTCCGTGTGGTAGAGGTGGCAGAGTTGAGAAGAAAGGATCCTTTGCAAGGCTGTTACAGACTGGATGAAGTTACCAAGGCTGACAGACACAAAACGGGGATGCAGGCATTAATTGTCATCCCGTGCAGTTTTAGTCTTGTGTTGGCCTGATCTTTTCTTGCTATGTCCCCAGTCTCCTATTTGGTTAAAAGAATATTTACTGGGCTGGAGAGATGGCTCACTGGTTAAGAGCACTGGGTTCTCTTCCAGAGGCCCTGAGTTCAATTCCCAGCAACCACATGGTGGCTCCCAACCATCTATAGTGGGATATGATGCCCTCTTCTGTCATGTACATGTACACACAGACAGAGCACTCATACATTTAACAAAATAAAATAATAATAAAGGACATTTACCTGTGTCATTGTTTACTGAGAATATGTAACTTGTGTTTTAGTTTCACAGTGGATCACAGTTAACAGATTACCTCAAGTCTCAGAAGAGACTGGGCTTTTGAGCAGTGGAGATAGTGTTAAAGATTCTAGGAACTTTTAGAGAGGAATTAAATACATTTTGTATTATTATATAATCATGAAAGTTTATGGTTCATGAGTGATACATTATGACTTAAAAAAAAATAGGTGTTTAGAATCAGCACATCGGGAGGCAGAAGCAGGTGGATCTCTGTGAGTTCAAGACCAGCCAGGGCTACAGTGATCTCAAAAGCAAAGCAAAAACTTAGGTGTTTAGGTATCTAGTTGACAAGGGGTGGGGTTTTCATGGTTACTACTCATTGTCAACTTGACTAGATTTAGAGTCAGCACAGAAACACACTATGGATATGCCTCTAAGGCAGTGGTTTTCAACCTGGGGACAAGACCCCTTTGGGGCTGATGACCCTTTCATAGTGGTTACCTAAGGCCATCAGAAAAAGCATTATGATCCTTAACAGTAACAAGACTACAGTTATGAAGTAGCAATGCAACAACTGTTGGATGGTGGAGGTGTCACCACAAAGCGAGGAACTACATTAAAGGGTCTTCATGAACCTCTCGCTGCTCTGATGGTATTTCCAGGGGGTTTCTATGGAGGAAGGAAGCCTACCCTGAACAGAGGTGGAACTGTCCCCTGTGCTGGGGTCCTTCACTGAATAAAGGAGGAAGAAAGCTAGGCTCCAGAATTCATCTTTCTGTGCTTCCTGCCTAAGGAGACAAGATGGCCAGCTGCCCCCCTGCCACTGTTACCACACCAACCACTACCCCGCCACGGTGTGCTGTACTTCCTTAGACTTGAGCCAAAAGACATTCTTCCTTCCTTAAGGTGTTTTTTTGTCAGGCATCTAGTCACAGCAGAGAAATAAGTAACTAATCCTGTTATAGCAGGAAACCAGGTGAGAGATCTCAGGAGGCAGCAGCACAAATGAGTAGAATTTTTATTAAAAAGTGACAGATTTTATTGAGTTGCGGGAAGGATGGCCCTGCCCAATGAAGACACACATTGTTGTGATATCAGAAGCTCAGAATCACAAAGATTTTACCTCTTGCTGATCTATCGATTCTATGCAATTTCTATGAAAACCTTTCTATCTGTATATGTTTAATGTGACCATCTGGTTGTAAATATACAAGGCTCAAGGAGAGTGGGAAGTTTCCTAATCAAGTGGAGATATTTGCCTTTCTATGAAACACTAGGTGTCCATGCTTTAGACAAACGACTTACCTGAAAGGCAGGCAGGGCACAGGAATGACAGCCCTGCCCGTCAACGGTGCTGCAGCAGTTTGACGCTAAAATAAAACCAAGTAGATGCTTCCCTCAAATCAGGAAAGTGTGTTGAAGGGGTTTCAGACAGAAAGGCTGGATCACACCAATGTCAGTGTGAGAAGGGAGCACAAGAGAACAAATCTATCCTCAGCACTTCAAAAAGATGGCAGGAGGTTCCTGTCACAGTGGTGACTAAGGAGAACCTCTCAGGGTTCAGTACCCCAAAGCATAAAGCCAGTTGGATGGAGAGTCTCATGAAGCCATTTAGGGCACAGCAATACAGATTCGTTTCAGAGGAGAATTCCTGACAAGGTGGAACCTATTGGCCTTCACATGCAGTTGCATTATGAAAGGTTGGGAGCACAGAGGCCCTTATGCCCACAGATTGCTAGGAACCCAGAATGTTACGCATCCAGTGTTGCCTTTTCAGAAAGAAAGAGCTCGAGGCCAGCCTGGTCTACAAAGTAAGTGTCAGGACAGACAGGGCTACACAGACAGACCCTGTTTCGGGAAAAAAAACCCAAAACAACAAAAACCAAAACACAAAAGCAAAACCCCAATCCTAAAGCACTTAAATCACTAAGGAGAGCCCAACTTGGGGTGTGTCAGTGTAGGCATTTCCAGAGCCGATTAACTGAAGGGAGATGAGTGGCCTTGAATGGGGAGAACCTCATGGGAGAACCTCACGGGCTGCTGTCCTGACTAGAGGGAACAAGAAGAGAGCCAGGGATGGCACCCCGTTTCAAAGCTTCCCACTTCCTAATCTTTCTAGCTGTGAGCAAGAAGCTTCGTATTTCCATGGCCACAGCTGTAGGCCTGTCTTGCTGACACGTCTTTGTGCCTAAGATGGACTGTCCGTCTGTATCTTCTGCTGCTGCTTGTCAGGCATTTGGTCACATTAACAGGACAAATAATTGGTACAATATCTTTAGAGTACACTATAGCTGTGAAAACTGAGACCTTCCACATCAAAAGAATCACAAAGCGGGGGCTGGAGAGATGGCTTAGCAGTTGAGAGCATTGGCGGCTCATCCAGGGGACCCCGGTTCAGTTTCCAGCACCCATGTGGTAGCTCACCACCCTCTATAACGACAGCCCCAGGGGAGTCCATCACCTTCACACAGACACACATGGAGACAAAACACCAATGCACATAAAAACAAACAAACAAACAAATCACTAAAAAAAATTATCACAAAACAAGAGACGAATCAGAGTAAGGGAAGATACTATGACCATACACTTCTAGTAAAGGACTCGCTTGGGAGAGAAAATCCAGTTGAAAAATGAATGAAAAATTTGAACAGCTCTTTCATAAAGAAAAAAAAACCTCAAATGGTTACAAAAATGAGTAGTTACTCAGTTTTATAAGTAATTAGGGAAATGCAGATTAAAACCAAAGCATGGTACTTGAAATATGGACCAGACTGGCAAAATTATAGCAGACAGCACAGTCTCAGGAAGGGCGTGAGGTTGAACCTGTGCCTGTGACAACATTAGCAGACCCCCAGGGCCACATAGCCCTGGACTCAGATGAGCAGGCTCTTGCTTCATACCGGTAGACCACATCAGCAAGAAATATCTCAGCACAGAAGAGAGGAATAAATGATTCTGTACCCGACGAATATATGTGCTAACAACAAATGACCCATGCTGAAGTACAGGAGTGTGTAAATCTGTGTTCACGTACAGCTCAGAGGCTACTGCTGAGCTCTGTGATGACTCTGAGCAGGCCTAGAGCTGCAGGAGTCAGGAGATGGAGGCAGGGGGGAGACAGGGCTCCTGGACTTTGTCCATTGAACCACGAGGAGTGTGTCTTACTTTTAAGGTAAACGCTGGTCGTATTTCAAAGAAACACTTTTTGTCCCTCTGTATAGGAAGGAGAATGACAGTCATAGAAGTACGGTTCGTCTGGCAGACAGCAAAGACAATTACAAGAAGAGAGGGCCTGTGGGCGCCATGTAACAGCCATTTCCATTGAGAGGATCTCGTTATCAGAGCATGGTGACAATCACCAGTCTCAAGGCAGTCAGCAACCCGGGGACTATAGAACTTCCTGGATGATACCAGTCTGCAGTGCATGACTGTCAGCAGTTGGAACCTAGTTGGTATGACCCTGGGGGATTAAGCGTTTTGTAAGTAAGGTAGACAGACATAAGGAGGGACAAAGAGGCAGAGGTGCCCGAGTGGGAGACCTTAGAAACCAGGGGCATTGAAGTCAAGTGAAAGCGAGCAATGCCTGGCATTGTGACACAGATGTATAGTCCCAGTCCTCAGGGAGCTGGGAGTCAGTGGGGAGGGTTGAGTGAGGTCACATATAGCAAGAGTCTGTCAAAAAAGTAGAGGAAAGGGTGGGACTGCTGAGTGGGGTCAAGGTCTGGGGTGGGGAACAGGCTCATGGAGGCGAGTCACAGTTCTCTTGGTCATTCTTTCCCAGCCTCTGTCACCCATCCCCTGACATTTCTCTAGTGGGAGTTCTTAGACAATTATTTAGAGCTGAGACTTCTCAAGGCTGATCTGCACCTTTCATGCCTGAGAAAGAGAGACAATGAAGACAAAATCCCTGGCTTTCCAAATTAACCTACAACCCAACCCCGCCACCCACAGCTCGGGCTTTCTCTCTATTCCACAAAAGCAGAGCAGAATGTCCTGAGTGTCTCTTCTGTAGACCTGGCACCACATGATCCTCCTGCCTTAGCAGCTCTCTTTTATAATGAATCAGGCATCACTATACAGCCCAATGACATCACTTATTATTAAAGAAAAACAAACAAACAGCAATGAAAAAACGAGGCAAACTCTGGGTGGATCCCTGAAGCTCACAGGCACCAAGGTTCAGTGAGAGACCTTGTCTCAAAAATAAAGACTGTAGAGATTAAGAGATACCTAACATGTGCACCTCTGTAGCTGTTTACAACTGCTGTATAAACTTCCTCAACAAATACATACACACACACACACACACACACACGCACACACACACACATACACATCTGTCTTAGGGTTTTACTGCTGTGAACAGACACCATGACCAAGGCAAATTTTATAAGGACAACATTTAATTGAGACTGGTTTATAGGTTCAGAGGTTCAGTCCATTATCATCAAGGCAAGAACAGGCAGCCTCCAGGCAGGCATGGTGCAGGAGGAGCTGAGAGTTCTACATCTTCATCTGAAGGCTGCTAGGAGAAGACTGACTTCCATTCAGCTAGGATGAGGGTCTTAAAGCCCACACCCACAGTAACACACCCACTCCAACAAGGCCACACCCACTCCAACAAGGCCACACCCACTCTAACAGGGCCACACCTTCTAATAGTGCCACTCCCTGGGCCAAGCGTACACAAACCACCACACCCTAGACAAAACATCCCTAACATCTACACTCCTGTGTGCACTTCCTCACTGCACTGGCTGTTTACACTCTTGCTCTGGGCAATTCCTCACCGAATAAGCTGTCTACACCCATGGTGGCCACTTCTTCACTGAACAGGCTGTCTGCACTGCTGTGAAAACTTCTTGGGAAAATTGTGGCACTGTGAGTCCTTCCTTCTCAAAGAAGTTATCTGTACCTGCATTACATGTGACATGGTGACTGGTCACAGGTGACACAGTGGCCAGTCACAGGTGACACGGTGACTGGTGCCCCTTTATGGAGGTGTTTGTTCCCATCTCTCTGGGACACTGCACACAGGCCCACTCTTGGCTTAGGGGCTGCTCTGTGTCCTCCTGGCCTATTAGATACCTGAGTCTTGTCTGTCTCACTGAGTCCCTTGGTACTGGTGACTCTGAGGCAGGTGGACAGAGTAGAAGGTACAATCTACCAAGCTTTGTGTATGGTGCAGTGATGACTCGAGAGAACATGAGTGTATTGTAACCATAGGTTACAAACAGAGGAAGGAGCTAGAGCCAGAGGCAGAGAAAGGACAGATGAAGGCTGCCTGATGGGCCAGCATGTGTGTGTGCGCGTGCGTGTGCGCGGGTGCGTGTGTATATGTGCATATGTGTGTATGTGTGTCTGCCTATATGTATCTGTATGTATGTGTCTGTATGTATATGTGTCTGTCTGTATGTATGTGTCTGTGTGTCTGCCTGTATGTATATGTGTGTGTGTATGTATGTGCATGTATATGTGTGTGTGTATGTATGTGTATATGTGTATGTATGTGCAGGTGTATGTCTGTGTGTATGTGTGTCTGTCTGTATCTGTATGTATGTG
>JADRCH010000181.1:1646848-1662367 GCA_019843965.1 Rhynchomys soricoides | reverse complement strand
GTGTATGTCTGTGTGTATGTGTGTCTGTCTGTATCTGTATGTATGTGCATGTGTCTATGTGTGTGTATGTCTGTGTGCCTGTATGTCTGTCTGTATCTGTATGTATGTGTCTGTATGTATGTGTGTCTATGTGTCTGTCTGTATGTATCTGTACGTATGTGTGTATGTGTGCATGTGTATATGTATGTGTGCGTATGTGTATGCGTGTGTGTGTGTGTCCTGCCTTTAACCATTCTTTCCTCAGGTTCCTCCTGGCCACCAGAGCAGGGTAATGTGGTAGGGAAGAGGCCTGGGGATAGGCATGAGGTACAGCTCCTGGCTATGGCCTGCCATCTGGACTTCTTTTGACATCTGTGCCAAATATCCTGTGATGAACAAGCTCTTCCCTGTTTCACTGGAGAGCACAGCCACCCACACTATCTCTCAGGCCAGGCCCCAAGAGAGAGCACAGCCACCCACACTATCTCTCAGGCCAGGCCCCAAGAGTCTCGATTTCCTTTCCTTTCTCTAGAATGTCCTCTGGACCAGTCATAGTCTTCCTTCCTTCCTTCCCTCCCTTCCTTCCTCCTTCCTTCCTTCCTTCCTTCCTTCCTTCCTTCCTTCCTTTCTTTTTTGAGAATAGGGTTTCTCTATGTAGCCCTGGCTGTTCCAGAACTTGCTCTGTAGACCAGGCTGGCTTGGAACTCACAGAGACTTACCTGCTTCTGCTTCCTGAATGCTGGGATTAAAGGTGTGTGCCACTTCCTCCTGGCAAGTCCAAGTCTTTTCTGTTCAAACCATGCTGCCCAGTGCTGGTGGCCGCTAAAGCCATCAAATGGTCTCCCTGCTTCTCTCTGCAATAGGTCATTGGCAGCTCCACACTACTTCAGCCTCCCTCTGACTGCTCAGAGAATGGACCCAGCCCTGATTGTGTTTGATACATCTGGACAGCAGCTCTAGGGATGGTGACTGCTCTGTCTGCTGAATGAAACTGAAGAGCGTGACTAGAAAAGTGAGAGCTCATAATGCAGTGACATGTTGTGGTTGCTAATTCCAATGTTCTGGGTTCCCGAATGAAACATGCGCACGTGCACATACATGCACACATGCGTGCGTGCATACACATGCATTGTTATATTTTAATATGTCTTAAACAGCTCAATGGTTGGGCCACTCCCAAACCCCCATGTAGCTAACCTATCCCCTCCAATATTCCTGAGTTATTACTTACTAAAATCTATATTCCATCATTTCTGTCCTAGACCAAGTTGGAGGCCTTGAGGCTGCTCTTCCACAGCTCTTACATGATTGCTATGCTCTCTCATTTGCACCTCTCAGGCATGCTCTTTATTTCTGGCATGGTGGCTATATCGTCTTCCTCTCCCTTCAGTCCCTGCCTGGGGATCCTAAAGTCCCGCCTCTCTCTCCCTGTTCATCCACCGGCAACTTTATTTACCAATCAAAACCAACTGGGGCCAGGAACCCTCAGTGCCTTACATGTGGATTCTTGTGCAGTTTTGGGGGCCCAGTTAACGTAAGTGTTAGATCAAATCCACAACAGTGACCAAAGATTGTAGTTCCTCACATGTTGTGTATCAAAACTTTTCTGGAGGTATGCAACATACTCATCTATTCACCCCAAAATAAGGATCTTATGACAGACCCGAGTATGATTACTAACCTGGTAACCCAGTGAGTTTCTCACTTACAGGAGTATGGGTGAGGGTTGCTTACAGGAGCAGAAGTGACTCAAAGACAGCTGCATCCCCAAAGCCCACCCCAGCATGGGGTGACAGCTCACAGAGCTGGGAACCTGGAGCAGCTGCACTGCCTGCAGGCAGCTCAACAGGTTGGAGAGCACCCTTTCCAAGTGACTCTGGCCTCAACCTCTTCCCCACAGCTCAGCCTGTTCTTCTTCCAGGCAGCTGGTCTGGTCTTGGTCTTTATAGCATGACTTGTCTGAAAGTGACTCTCAGCTATCTTTATTGTGTACTCTGACAGGAAGCCTAGTGAATCTGGTCAGTTTCAGGTACTTCCTGAACCTATTTCAAGTTGTTTAATCTTCCTGCTTAAAGAGCTTCTCTGCTGGAAAGAATATTTCTATCTGGAGGAACCGATTATATAACTCCACAAGATGCCAGCTACTCAATGGTGTTTAGCTTTCCTGGAAAGATAGGTAATTAATGATGTGGCAAAGTCAATAAGTGGTCTGGGGAGGAGCCACAGTAGGTTCAGATCCAGGGCCATGGGATCCATGTAGACACACACACCATACATTAAAAATAAAAATTATTTACTTTTTAAAACGACAGAGTCTGATTATTTAGCTCTGGTTGGTCTGGAACTTGCTGTGTAGACAAAGTTGAACTTGAATGAGGAGAAAGAATAGGAAGAGGAGGAAGAAGAGGAGGAGGAGGAGGAGGAGAAGGAGGAGGAGGAGAAGGAGGAGGAGGAGGAGGAGGAGGAGGAGGAGGAGGAGGAGGAGGAGGAGGAGGCTGGATTCAAACTCATAGAGATCTGCCTGCCTCTGCCACCCAAGTGCTAGGATTGAAGGAGTGCACCATCACATCCAACCTCAAAAATATTTTTAAATCTTTAGCTTTAATTTTCTTGAGTTTTTAAAAATTTCATGTGTATGAGTATTTGCCTGAATGTATGCTTGTGTACCACTTGTATGCAGTGCCCTTGGCGGCTAGAAAGAGGGCATTGGATCCCCTGGGACTGGAGTTACAGACATTGTTAGCTGCCATGTGGGTGCTGGGAATTCAACTCCTGTCCTTTGGAAGAACAGCCAGTGCTTTTAACCTCTGAGCTATCTCTCCAATCCATCAAAAATAAATCTTTAAAAAGTAAATGAATATGTTAAAGTGAAAAAAAAAACAAACCCAGAAGTTGAAGAGTTTCTAGACAAAAATCTTTCATTATAAAAGGACATAATAAAGTGATTTTAAAAATAGGTGTCTTTTATACCTCCCTTCCCATGCTTGATATGATGAGTCAGAAGGTAATAAGCATTAAAACAAAAAATGTATACAGTGATCATGGGAAGAACGGAGATAAAGATTATTGTCCCAAAGCAGACTTACGTGAAGTTAAAACAAAACTGTAGCGTACAATGTCTCTGTTTTCCTAAGTGGCCCATGGAATGTTTCCTGTAGCCTATGTTCTTTGTGTAGCCAGTGGAATCCTTTGGCATGTGTCAGATGCCAGCAAGGAGAGCACCCCACTTCCAGAAGTGGACAGGTTTGGTTTTGTTTGCCTCGCTTGGCAGTAACTCCCTGTGTGTATCAGCTATTATTCACTAAGAACGACTTAAAGGCTGAAGGGTGTGGCTTTGCTTACAGTTTCAGAGGTTTCAACCCATGGCTGTTGTGGTGGTACCATTGCTTTGAACTTGTGGGGAGTCAGAGTATCCTGCCAGAAAGGGTGGAGAGGAAGAGAAGGAATGGGAGAATGAAAGCCAGAGAGCCTCCTGCAGCTGCTCCTCAAGCACCCACTCCCCAGCTAGGTCTCTCTCACCTCTCCTTTCCACAGCCTCCCAGCAGCCCCTTAATTTATGAATCCATCAACGGATTAATCCGTTCATGAAGTCAGAGCCCTCTCACGATCCCAAAGTCCTCACTTCAGGTTACCGCTTCAGTGGGGACCAGGTCTTCAACACACTAGTTTTGGGAGCAACATCTCAGATCCAAGCCACAGCAGGGCAGAGAGACCACCACCGCCTTCCACACTCCTCACAGCACTGAGACCTGCCTTTGTTTATCTCCTGCAAGAGTGAAGAGGACTCTTTCCCCTCCTCTGCCATTCAAGTGTGATTTGGGAAGATGTCAGTCCGAATGCTGTTAAGAACCACAAGCCACCCTGTGTCCTCACGGTGCCTACTATCACTCATTAAGTGCTATATGGATAGATGTTTCTACCTTTGGTGGAAAAATGTCAGCTTGGTAAAAGTGGAGTCTTGGGCGTGGCAAACAGGTGCACCATGAAGGCTCTGTTTTAATGTTTATAGAACGAAATGGTAGAGCAAGGACTGTCTGAACTGAGATCTTGGAGCGCCTTAGAGACTGGTATATGAACAGCGGCATTTAGAACTCTTGACAGGGTCCACTGCAAAACCTTCAGGGGCCAGGGATATTAAAAAAAAAAAAAAAATGGAGGGGCGACGATAGCCTCGGCTTCCGATGGCCAGCAGCGAGAGGGAGTGGCTGACGACATGGCCTCCGCAGGACAGGGGTGTGGACACCAATGAGAACCTAGGCTGCGGCTTCTGGATGCTACAGACATCTCCTCACGGGGGAGGGTCTTTTCGGGTTCGCGGAGCGCGAGGGCACCCGGGGACCTCTCAGACTGTTAAGCTGGGGAATCAGAGGCGGCCAAAGCTTTGGGCGGCGCCCCGGGGGCACGCAGAGGCTCACGCTGCCTAAAGCTGGGCGCACGCAAGCAACTCGGCGTTCCCCGAGGACCGCCGCGGACTCCGGCGGGGGTGGCCGCGGGGGCGGGGTCTGTGGGGCTCGGGGGTGGGACTGACGCGGATTGGCTAGGCTCGGCCGCGTGACCGACCCCTTATAGGGCGTGGCGTGGGGCCGCGGCTCGGGTGCGGTAGCAGCTGGCGGGCGAGGTCCAGGCAGCTCGCTGCGGCTAGGCTAGGAGCCCCTGGCGCGCCGCGCCCTCGGTGCCGGCCGCGGAGCCGGGGATGCTCGCGGCGCCCGGGAGTCATGGTCCGCTTCGGGGACGAGCTGGGCGGCCGCTATGGGGGCACCGGCGGCGGGGAGCGGGCTCGGGGCGGCGGTGCCGGCGGTGCCGGCGGCCCGGGCCAGGGGGGTCTGCCGCCGGGCCAGCGGGTCCTGTACAAGCAGTCCATTGCGCAGCGCGCACGGACCATGGCCCTGTACAACCCCATCCCAGTCAAGCAGAACTGCTTCACCGTCAACCGCTCGCTCTTCGTCTTCAGCGAGGACAACGTCGTCCGCAAATACGCTAAGCGCATCACCGAATGGCCATATCCTACGGGGGCCTGGCTGGGCGGGAATCGGCGGAGATCAGGGGCCGGGGCGACGTCCGTGTCCGCGCGGCGGGTCCGGGAGGGGCGTCTAGGGCCTGGGCGGCGGCGCCCAGTGGCCATCTTTCTGGTGCTGGGAGGGGGTGCGACCTGGGAGAGACGCGTCGCGGACCCTACGGCCCAGCGAGGAGGAGCGGGGCGGGGCTTCTGGGGCGGTCTCCGAGTGCGTGTGTGCGTGGTTTGGGTGTGCGCGTGTGTGGTCGTGGAGGCCGCGACGGACCAGGTGCACTCTGGGCGGAGCCCCTTCTGACCTGAGACTTGTCCCTTCGTGCACTTGGTCTTGGGCAGGCAGGTTGGGGCACACAGCGTGCGGCTGGCCTGGAGGACACGGGAGGGCGAATCCGAGTCTATGCAGGTGTGAGCGCTGTGTGGTTGCAGGTCTGTGCGCGTGCAGACTGCAAGTGCCTGCGTTTGTGTGCGGGCATCCACGAGCCGGTGCTGCGCGTGCGTATGGTAGGCATTCTTGATACATTATGTTCACGTGCGGGTGTAGATACTTGTGGCTGCCTTTAGGTAGGGTGTGCGCCTGCGCAGGGCCCACTTCTACTGCTTTGGGGGGCGATAGGAGGGTTCTCCCGTGGCGCTGACTGGCCAGGCAAGGCAGCTGTCCGTGGTGCTGACGGCGTCCGAACTAACTAGGGGCTGGGCAACTGCAGAGGCCCCGCCTCTTGTCTGCCCCCAGAAGTAGGGCGGGGAGCTGGGAAGACTAGCCCTGATCCGTGGGAAGGTGGGTGTAGGCCAGCAGTACTCAGCTGCTGCACTGCGCTGTCCTCTTCTTCACTACCTCCGTAGCGCCTCCTAGCCAGTCCTTAACTCACACACGCCCTTCGAATACATGATCCTGGCCACCATCATCGCCAACTGCATTGTTCTGGCCCTGGAGCAGCACCTCCCTGACGGGGACAAGACCCCTATGTCTGAGCGACTGGTGAGTGCTGGCTGAGGGTCTGGGGCCTGAAAGGTGGGGGTAATGGCAGGTTGTCTGATGTATACGAGCTAGACAGGTAGGGCCCTAACCTTCCTCTGAGAGTCCTTTCACTCTGCCTCCAGTGCCAGGAAGCTGAGCCTGATGAAAGACCAGGGAACCAGCAGCTGGTTTGTCTTGTGTCTTTAGCTGCCCCTGCTCCCCAGATGGTTCCTTTGGGCATGCTATGCTGGCCTTGATTTCTAGACCTAGAATAAGTGAGGGGCAAGAGATATTCTCGAAGAGAAGAAGAAGATCAAGCTTTATGGGGAGTCCTGTGGCCAGCTGATCCCTTCCCCTTCACACTCTCTAAGGAAACAATTCTTCCCAAATGTTCTGAATCCATAGTTTCCTCTAGTGTCCCGCCAAGAGTTTCCTAGAACCCAGTAGTGTCCACTTTGGGGATTGGGGACCATACTGCTGGGATTATGACTCTTATGTAGCAAGAGGCAGGAATGAAGGTCTCTGGAGGTTTGAGGGGTAACATCACTTCACAGGCGAGGGCACAGCATCAGCCACAGCTCTTCTCTGCTGCCCCTTTGCCTGGGCTTAGCATGCGCTTGCTGTGATTGTGGGACTCTGGCACAGTGGTGTGGCCTCTCTTCCCACTCTCTCCTGTACTTTGGAAGAGTAGGTGGCCATCAAGAAGAGCCAACTAAAAGGGTATCTAGGATGGCTCCTTGGAGTTGAGGACCTTCCTGGAGGACACAAGAAGGCTGAGCGGGATTAAGAGTACAGGCTGGCAAGGAGTGTGTGTCCGGTCACATTTCAAGGTAGAGGGTAAGAAATGGCTCCTGGCACTTGTGGGCATGCCCAGTAGCACCTGCGTTCCTCTGGGCTTCTGGCAGAGTAGCTCCTCAGCCTGCTCTATCCTAGTGGTGAGCACCCGTTCCAGAGGCCAGAAAACAGAGCGAACCTGGAGGTTCATCGGGTTGAATATCACCAATGCCAGGCCGCAGGTAGTGACTACATCTCTAGGGAACTCTGGCAGATATGGCCAAGGGGGTCACAGGATAGACCTAGGTCAGTGCAAGGAGGTCATGAACATAGGCATCCTTTTATGGACCAGTCTGGTGTGCAGTTTTCTGAGTGCCCATGTTAGTATATCAGGTTTGCTTGGTATTGATGATGGTGGGGATGAGGAGATGTAATTTTAGTGGCTCAGCTCTTGGGACAGCAAACTGTATATACCTGCTATCTGGGCAAGCCAGGAAACTCTCTGCTAACCTCAATCACCTCAGGCGTTGTTAGGAAGAGCAAAAGATGGGTTTGGAAACTGGAACTGCTGCCTAGGTAGCAGGTAGGGGTTGAGTGATGTTAAGACCCTTCAGTATTTGCAGCCTTGCTTGGGGAGGGGCTTCCTCATCTCTGGGGACTCTGCTTCATACTTTTTCTTCTGTAGCTGCCCAAGCCTCGAGCTTGCAGCGCAGTGGTTCCAAGCCATTGGCATACTCATCTTCCACCCCCATCAGCCTCAATCATGGGCCTGGCTTATAGGAGCTGGGCAGAAGAACCTGGGGTGGGGCTTCCTTGCTGGTGGCCCTTCTCTTTTCTGACCAGAAGCCTTTTGTGAAGACCTTCGGAGGTCAGCTCCTTCTTTGTTGTCAGCAGCCCCTCCCCTTGAGGAATAAGACCCTTCCATCTAAACTAGACCAGAAACCTGGAGGCCAAGAATGGTTCATGCATCCCTCCAGGAGCCCCGTTCTTGTCATGAGTCAACATCAGGAGGCAGGACAGGAACACTGGGCCATCATGGATGCTCAGTTGCCAGGCCCTCAGATGGAGCGTCCTCTCATACTCACTCCTATTTATAGCCACCTCCTGTTCCAAACTTCAGGGCCATGGGTGGCCATGGCTCAGTCTCAGGGTCTGGCTCCCTGCAGGCACGAGACAAAGGGCAAGCTAAGGTGTTGGCAAGGCCTGGGGCCCTCGAGGGCCAGACTTCTTGGAGAAAGGCTTCTGCTGAAGAAGTTAGTGGCCCCATCTCATCTGGCAGCTCTTTGGACCACTAGGCCACATGCCCAGTCTTTCTTCGTGGGGCATAGTGTCTCTGAGAAGCAGTTTTTGCTGGAGCTGGTCCTAGGGGCCAACCTTTGTGTGAGTGGACTCTGGAAGCTGGGTGCTTCCTCTGTTTAAAGCTCCTACTCCACAGCATAGCAACTGAATCCTGCTAGTTCTTTTTGTCTAGCTCCCTCAAGATCTCTGCTCTCCTCCCTTACACACGGTGCTCCTACTACATGTGTGCTCATGTGACATCTTTCTCCCAACATAATATCTTGCAGGTTTTGGCTAAGAAGCGGACGTAGGGGTCTTACTGGAGTCTCCATCTTCGTTCCTTTGGTCCCATTGTTTTCTCCAACAAGAATCTTTCCTTAGACTCTAGTCCTAGAAACCTTTGTTACCATACCTTGATGAGGTTCCCTGAGCCTTGGTCCATCTGCGTTTCTGGGGTTGCACCCACCTCCCAGCCTCATGCCTGCCCTCTGGTCTCCACAGATACTATCACTATAGTATCCTTAGTGCTGGAGTCTCCTTTCTCTTTTCCTCCATCAGAATTTGCATGTTCTGCTTGTCTATGTGCATTGCATGTGTGAATGAGTCCCAAAGCAAGGTCTAACGATATCAAGCTTTCCAGGTAACCTGGCATACTGGCCGGACGGAGATGGCTGCTGGGTTTACCTGGGATCTCTGCCCCGTTACTCCCTCTCTGTGCCTTTGTGCTCTTAGGATGGAGAAGACTTCGTCGTACAGGAAGGGGCGCTAGAGTTAATACAAGGATTTGATTTACAGGCATCCCCAAAGAGTGCTGCCACTACCTTTTAAAAAATCTCCTTCATAAAGTCTGCCCCATGATTCCAGCAGCACAGTCCTGGGTGACCTGTGAGTGGAGCAGAAGCTGACTTAACAGAGTATAGGTCTAAGGACTCCTAGACATAATCAGGAAGGACACTTTTGCCATGCTAACAAATGACAGGACATATTCTGAACCATGTTAGATGAGCACACTCAGGCTAGTGGGAGCACTGCATGCTGGAGAAGTCTCTGAGGCACCTCTCAGGGTTAGCCTTGGGGTAGTAGGTATGGTCATTAGATAGGAGCTGCTGCCAAGCCGCTTTTCTGAGGGGACAGAGGTGAACACTGTCATGTGCTCTTTCTCAGGATGACACGGAGCCTTACTTCATCGGGATCTTTTGCTTCGAGGCAGGCATCAAGATCATAGCCCTGGGCTTCGTTTTCCACAAGGGCTCCTACCTTCGGAACGGCTGGAACGTCATGGACTTTGTGGTGGTCCTCACGGGGTAGGTGGGCCAAGGCTGAGTGCACTTGTGTGTGTGTGCTGCCTTGCTGTGGGGCGGAGGCAGCAGAAATGTCCATGTTGATACCCAGTGCCCTGACTCTGAATGTACTCCTGGGTAAATGGGATTGCTTCTCTCCACTCAAGTAACAAAGGCATCTGTTCCCATCTGCTTGCTGTAGCTTCTGCTGTGAGGCCCGTGTTTGTGTTTGTAACATGTTTTCCCAAAGGGCTCACTCCTAGTAGCCTATCTGGAGGAGCTTGCTTACAGACCCTAAAATCGAAGTGGTCACTGGGCACTGTGGATGGAGTGCCTGGCAAGTGAGGGGCTTCTTTGAGGAAGGCTTTTAACCATCTGTGATCTTGGAGGAACATGTGGAATCTGAGCCACTTCCTGTCTGAGGAGCTAGCTGGGATGTCTCCCCCATAGCTCTGTGCTATCCCACTGTATGAGGCTGAGTATATGTTTCTGGTAATGTTCTTACAGATTTATTTAATGAGTGAGTTTTAGATTTATTTAATGAGTGAGTGTTTTTGCTTGCATATGTGTATGTGTACCACATATGCCTGGTGCCCTCAGAGGTCAGAAGAGGGCATGAAGTTACCATGTGTGTGTGGTGGAAACTGAACCAGGGCTCTCTGCTAGAGCAGTAAGTGTTCTTAATTGCTGGCTCATCTCTCCAGTCCTCATGTCCCCAGTGTGTTTAGTCACAACGTATGCCCACTGCCTCCTCATGTCTGTACTTCCTCATAGTGACCAAAATAAAGCTCTCCACTACCCAGGAGCTCAGGAAGCCAGCGTGTGGCCTGTTCCCAAGCCACCTCAGTCAATTTATCTGACCTGTGGGTGCTGCTCATCTTTCTGCTGTTGTTCTGCTGGAGGTTGAGGACTGTGCTGGGACTCCTATGCTGGGCACAGAGACTGGGGCTTCCCCAGAGGCTCCACCCTGTCTAGGGATGGCAGTGCCATCTTCCCTCAAGCCTTGTGCTCGGAGACTAAGTGCCCACATTGGGATGCAGGGAGCTGGCCCACAATAGGTGGGAGCCCTTTTTGAATGTGAGTTGGTGTGGTTCCATCTTCACTGACCACTACCTCCATGGAGGCCTGGTGCTTGTGGGTGGGTGTGGGTGCATGGGGGAGGGGGTTGGGCAGTGGCGAGCAGGGAAGAAGTGACCGGGAAGCCTGGGTCTGGGTCTTCAGCCACCATGGGTCCCAGTTTGTGGGGAATAAAGGAAGTTGGGTAATGACCGTGGGGGCTCTTAAGTAAGGTGCACAGAGACATGGGGGTCTGCTCTCTCTGTCCTTGTACTGTAGCTTCTGCTGTGAGAGTGATGCTTGTAATGCTGAAGTTGAGGCAGGGAAGTTTGTCCCCTAGAATTGTCTGGTGTACCCAGGGAATTTAGCATGTTGGTGGCCTTAGTGCCTCCCATGTGATGGTAATCTTTGCACACTTCTGTGGATTGCTCATTCCAAAGCAGGCGTGTGTTGCCATGGCGTTTGTCAAAAGCCCTCTGTAGTTTTGTGGAGACTTGCTTTCCATGGATGACCTAAGTGAAGAATCACTTGGGGTTGGTGAACGGTGTGGCCCCTGTGGGTTGAGTGTTCCCCACATCCAGGGTTACTACCTGGGGCATCCAGGAGTAACTGCAGCTGTTTACAGCTCTCTTCCCTCGAGATCAAGTCCCTGAAGACAAGATGGCATCTTATTTTTCAGAGTGTCCCCAGAGCCTGTGTTAGGGCAGGCATCTAGGAGAGTGCAGTGCAGTGTGTGGTGGCCAAACTGATGTATGTTGAGAGGAGAGGCTGACAAAGGATGTTGGACCCAGCTACTCAAATCTATCCAGGTTTAGGCTGCCTGGAGACAGGAGACCAGGAGGGACACCAGAGTTCCCCACGCAACCCTTGCCTATAGGACCCCCAGATTGTCCAGAACTCTGAACCTATGAGAGGCCTGGGGATGGGGAACACAGCCCATTGCTGGATGGTTTCAGACAGATATGCTAACCTTCCTGTGAATGCTTGAGCAAAGATGCTAGGGTCCCCAAAAGACAGGCAGGACTGTCTGACTCTGGTCTTGGAGAACCCCTTGTCCATTTTCTGTTTATCTCCTCTGCCTCTTACACAGCGGTCTTCTCTTCTCTTCTACTCCCTCTTCTGCTTCCTTCACTCTCCTGAGCCGCCCATCTCATCTCAGCCTCATGTTCCATTTCTCTGCCCTCTGCCCTTTGCCCTCTGCCCTCTGCCCTCTGCCCTCTGCCCTCCGCCTTCTGTGTTTGAAAGAAAGCTGGCTCTAGTGTCCTGGTTTGAGGGTTCTCCCTTTGCATTGAATTTCTTGAGATAGTGCCAAGTTTAGGGGAACCCCCCAGGTGGAAGGGTGATGCATGTCTCATGGAGGCCTACATGCAGGACCAGGGTCAAACTCTGAGCTGCTCCAAAACTCCTTTAGGATACAGACTCACGAGGACCCGCATGTGCCTGTGTTTGTGGAAGGTCTTGGTGGGAAACCCAGGGAAGAACCCGTCTCTAACCCTCCTGAGCTGAGGTCCCTATGGCAGGGTGTATGGAGGTGTGGCACTTTCTTGTTATTTTGTTGTTTTAATTAAGGTTTGTTTAACTGGTGCTTAGAAGGCTAGAGGCCCAGAGGGAAGGCAGACAGCACCCTGACCTGTTGCCTAGTGAAGCCAGGCACATCCCCAGTGGCCAGCAGGGCTCTCTCTTCTCCTGATATTGGTGGAGGTTGTGAGATGCCTGGGCAGGGGTAGGGTAGGGAGTTGTGCCCTTTATCCCCAAACCCCCAGAGAAGCCAAAGCTGGGTGCCCGCTGCTATCTTCCTTGCTTCCTTCTCAGGTTCTTGTTATCTGCACCAGTGTATATGGTGCAAGGGCTGTGATCAGCTAGGTATGCTGGGCACTGGCTGCTCTGGGGGCCTAGATAGGATCTGGTTTTATATAGGGCCCTATATAGGTCAAAGGATGCCTCTGGGGCTCTGGGGATTATGAGAGATGTTGGAAACGTCCAGGCATTGAGGCTGGCCTGTGGGATGTGGGCCTGTTCTCAGAGAGAACAGTTAGGAGTCAGTTGAGGTCAGTTGCCCCTCAGTTAGGAGTCCTGCTCCTCATTGGACCAGCCCATGGATTACTACCCAGACTCTTGTCCCTCGGTGGGGTGGGACAAGGGCCTAAATATTTTAATATGGGCTTTGCCTTACTACTAGGAGAATGGTTCCCTGATTGTCCCAATGACACTTCTTTCTGCATAGTAGGGTGAGCAGGACCCAGAATTGCCCTATTGGGACCCCAGTTGGAAGAGGACAGAAAGAGACATCATCCCAGCTCAGCCAGAGGCCACCTAGAAGCTGTACCCTGCTACTGTTCAGCCTGTTCACCCTGTGCCCGTCCACATTGTTTACCGTTAGCTGTTCATTTCCTTGAACATTTGATCTTCTTCTGCTGACACTGTTCATTAATCCATTATCAGCCATTAATCACTTACGCACTCAGTGTTTGCCAGATGGTGTGAGCATAGGGACAGAACTGCCGAGCCCCTTCCTGTGAGCAGAGCCCAGGCGTCTTGCCCAGCCTATTTCTCGTCAGTCTATGTAATCTCATACCTGGATGGTGCTTAGATATGCTGCAGTCACTGGCTCTGGGCTTCCACCTTTCAGACTAGCCAGAGCAGGTCTGTATCCTGGCTAGGTCATGGTGCTTCTTGGCATGCACCAACTCAACGTGTCCAGGAAGGACTGAATAACCTTGGTCTTGGTGGGAAAGTGGGTAGGGAGTACACAGAACAAGCTTTGTATATGCAGTCAGAGAAGGCTTTGGGTTTGGGAGGGCATGAGTGAACCTCAAGGCTTAAGGGTATAAGCTATTTGGTGTCTGGGAAGAGCTGTGACTAACATCCTCACCAAGAGTGTAGCAGACAGCCGACAGGATCCTCAGGGACGAGAGAAGCCATCATGGACTCCACCCTGGTGCCCATAGCTGTGGGCTGCCTGGGCTAGGTGGTGTTCATCTAGGGGAGCACTTGTGTGCAGTTGAGAATTCAGAAAGTATGCTCTGCACCACGAAGCTGACGTTTGGGGAAGCATGTGATATGGCCTGAAGTGTATCAGGTGTGTGGAGGGGTCAGCCTGCTGGGTGTGGGGGCCTTGCGGTGGAACCTGTTAGTAAGAATAATGCTCAGTGTTTAGGGTGCTTTAGAGCAAAACAGGAGAGATAAATAAAGTTGGCTGACATGGTCAGGGAATGGAGGCCCAGAGTGTCGCATTGGGCTGCTTACAGCCTACCTGAACATTGGTGGGAAGGTTCAGGAGAAATTGATGCAGTTGGAGAAGTCCAGGCCTGGAGTCTGAGTGAAGACATGTCCAGGTCCCTGGCCAATATATTGGTCCGTCAAATGGAACTGAGTGTCTGGGGGCTGAAGATGGAGTTCTGAGGTGGGCAGAGGTGGTTGGTGACTTCACGGACGGCTCCCACTGAATTTGTAAGCAAGTGCATCAGTTAATATGTGTGAAGATGAGGGGCGAGATACAGGAGACAGATGTAGGAGACGGATGTAAGGCAGAGCAAAGGGCTGAGAGAGGGAGGGCAAGCGCACAAGGGGGCACTCGAGGTCCCCAGCCCTGCACCCCCAGCCTGTCTCTCTTAGGTCTTCCTTTTCACTGTCTGCCATCGCCTTGCTTGGTCACCTGGAAGGTATTTGCTGGAGACCCCTCTTGCCTTCCCCCCTGTTTAGCTCTCTCAGGACACAGAGGTGACCGAATAGATTCTTACCCTTCTGCAGGCCATGTTTGTCTGGATACATAAATTGTCCATTTGTCCTTGGAGAGAGGGAAGCTGGAAGTAGCTGAATGCAGAGTACTGTCTGTCACTGGTGTCAGATCTTTGAGAGACAGTTTCGGTGAATGTCAGGGAAGAAGATGTAGGGACAAGGGTCGTCCATGGTCTGGGTACAGGACAATCAAGTTGGGCTGTCACTGGGCACAGGAAAGATAGCAGACAGTAGAGAGTGAGGGTACTGAAGACAGCCTCAGCCCAGGTAGAGGCTAAAGGGCCAGGCCTCAAAGCATTCAAGAGGCATACTGAGAAGGCAGAGTCTACAGGAGCCTCTGGTGTCTTCCAGACCTGACACCCACTTCTCTAGGCTGCTTGCTGTGTTCTCTGAGCTCCCTATGGTGTCCTATCATACTTCCCCCACCCCACCCCACCCCCACACCCCATCACTGCGTCCTTTCTTCCATGTTCCCCAGAAAACCCTGCTATTGCCTTTGGCCTAGAGGACTTAAATCCACAGCAACAAGGATGCCTGCACCTCTGTTGTGGCCTAGCCTGGTCCTTTTCCTTCCCCTTATGGCCTATGGAGACAGGTGGTTCCCTGGAGAGCATTTGCAACCACAGCATCTCATTTTACTTCAAATTAAACCGGGATTCCTTGCCAGGACATGTAATTAGAGCTCAGGCTCCTCTCTCTGGACTCATCTCCTGTGGGAAGAGGAGGCGTGTGGGCTGCCTCACTGGGAGGGAAGGTGGACGTGAGTTTAGAGGCAGGCATGGCCACCACAGACTCCAAACTCAGGGCTAAGCTGCTGGTGTCTAACAGCCTTTAGGGAGCAAGGATGGAGCCTGATTTGGGAGGTGCTCCTCCTGGGCTGGGAAGGCACAAGGACTTTAGGTTCAGAACAAAAGGATGAGCACCGTGGACATCTGCCACCAGGCAAGGAGACAGTACTTAGGGAATACTGTGCCTGCCATCAAGTGACCCAAGACATATGTGAACAGGTACAAGAGACGTGGTGTGACAGTGACTGTGTGTCTAGCAGCTCTACACAGTGGGCTGTTCTCTAGTTTCCCAGTATTTCTCCTGTGGCTCTGCGGGGTTGGGGGTGCGGCGGGACAGGATGACCCCTGGTGCTGGTAGAGCTGAGGTTCACCTGACCCCCCTTTCCTTCCTTCCTTCAGGGCTGGAGCAGTTAGGATTAGCTACGTGGGGGAAAACCTTTGATCGCTTTTTGAGATCAGGTTTAATGTCCTCCAGGCAGTGTCTACATGACTTGGAAACGCGGGGGTCCCATGGTATCTGAGAACTTACCAAACCCAGGACACAGGGAACCCCCGTACAGCGAGGCAAGGCCTCTGCGGAGAACTTACCAAACCCAGGACACAGGGAACCCCTGTACAGCGAGGCAAGGCCTCACCAAACCCAGGACACAGGGAACCCCC
>JADRCH010000181.1:1619072-1645016 GCA_019843965.1 Rhynchomys soricoides | reverse complement strand
TCCTGTTTATAGCATCACCTGTTTTTCTGTTTTGCAGTATAGCCAGCCAGATGTTTCTGGTACAGATTCTCTGCAGGCCACACAGCTACTTCTGTAGTTAACCTTGTGACACTTACTCTCTGCTGCATTCCTCTCCCATTGCTATCACACCAAAGCCAATAGGCCTAGGGTAGGGTTCATTCTGGAATGCACATCCACAGAGACCATCTCTGGGTTCCTCAGAGCCCGGAAACCCTCTGGAAAGGATCATGTGCCCCTGGCTGGCCGAGGAGGCAGTGCTGGAGTCCATGTGGAATGGGCTTGTGTTATATCACCACCTTCTCTTCTCCAATGTTAGCTGCCAGTCCCAGCTCTCACTTTTACTCATCCACCAGGGAGAGTGGGAATGGGAAGCCCAGCGTCTTAGCTGTGGTGCTGTATCGTATTTGTGAGGTGGTGTCACTGGGGAAAGCTGGGTCAGGAGGCAATGCTCCTGCCATTCTACTAATTATGAATAAGTGCATGTGTGTGTGCATGCACAGCAGATAAAACAAAGGCCAGGCAGCTTTGACTCAGTTGTATCCTTCCCTGTTCTGGAGGGTAGAAGCGGGGTGCAGCTCTAAGCTGAGGGGCTTTGTGACCCCCTGGTATCCTGGGCTAGCCTGGTCTTCTAGTGCCTTGAGGTAGGCACTGTGGAGTGCTTCTTTAACCCCTGCTCCAGGCCTCTCCTGATGCATGCCTTGCATTTCCCTCTCAGTAGCCACCAACCCAGAAGAGGCTGAGGATGGGGAGGAGGGAAGGTCCCTGGGGTGTGTGGTCTGAGGGTAGTGTGTTGTCTACGGTGTAGTCTCTGGTTTTTCTCAGCATCGGTCTCAGACCCTGGCTCGGGAAGTAGTGTTACTCCCTGGCGGACAGCAGACCAGAGCGAGCGTCCTTATCTCCCTCAGGCCGAATCAGTGCAGAGGAGGTGGCTGGCTCTCATCCACAGAGGGGCAGACAGGAGGGGCCAGAGGGCTTAACTGGGAATGGTTGGCACTTACACTGGTACACACTGGTAGGATCAGGGCCAGAAGAACAAGGGCTGTGGACCAGGAAAGATCAATGGGCTGGGCACTGTGAACGCTAAAGAGTAACACCACCTTTTAAAAAAGTAAAGTTGTAATTGTGACTTAATCACATTCATAATTAGTAGAATGGCAGGAGCATTGCTGCCTGACCCAGCTTTCCCCAGTGACACCACCTCACAAATATGATACAGCACCACAGCTAAGACGCTGGGCTTCCCATTCCCAGGGCAACCCTCGGGGTGCCCTTTTGTAGCCCTGCAGAATTACTATATCCTCACCCAAGCCCCACTTCCATTTCTGTGATTTTGTTGTTTCAAGAATATTACATGAGTGGCATACCCCTCGGGGCTTTCTCTTCTCCACCGAGCACAATCCTTTGCAGATGATGTGACAATGACCATTTGCTTCTTTTATTGCTAAATTCAGGCATGCCTCAAAGATGCCGTGGTCTGGTTCTAAGCAACTACAATGAAGTACATTTTGCAATAAAGCAGGTCAGGACTTCTTATTGCCATAATGCATAGAAAAGATAGACAATGTATCTACTATATTAAGTGCACTCCTGCTCAAATCGTTGAGCCTTTTGTTGATGGCAGTCGAGGAAGAAAGTGGTGCTTAGTGATTTCCTAAGACAGCAGTGAAGCTGGCCTTATAGTAAACTTCTTTCCATGTACTTCGCTTCAGTCTGCGACTGCTTGACAGCACGCTATCCATGGTGAAACGTCTTTCAGAATTGAGGTTGGTCCTCTTAAGTTGCTGCTGCTCTACCTATGAATTCCTGTGGTGCTGTGAAGTGCACAGCAAACCGTCTGTTGTCAACAGTGTCCACCATTTCACCAGGAGCAGGAAATGGCCTCGGTCACTATTCATCACCTTAAGAAATGATTTTGCACATCCATTTATAAGAAGCAGCTTGGTGTCTGTTCAGGTTCAATCATGAGGTGACAGTGATTCAGAGTCTTCAGGCCCCGTTTCTAACTCTAAGTCTCTTGCTATATTACTCCACAGCTGCACTCAGCCCCTCTGCTAGAGTCTTCAGACCCCCAAATCCCCCATGAAGGTTAACATCTTCCAGCCTGTGTGTGTGTGTGTGTGTGTGTGTGTGTGTGTTTCGGTAGACCCACCCTGAGTTACCAATGCTCCTTCCATTTAACTCAGTGAGTCCTCAGAAGTCTTATTGTCTGTTTTTCCAGGTTTATCAGAAGAGTATCTGTGGTGAAATAATTACTAGATTTGTGAGTTACAGAATGACTATTGTGTTAGCAAGCTGGAAAACAATATCCATCTTATTTAAGATCTACATCACAGCTCTTTAGCTACCAAGTGTGTTGTTAGTGGATGTAATATTTGATAGAATCTTTGTCTCGGAACAGTAAGCCTCCACAGCGGCCCCTGTGCTCAGTAAGGCATACTGTGAACAGGTGAGTGGTCAGTCAAGCTCTGTTTTACAGAGCAGACCTAGAATACGTTTTAAGGCCCAGGGATTTTAGAATGGCAAATAAGCAGAGGTTTCACCTTCCACTCAGTGGAGTCAGCCTGCCCCATCTTTATGACAAAACCAGTCTTCAGTGGCTTCATAGGAAGCTACTAGATGTTTTTGAGAAGCCAGCTCAATCAGTTCCCTCAGCAGGGCCTCCCTCAGCGGGACCTCCCGGGTTGCTTGCTTTTGTGGTTACAAAAGCACCTGCTGGGTCAGTCCGTTCATGTTCCAGCCTTGGGCTTTGAGAGAGGTTGGACTCTGCTCTGAATTAGGCCTTGGTTAACATGGTTTATAAAAGCTGTCTGAAGTAAAGTGCTGGTCAAGGGATGCCGGTTTGTCTATCCATCTCCCTGTGGAAAGTTTCCATACATCTTCAAATACCGTGTCTGTCTGTCTGTCTGTCTGTCTCTCTCTCTCTCTCTCTCTCTCCCCTGTACATGTGTATGTGTCTGTGCGTACCTGTGTCTGTACATCTCTCTGTGTGTAGTAACCAGGCTATATTATGGCCTCATGTTTAGGAGTTTTAAAGAACTGTAATCCACTGCCGTGTGCAGAAACCACTGACCTTGCTGGCATTTGGGGTTGTCATTATTTTTATTTACCTGCCCTCACAGGCACTGGATTGCCTATGATATATTGAAATCGTTGTAGTTTGATTTGTGCTTTCTGATGACATGATAATGGACATTTGATATCAAACGGACCTGAGTTGAGGATGTAGCTCAGAGATAGAGTATTGCATATCATGTATGAGACCCTGAGTTCAATGGCTGTTTTAATAAATAAATACACAAAAATTAGTCTATGCAGAGACTCAGTTCATGGGCTATGGCTCAGCACCTGGCAAAGCATTAGAATCTTTATTTTGTGTTTTTCTTTAAAACAATTTTAAATACTGTGTTTGTATGTATGTATGTATGTATGTGTGTATGTGTGTGTGTATGTGTGTGTATGTGTGTGTATGTGTGTATGTATGTGCCTGTGCATGTACATATACAAGTATGTTCACGCCGCAGCAGATAGCCTGTAGAAGTTGGTCCTCTCCGACCGTGGGGATTGAACCTGTCATCAGGTCTGGCAGCAAGAGACTTCACCCACTGAGCCATCTCACTGGAACTCTGTCTTTTAAAAAATAAGTTAAAGAAAGATTATGGACTGTGGAGTTTGCTCATAGATACAAGCCTTATAAGTTAAATTTGGAAATTTTTCTTTTCTAGAAGCCACTACATCAAAAACGATAGCTCTTGATCTGTTCAGTTGAATTCTGTCTCTAATACTGGAGGTTTTTTCTTTTGAGGAGTTTAAAAAATTCAAGATACAGTTGTCATGGGGGATATTGAGGTTCTCTGTTTCGTACTGGGTGGGTTGTCGTAGCTGTGGGTTTGGCCTGAAGTCTCATGAGTGGACTCTTCTCGGCCTTTCTTACCTTTGCTTACCACCGTTGCTAGAGGTGCGTTAATTTTACCAATCTCTTTGAAGAGTTAACTCTAATTTTCTCACAATTTTTGAAAACCTATTCTGCTCTTAAATTCTTTCCTTTAATCTGTTTTTTTTTTTAAGTTTATTTTACTTTTTTCTCCATCTTTGCAGTGAGAGTTTAGACTGGTGACTTGAGATAGTTTGCCATTTTCAATGTATGTATTTATGTTCTCCGTGCTATATGTCTGCCCATTTGCACTGCCTTTTAATTAATGTGCTGCCAGTTTAACTCAGGTCTGCATGATATGAGTTTGTGTTGGGTTCCCACTGGGACTCAGGCGTTGCTCAGAGGTGTGCCTGGTTTCCCAGTGTGCGGAGATTTTCCCGACTCTTGTCATTTCCACTTTGATTCTGTTGGGCTCCGAGGGCACACCAGTCTGATTTCAGTTTTAAAGCTGTGTTAAGATTTCTTTTGGACACATTTGCTTTATGTTGTTTTATGCTCCCGTAGACGCTTGGGAAGACTGTATATAATGCTATGTAGAATGTTCCTTAACACTTTTCTTAGCTGCATTATTCCAGAAAATATTGTTAGTTTTCTCTGCCTTTTCAATTGTTTAGAGAGTAGCGCTGAAGGTTTTAATTCTCACTTGGACTTTGTAGATCTCTCCTCCAGCTTAATGTTCTTTTCTTTTACTCAGACCCTATCTACTTGATATAACACCGACATGGTAGGATTTAAATCGGCTATCTGATTTTTTCTTGTTTAACAAAACTGTATTTTCTGCCTTTATTGTATTACTTAAACATATTTTAGGGTTCTATTTTGATTTATTACAGTATTTTTAATTTAAACTTTTTCTATGTGTATGGGTGTTTTGCCTTCACGTGTCTGTGCAGCATGTGCATGCAGTGCCTGCAGAATCCAGAAGAGGGCATCAGATCCCCTGGAACTAGAGTCACAGTCATGAGCTGCCATGTGGTGCTGGAAGTTGAACCAGAGTCCACTGGAAGAACAACCAGTGGGCTTAACCATGGAATCATCTTTCCAGGCCCCATACTTCTTTTGGCCTTTTTTTCTTTTCAAGACAGGGTTTCTCTGTGTAGCCCTGGCTGTCCTGGAACTCACTCTGTAGACCAGGCTGTTCTGGAACTTAGAGATCCACCTGCCTCTGCGTCCCTAGTGCTGGGATTAATGTCATGTGCCACCACACCCTATAGTTTGTGTGTGTGTGTGTTTCTTATATAGTTTTGTAGTGGTTTCTTAAAGCGGTGCATTTGTGGATGTAAAGCTTGCCCCAGTCCCCTGAGGGCATCTCACTAGTTCACAGGAGGAGAAACTCCATAACTGCTCTAAGTACCTCTTCTGTGTGTGTTTAGAACTACATGCACGGAAGCTGACTTTTCCCCAGCCATCAATCAGATTTCACAGAACTCGGAGGGAGAAGGAATGTATTCTTCCCTCATTAGAGGGTGCCCCCGTTTCCCCTTCATTCCTGAAGGGGATTTCCTCAGCTGACAGTTTTCTTTCGGCCTCTAAGCTGTGTGGTTCTTGCTGTCCTGTGTGGTTTGGGATGTCAAACTCGTGAGTTGCTTTCCACTATCATCAGGGTGTGTGTCTGTCTACTTTAAGACTTTTGTTTTTAGTTTTCCAGAGGGTTACTGTGCTGTGTCTTGCTTGGACAGTCTGTGAGTTGGTCTTGTTTAGAGTTTATTCAGCATCTTCACTCTACTGGTTTATATGTATTTCATATTTTTCAGACATTATATCTTTCAGTAGTTTCAGCCTGTTAAACCCAAGAATCATGAGAGAAAGACCAGTTCCACAACTTTTGAGCCAATTTTGAAACGAGCTTTAATTAAATACTGGCCAGGATGATGAGGTCTGGTAGAGACCATTCTAGGGTTCCCAGGAAATGGTGACAAGTCATGCTTTGCAGTAGCTTAAAAAGCCAAAACCATAGGGCCACCGTATTTCCCAACAGGTCCAATCCGGGACACGGGTGCATCCTGACGTCTTTCCTGCTCACACCTCCCACCTGCATGTGGTCGAGCACATCCTATGTGTTTAGGGCAAAAGAGCTTGTTCAGGGAGTGAAACCACGTGGCTTGTTATCTCCCCTAAACAACAGCCCCCAGCACTTCAGGGAGTTTCTGTCCTAGGCACGGGCCTTACAGGTTAGAGGCAGTTTTGTTTCCTAGATCTCTTAGGCACAATAATTAAAACTTAAAACATTAAAAACTTAAAATATTTCCACCTTGAGTTGTATCCTGAGTCAAATCCTTGACTCTGTGCTGGGTACCTGTTTATATTGGGCTCTAATAACCATTAGCTTAATGGTACCCAGACAGGAATTATCATCTAGTTGAAGCATTGATGATGCAAGAGCCAACAGTAATTAGCAGAAACAGGAGGGTGGGCAGCCCACAGTTACTTGCTGTTGGGTATGTTTTCAGGGTCTGTTCTCCATCCTACCTGAGATCTCCTGGGCTTATTGTGGAGCCTGGCTTGTACTACAGGAAAGGCAGGGAGCCCTAGGTCTGCTTTTCTTGGAGTGGGGATGGGGCCTGGAGGCTGGGAGAAAGCCCATGCATCTTTGGATGAGACTCAGAAAGTCTGTCTCTATGGAAACCAGCAGCAGCTTCTTTGGCAGCACCGGCACCTGGAAAGTAAATGACAAAGCAGTCCTGGGTAACGATGCCTGTTGCTGCCTGCTATTGAGCAGGCTGCCTCCCTGGCCTGCCCTGCTGAAATTCTCTTTGCCCTGGATAAGCCAGAGCTGGGATATGTGATGCAGGATGCCTTTCCCGAGCAGAGTGCCCTGAGCTGTGGTGTAGGCTGCAAGGACACGGATGTTTGATCATGCCACTAAGTGCCGATACTGCTGGACACCTCTGAGTAGTGTCTCATGGGAGTCTCCAGCGCAGACATGACATTTCTCTATGACCTCTGTGTCAGAGATAAAGGACAATATGCAGATAGTCTGGGCAAGCAGACAGGCCAGGTGTCTATGACTCAAATTGCTGCCCCTTAGTCCTAGATTTTTGTCACAGAAGCCTATAACTTTAAGTTCTCTAGGCATGACTTGCTGAGCCTAGAGTGTGGGTTGGGTGAGAGTGGAGAGGTATCCTTAGCTGTCTAGCCTAGTGTATGAATAGATGCCTCCAGTCTTAGCCTTTATCAGGGACAGAGATTCTTCTAAAATTTCTGTCACAGGAGTGGTGAATTTTCTTTTCCTCTAGTCACACACACACACACACACACACACCATATATATATAATATATGTGTGTATATATGTATATATATGTATGTGTATATGTGTATATGTATGTGTACACACACACACACACATATATATGTATATATTAGTTAATCTATTGCCCAAACTTAAGTGTTTCTAAGTGTCAGAGGGCTGCCTGTAGCAATGTTGGGATAGCATAGTCCTGCTGTCTTGTCCTGGCAGCTGGAGATACACAGTCAACCTACGTTGCTCCCTTGCTGGGACTTTATATAATGGGAGCTTCAAGGTGGAGCTGCTAGCTCTGCTCAGAGGACCCTAACTCTCAGGCTGGCAAGACTGTTTTGAGAGGCAGTATTGGAGCTCAGTGAGTCTTGCATATGCCTTCTAGGCAGAGACTGTGTGCAGACACAATGATGTCCTCATGTCTCCAGATAGCTTCAAAAGTATGCATATAGGCTTGGGACTGCTGGGTGCCGTGAGCATTGTGCTCACCCGGCATGCTTGGTACAGGTGCCTCGAGGAACCAGTGTAGGTAGATGGGACAGAAAGAAGCAGAGAGAGCATGCAGGGGCCGGCCAAGGTGTCCCCGGTGTATGGGGCCTGAGGACATCAGTTTTCAGTCACCTCTGGTGTTCTTGCTGGTGTGTCTGGGCTCAAAGGATCAGAACTGCAGATCTTGAGAGCAGCTAGCTTGGGGCTCCATGCTATTGCTGACAGGTGCTGGTCAGTTAGCTGCTTTGCCAACTCATGATTTATGGGTTTGTGGCCCTGGATATCTAGCTGGGACTCAAGACTGGAGGTTAGCCTGTCCCTCCTTCATGCCTCTGTTCCTGGGAGGGTTTCCCACTGTGGGTGCTCTAGTTCACCAGGGGACTGATGTTGTGTGTGCATGAGGCCATGTGTCTTCACACGTGTCCACATGTCGGCATTGTGTGTCCCTGTGCCCACGAGTCTGCCCTTGCCTGGACTGTGTCTACCTGTCTGGACCACCTGGGCTGTGCCTTTGTGTTTCCATGTCCTTGGCACGCCTCTTGTCTTTCCATGTGTCTTGCCGTAGCTCCACGTACAGAGGTGTAACAGTATGAAAACGATTGCCCACAGCTGAACACTGATGTACGCTGAGGTTTAGAGTCCTCGTGTGCTTCATAAATGAGGTAAGAGTTCGCATTTAACTTTTCTTTTTTAAAATTGAAGCTAACTGAGGCAAGCATCCTTCCAACTTCATTTCTGAAGTCTACAGTCACTGGTGCTTATGTGCGCATGGAGTTGTATGCCACGGTCTCGTTGTAGAACGTTTACATCACCCCTGAAGATGCTTCGTGCCCCCAGCAGGCCGCACGGTGCCCAACCCGACTTGGTGGCACTGCTGCAAGTGCCAGCCTGTCTGTTTTGTTATTCCTTTAAAAGAATCACAGGAAGTGACCTTCGTGTGCAGTGGCTTCCTTTCGGGATGGTGCGGCACATCACTTTGTACATGTGTCAGCCTTTAGCATTGTGTCCCACATATTCTTGCATAGATTGCTGTGGTCCGTAATGACCACTCTGTGATCTGAATAGGGTCATGAATTGTGAGCCGCCGATGACTAGACTTGGCACCAGCACTTCTTAACTCTGGGTTGTTTCGATGGGACAGGTTCCCAGACCGTGTAAACAAGTGTGTGAAGATTACAGCATCAACATTTTGCTAGGTTGTTGCCAGACGGACTGGGTTAATTTATGTCCACACCAGTTCTGTTATATCTATATTTTCTTGTCTAGTTAGCTGACACCCAGACTTCCGTTTGCAAGCTCTTGTTAGTTCATTCTTTGTGAGTCTGCTCACCATTACTATTTAGCTTTGGCTTTCATTTTTTTTTGTATAAATAAGGTACTAAATACAAACAAAAATAATAATTTTAAAATGCTAATTATAATGAGTTCCATGGTGATGCAAGCCTGTAAGCAAGCGCCTGGGAAAGTGGAGCTCCGGGGTCAAAGCTCACAGTTCTCCGTCTTTATTGTGTTTATCTCTGCCTGTCTCTGTCTTTGTCTGTCTCCCCCTGCCCTGTGAGCGCACATGTGTGTGTGTGCATGTACATACCACAGTGTGAACTTGTCGATGTTAGGAGACAGCTTGTGGAGGTCAGGTCTCCTATTCCACCATGGAGTCCTGAAGTCCAGCTCAGACTCCCACTCCCAGGCTTGGCAGTAGGTGCCTCTACCGGCTGAGCCATTCTCCTGGCCCCCATATCTTTAAACTAGATTCACAGTGCAGTTGCATGTGTTCTGATAATTTTTCTTACTCATAACTCAAGTGTACCACAGAAGGATTGATTTTTCATAAACATTTTTTATCAGTCGGGGTTCTCTATGGCAGTGGTTCTCAACCTTTCTAATGCTATGACCCTTTAATACAGTTCTTCATGTTGTGGTGACCCCCAGCCATAAAATGACTCTGTTGCTACTTCATAATTTTGCTACTGTTATGAATCATAATGTAAATATCTGATATGCAGGCTATCTGATATATGACCCCTATGAGGGTCATGACCCACAGGTTGGGAACCGCTGTTCAGAGGAATAGCCATGATGGGATGAATCTATATGTAGAGAGAAAGGAGTCATTAGACACACACTCGGGATGGTGCCATCCCGAGCTTCCATGCTGTGATCCAGCTAGCCCAACAATGGCTGTCGACTAACAGAAGGTCCAAGAACCCAGGAGTTGGTCAGTCTACAAGGCTGTGGATGTCTCAGTATACACGACAGTTGTGAAGATGTGGGCTCTGATGTCAGTGAGAGCGACACCCCTGTCTAGGTTGCCAGCAGAAGGCGTGGCCCAGATTAAAGGTAGATCCTCCTACTTCTAAGGATCTGGATTAGAAGTGGGTATTCCCACTTTAAATGATGAAATTAAGAAAAAAAAAAAAATCCCCCAAGGTGCACCTAGCTGCTTCCATTTCAGTTAATTCCAGATGTAGGCAAGTTGACAGCCAAGAATAGAACTATGTTTAGTGCTAAGCCTTTCTGGAGTTTAGGATGCGAATCCACCAAGGAACCTGTCTCTATTGAGCAGAAGGTGAAGATGCCTCTGGCACCATTTGTGGGTCTTAGCGTAGCTCTTGGTGGCTAGTGCAGAGGGCTGGGAGGAAGCTCTTGCTTAGATTAGACCCTAGGGTCCTAGAGCCCCAGAATGGCAGTGGGCCACGCTTTACTCCACAGGACTGCTTAGGGTCAAACCCAGGGCTCCATGCACGCTCTGCAAGCTCTCTACCAGTTGAGCTATACTGCCAGTCCTGTTTTAAACATGTCATAGATTAATGCATGCAGGGGTATTTAATTTTGCATACTCATCCATTTTAACCAGAGTATAATGTGCTATTGTATGCATGTTCCATGAATCAATCTATCTATCTATCTGTATTATTATTATAAATTATCTTGTACTTATCAATTTTAATGAGAGTATAATGTGCCCATTATATGCATGTTCCATGATTATTTTCCCCTTTCGTGTGAAAAGCAGTAGGCTATTTCTGATTTTGACTTTTATGAAGAGCTATGTGAACATGCCTGCATATATTGTCTGTATAGTTAGAAGTAGCTTCCTGAGTCACAGGGCTGCTCATTTTAACATTTACTGGAATTAGCCAGGCGCTCTCTGAAATGATTCTGCAAATTTTTCTTCCTTCAGCAGAGCTGTTGGGAGAAACAGCACCAGGCTTAACATAGCCTGCTCAGCTTGGGGTGTGAATTTCCCTGGCTGCAAATGACTCTGAATAGCTCCCCACCTCCTTGTGACTTTATGATTTTTCTGATAAGCATTTTGTAATTTTCATGTGATTTACGGGATTTTTTTGATACTTTATTTACATTTCAAATGTTTCCCCCTTTCCAGGTCTCCCCTTTGGAACCTCCCTATCCCATCCCCCTCCCCTGCCTCTATGAAGGTATTCCCGAACCCACCCACCCACCCACTCCTGTCTTCCCTCCCTGGCATTCCCCTACACTGGGGCATCTAACACCCTCAGACCCAAGGGCCTCTCCTCCCCACTGATAGCCAACAAGACCCTCCTCTGCCACATATGTGGCCAGCACCATGGGTCCCTCCATGTGTATTCTTTGGTTGGTGGTCCAGTCTCCGGGAGCACCGGGGAGGGTGTGGCCAGTTGACACTGTTGCTCCCTCCATGGGGCTGCAAACTCCTTCAGCTCCTTCAGTCCCTTCTCCAACTCCTTCATCTTGGACCCTACGCTCAGTATAACAGTTGCTGTGAATTGAATCTTGGGTATTCCGAACTTTTGGGCTAAAATCCACTTATCAGTGAATATATGCCATGTTTGTTCTTTTGTAACTGAGTTACCTCACTCAGGATGATATTTCAAGTTCCATCCATTTGCCTGCAAATTTCATGAAGTCATTGTTTTTAATAGCTGAGTAGTACTCCATTGTGTAAATGCACCACATTTTCTGTATCCATTCCTATGCTGAGGGACATCTGGGTTATTTCCAGCTTCTGGCTATTATAAATATGGCTGCTATGAACGTAGTAGAGCATGTGTCCTTATTACATGTTGGAGCATCTTCTGGGTATATGCCCAGGAGTGGTATAGCTGGGTCCTCAGGTAGTATTATGTCCAATTTTCTGAGGGTCCACCAAACTGATTTCCAAAGAGGTTGTATCAGCTTGCAATCCCAGCAGCAATGGAGGAGTGTTCCTCTTTCTCCACATCCTCGCCAGCATCTGCTGTCACCTGAGTTTTTTATCTTACCCATTTGACTGGTGTGAGGTGGAATCTCAGGGTTGTTTTGATTTGCATTTCCCTGATGACTAAGGATGTTGAACATTTCTTTAGGTGCTTCTCAGCCCTTCGAGTTTCTTCAGTTGAGAATTCTCTGTTTAACTCTGTTCCCTATTTTTTTGATAGGGCTATTTGGTTCTCTGGAGTCTAGCTTCTTGATATATATTAGATATTAGCCCTCTATCAGACATAGGATTGGTAAAGATCTTTTCCCACTCTGTAGGTTGCCGTTTTGTCCTATTGACAATGTCCTTTGCCTTTCAGAAGCTTTGTAATTTTATGAGGTCCCATCTGTCAATTCTTGATCTTAGAGCACAAGCCATTGGTGTTGTGTTCAGGAACTTTTCCCCTGTGCCCATGTGTTCGAGGCTTTTCCCCACTTTCTCTTCTATTAGATTCAGTGTATCTGGTTTTATGTGGAGGTCCTTGATCCACTTGGTCTTGAGCTTTGTACAAGGAGATAATAATGGATCAATTTGCAATCTTCTACATGTAGACCACCAGTTGAACCAGCACCATTTGTTGAAAATGCTGTCTTTTTTCCCACTGGATGGTTTTAGCTCCTGTCAAAGATCAAGTGACCGTAGGGGTCATTTCTGGGTCTTCATTTCTATTCCATTGATCTACCTGCCTGTCACTGTACCAATACCATGCAGTTTTTATCACTACTGCTCTGTAGTACAGCTTGAGGTCAGGGATGCTGATTCCTCCAGAAGTTCTTTTATTGTTGAGAATATTTTTTGCTATCCTGGGTTTTTTGTTATTCCAAATGAATTTGAGAATTGCTCTTTCTAAGTCCATGAAGAATTGAGTTGGAATTTTGATGGGAATTGCATTGAATCTGTACATTCCTTTCAGCAGGATGGCCATTTTAACTATATTAATCCTGCCAATCCATGAGCATGGGAGATCTTTCCATCTTCTGAGGTCTTCTTCGATTTCTTCCTTAAGAGACTTGAAGTTCTTGTCATACAGATCTTTCACTTGTTTGGTTAGAGTCACACCAAGATACTTTATATTGTTTGTGACAATTGTGAAGGGTGTCATTTCCCTAATTTCTTTATCAGCCTGTTTACCCTTTGAGCATAGGAAGGCTACTGATTTGCTTGAGTTAATTTTATATCAGGCCACTTTGCTGAAGGTGTTTATCAGCTGTAGCAGATCTCTGGGAGTTTTTTGTGTCACTTAAGTATACCATCATATCATCTGCAAATAGTGATATTTTGATTTCTTCCTTTCCAATTTGTATCCCTTTGACCTCCTTCTGTTGTCTAATTACTCTAGCTAGAACTTCAAGTACTATGTTGAATAGATAGGGAGAGAGAGGGCAGCCTTGACTAGTCCCTGATTTTAGTGGGATTGCTTCAAGTTTCTCTCCATTTAGTTTGATGTTGGCCACTGGTTTGCTGTATACTGCTTTTACTATGTTTAGGTATGGGCCTTGAATTCCTGATCTTTCCAAGACTTTTATCATGAAGGGATGTTGAATTTTGTCAAATGCGTTTTCAGCATCTAACGAAATGACCATGTGGGTTTTTTTTACGTAGTGGATTACATTGATGGATTTCTGGGTATTGAACCATCCCTGCGTCCCTGGGATGAACCCTACTTGATCGTGGTGAATGATCATTTTGATGTGTTCTTGGATTCAGTTTGTGAGAATTTTATTGAGTATTTTTTGCATTGATATTCATAAGGGAAATTGGTCTGAAGTTTTCTTTCTTTGTTGGGTCTTTGTGAGGTTTTAGTATCCGTGTAACTGTGGCCTCATAAAATGCATTGGGTAGTGTTCCTTCTGTTTCTGTTTTGTGGACTAGATTGAAGAGTATTGGTATTAGGTCTTCTTTGAAGGTCTGATAGAATTCTGCACTGAACCCATCTGGTCCTGGGCTTTTTTTGGTTGGGAGACTTTTAATGACTGCTTTTATTTCTTCAGGGGTTATGGGACTGTTTAGATGGTTTATCTGATCCTGACTTAATTTTGGTATTTGGTATCTGTCTAGAAACTTGTCCATTTCCTCCAGGTTTTCCAATTTTGTTGCATATAGGCTTTTTTAGTAGGATCTGATGATTTTTTTAATTTCCTCAGAGTCTGTTGTTATATCTCCGTTTTCATTTCTAATTTTGTTAATTTGGATACTGTCTCTGTGCCCTCTGGTTAGTCTGGCTAAGGGTTTATCTATCTTGTTGATTTTCTCAAAGAACCAGCTCCTGGTTTTGTTGATTCTTTGTATAGTTCTTTTTGTTTCTACTTGGTTGATTTCAGCCCTGAGCTTGATTATTTCCTGCCTTCTACTCCTCTTGGATGTATAAGTTTTATTTTGTTCTAGAGCTTTCAGGTGTGCTGTTAAGCTGTTAGTATATGCTTTCTTCAGTTTCTTTTTGGAAGCATTCAGAGCTATGAGTTTTCCTCTTAACACTGCTTTCATTGTGTCCCACAAGTTTGGGTATGTTGTACTTTAATTTTTATTAAATTCTAGGAAGTCTTTAATTTCTTTCTTTGTTTCTTCCTTGACCAAGTTAACATTGAGTAGAACATCATTGTTCAGCTTCCATGTGTATGTGGGCTTTCTGTTGTTGTTGTTGCCATTGAAGATCATCCGTAATCTGTAGTGATCTGATAGGAGGCATGGGATTATTTCAATCTTCTTATATCTGTTGAGGTTTGTTTTGTGACCGATTATATTGTCAATTTTGGGGAAGGTACCATGAGGTGCTGAGAAGAAGGTATATTCTTTTGATATAGGATGAAATGTTCTATAGATATCTGTTAAATCCATTTGGTCCATAACTTCTGTTAGTTTCACTGTGTCTCTGTTTAGTTTGTGTTTCCAAGATCTGTCCATTGATGAGAGGGGGGTGTTGAAATCTCCCACTATTATTGTGCTTTGAGCTTTAGTAAAGTTTCTTTTATGAATGTGGGTGCCCTTGCATTTGGAGCATAGATGTTCAGAATTGAGAGTGCTTCTTCGTAGATTTTTCCTTTGATGAGTATGAAGTGTCCTTATCTTTTTTGGTGACTTTTGGTTGAAAGTCAATTTTATCCGATAATAGAATGGCTAGTCCAGTCTGTTTCTCGGAACCATTTGCCTGGAAAATTGTTTTCCAGCTCTTTACTCTGAGGTAGTGTTTGTCTTTAACACTGGGGTGCATTTACTGGATGCAGCAAAATGCTAGGTTCTGTTTATGTACCCAGTCTGTTAGTCTATGTCTTTTTATTGGGGAATTGAGTCCATTGATGTTAAGAGATATTAAGGAATAGTGATTGTTGCTTCCCATTATTTTTGATGTTATTTTTATTTTTGTGTGACTATCATTTGTGTTTGTTGAAAGATTACTTTATTCCTTTTTCTTGAGTGTAGTTTCCCTCTTTGTGTTGGCGTTTTCCATCTATTATTCTTTGTAGGGCTAGGTTTGTGGAAAGATATTGTGTAAATTTGGATTTGTCATAGAATATTTTGGTTTCACCATCTATGGTAATTGAGAGTTTTGCTGGGTATAGCAGCCTGGGCTGGCATTTGTGTTCTCTTAGGGTCTGTATGAGATCTGCCCAGGATCTTCTAGCTTTCATCGTCTCTGGTGAAAAGTCTGCTGTAATTCTGATACGTCTGCCTTTATATGTTACTTGACCTTTTTCCCTTACTGCTTTTAATATTCTTTCCTTGTTTTGTGCATTTGGTGTTTTGACTATTATGTGATGGGAGGAATTTCTTTTCTGGTCCAATCTATTTGGAGTTCTGTAGGCTTCTTGAATGTTATGTTCATCTCTTTCTTTCTGTTAGGGAAGTTTTCTTCTATAATTTTGTTGAAGATATTTACTGGTCCTTTAAGTTGGGAATCTTTGATCTCTTTATACCTATTATCCTTAGGTTTGGTCTTCTCATTGTGTCCTGGATTTCCTGGATGTTTTAGGTTAGGCGCTTTTTGCATTTTCTTTGACTGTTGTGTCAATGTTTTCTATGGTATCTTCTGCACCTGAGATTCTCTCTTCTATCTCTTGTATTCTGTTGATGATGCTTGCATCTATGACTCCTGATTTCTTTCCTAGGTTTTCTATCTCCAGGGTTGTCTCCCTTTGTGATTTTTTTATTGTTTCTATTTCCATTTTTAGATCCTGGATGGTTTTTGTTCATTTCCTTTGCCTGTTTGATTGTGTTTTCCTGTAATTCTTCAAGGGATTTTTGTGTTTCCTTTTTTAAGGGCTTCTAGCTGTTTACCTGTGCTCTCTTGTATTTCTTTAAGGGAGTTATTTATTCTCTTCTTAAAATCTTCTATCATCCTCTTGAGATGTGATTTTAAATCTGAGTCTTCCTTTTCTGGTGTGTTGGGGTATCCAGGGCTCTCTGTGGTGGGAGAGCTGGGTTCTGATGATGCCAAGTAGCCTTGGTTTCTGTTGCTAAGTTCTTGCCCTTGCCTTCTTGCCATCTGGTCATCTCTGGTGTTAGCTGGTTTTACTCTCTCTGACTGTGGCTTGTGCCTCCTGCAAGTCCCTGCTTCAGTACTCCTTGGAGACCAGCTTTCTCTGAGAGGAATTTGGTTTTGGAGAGCTGTGGTACAGGGTTAGCTCTGGGGTGCAGACAGAAATCAGAAGGATCCTCTCCCCAGCTGTTCCTTGGTTCCTGTGTTCAGATGGCTCTGCCAGGGTCCTTCTTGATCGAGGAATTTGAACAGAAGTGGTGGTCTTGCCTATGCTCTAAGGTGTGTTGATACTCTTGAGAGACCAGCTTTCTCCTGGCACTATTTGAGTATGGAGCCCTGTGTCATAGGATCAGCACCCCGGCCACAGAAGGAAACTGGAAGGCCATTCCTCAGTCCCTGTGTCTGGAGGGTTCTCAGTGGGTCCCTCTGAGCAGAGGTACTGGCCTTACCACCTCACGTCACCGCTGCTCACAGGCTTGTCCACACTCCTGGGAGGCTAGCTCTTTCCCTGTGTTATTTGGCTATGAAGCCGTGTGGCACAGGCCACAGGCCTAAACCGGAAGGCTCTTGTCCCAGGCTGCTCCTCAGTCCAGTGTCCTGAGGGTTCCAGGTGTGTCCTGCTGAGCAGTGGTGCTTGTCTTAGCCTCTGTTCACAGGCTCGTCCACACTCCTGGGAGGCTAGCTTCCTCCCAGCTCTATTTGGCTATGGAGCCCTGTGGCACAGACTGAGGTTCCTGGCCACAGATGGAAACCGGGATTTATGGGATTTATTTTTCCTCAATGTCAATTGTTTTCTGCTACATGCACTGGAAGTGCCTTTGCCTTTCCCTTCCTTTTTCTTTTCTTTTTTTTTCCTAGTGTGTGTGTGTGTTGTTGTTTGTGGTGGTGGTGATTGAACCTAGGTCTTGTACATGCTAGGCAAGTACCCTACATCAAAGCTACACCCCAGCCCTCTTCTTGCTTTTAATTTTGTGATAGAGTCTCACTAAGTTTCACATGCACATCTTCTTTTCGTTCTGTAGCTCAAGAGGGCCTAGAACGCCTGGTCTTCATGCCTCAGGTACCCAAATAGCTGAGATCACAGGCCTGTGTCTTTAGGCCAAGCTAAAAATAAATTTTTCATTTTCTTGATAGTATTCTTTGGGGGTGTTGTAATAAGACATTTTAATTATTACTTTGTAGTTTGATGTTTGTGTTCCTTGACATCCTTCAGTGTTTAACATCAGTTTTTAAAAATGTATATTTATGGATATTTTGCTGCTAGTGCAGTGCCTGTGGGGGCCAGAATGTGTCATTAGCTCCCTTGGAACTGGAGTTAGGGCTGGTGTGCACTGCGACATAGGTGCTGGGAATCATATCCAGGCCTCTGCAGGGGAACAGTACTACCAAGCCCTTCATTCTATTAATAATATAATTCTATTCTTTCTTGTTTAAAGAAAGATTTATTTCCCTTTGTTCAGTCCAGTTCAGAAAGATTTATTTATTTTATGTATGTGAGTGTTCTGTTCTGTTCAGCAAGATTTATTTGTGTGTGTGTGTGAGAATGTTTTTTCTTCATGTATATGTGTGCCATGTGTGTGCCTAGTTCTCAAAGCAGCCAGAAGAGGGTGTTAGATCCCCTCCAGCTGGAGTTGCATATGATGGTGAGCCACCATAGATTTGCTGGGCATCAAACCTGTGGCTTTACAAATACAGCAGGTGCTTTTTGACGACTCCTGGGGCAAGCTGGTCCCCTGACTCTGTGGCAAGGGGAAAGGGAATAGCAAGCAGCCTGCGGGGATTAAAGGCACTGAACCTTTGAAAACAGCTAGGAGACAAACTGTCTCTAACAGAGGTTAGTATTTATCCCATGGTATAAAATGCCAGCTAACATAGGACCTGGAAGCTGGAAGCTCATTTCTAAGGCGACCTCCACCCAGAATGCCAAGGTGAAAGCTCTGGCTGTGTAGCAGTTCATTTCTGCTGGATGCTGTGAGTACCCAGTGTGTGTCCTCGCCTGCTTGCTACTTGCCACTTGCTCTACTCTTGCTGACCCTTTCTTTCATCATTTGTGATGCTACTTGCAGGCAATCTAAGTTCCCTGTACTCGGCATATAGTTGGGCCTTCTTTTTAAATTCATCTAGCCAGTCTATTAAGAGATTTACTTAAATTAAAGATCATTGTTCATAGGTAACAAGTGACTCCTGTCATATTAATTACTTCTTGGCTGATATATATATATATATATATATATATATATATATATATATATACACACACACACATATATATACACACACATATATTTTTTTTTCTAATTTTTTGAACTAATCTTTATAGTCTGGTGGTTTCTATAGTGATAAGCATCTCTTCCCTTTCTCATTTGTAGGTCTTCACTACCGGTAAGTTCTACATTTCCGTACATTTCATGATGACTGTTTTCACGTTTAGATAAATGATTTCCTTAATCCTATATCATAGGGCTGCTCTGGGGGTGCTTCCTGCAGTGTTTGCTTATGTGAGACAGACTTTATTTCTTCATTTCTGAAGGTAGCTTTGCTGAGTACAGTATGTGTAGCTCAGAATTCCCTTTCAGGACTCTGAGTGTATCCTGTGATCTCTCTACCTCCAAGCTTTGTCCTGAGACATCTCCCGTCATGTAACGCGAGTCCTTTATATGTAACTATTTAATATTGGGTTGGGGAATTCTCTTTTGGCCTTTCACCTTTGACTGTTAGGTTCTAAAGGGGCTTGGAGGGAATCAAGTTTCACTAGGCTGATGGCTTCATGAATCCAGATGCCCTATCTTTTCCATGTAGAACACATTTCAGCTATTGTTTTGTTAAATGTGCTTCCTGGGCCTCGCTGCGCCTCACTCCCCCGAGCTCTCACGAGCTCAGTTTCCTTTGCTTTCTCTTGTCCTGTAGGCTTCATACGGTTTGGTTACTTTTCTCAGATTGAATTAGCTAAAGCTACCATCTTCAAGATCAGTGCCTTCCAGTCCTACTTACCCCAGTTTGTGTAGCCATTATCAACTGTACTTATTTTCTTCATTACCTTCTTCAGCATCAAGTATTCTGTTTGATTCCTGGTTGACTGTCGGGCTGGGCCTGGGTATATCTGATTGCTTCTGGCTGGCAGGGTGTGTGGTAGGATTTCCATGTGTCTGGTTGTAGGGCCAGGCTGGGGTATGTGTAGGCTCACATAGTTGTGTGTTGTTCTCTTCAGAGGGAGGAGCAAGGCTCCTACCTGCCTGACTGCTTGTCAGGTCAGGGGTAGCACATATGGGTGTCCTGGGCTCCTGACTGTGCATCCTTCCTTTCTATGCAAGTTGGCCTGTATCTGAGAGATGGGGGCAGCATGAGTTTAGATACCAAGTCTCAGAGTTTCTTCTGACTCAATGCTCTGAGCAGCTCTTGATGAATCTGAGAGGTGAAGGTCACCATGGCGACTACCCCAGGGTCACATGTACTCAAGTCCGGGTGCCGGTTTCAAGCTGATGTGGAACCATGTCAGCCTAGGTCCCTGGGTGAAGTGGACAGAATGGACTGCTGTTCTGGTCTGATGGGGGGCACAGTGCGGGGCACCCTTTCTGGTCTGGTAGGGGGCACAGTGCGGGGCACCTTACTTTCCTCTCAGTAGGGTGCTACTGCTTTTTATGCTTAGTTAATTAAAAATATCTGTCTTCAAAGTCAGAAAACCTCATTAGTTCATGGCTGGTCAGTCTAGTCAGAAGGACAGTTTTCCCTGAGCTTTCTACTCTTGACCCCTGGGAGCCAAGCAGCAGGGAAACAGGACCAGACATGGATTATTTACTTCTTGTTGTGATTAATACTAGGACAGAAGCATCTAAGGAAGGGCTCGTTTGGCTCATGGTTCCAGCCTTTCTGCTGATGTCACTCCATGATGATGTGCTCCTGAGTCTCTGAATCCACCTTCCATTCCCCTAGAATGGCATGCAGAAGGGGGATGGGAGGTGTGGCTCAGGCAACCTTCAGAATCCAGTTTCCCTCTGCTGCCTCACACTGCTGTCTTTTACATAGCAGCAGGAAGTACAGTTAGGGTTGATTTGGGAATATGGTTTGTACTGGCTGGTTTTGTATGTCAACTTGACATAAGGTGGAGTTATCACACAAGGTGGCATTTTCTCAATTAGCAACCAAAGGGGGAGGGCCTCTTGTAGGTGGTGCCATCCCTGGGCTGGTAGTCTTGGGTCCTATAAGAAAGCCAGCTGAGCAAGCCAAGGGAAGCAAGCCAGTAAGTCACATCCCTTCATGGCCTCTGCATCAGCTCCTGCTTTCTGACCTGCTTAGTTCCAGTCCTGACTTCTTTTGGTGGTAAACAGCAATGTGGAAGTGTAAGCTGAATAAACCCTTTCCTCCCCAACTTGCATCTTGGTCATGATGTTTGTGCAGGAATAGAAATCCTGACTGAGACACGGCTCAAGCATGGACTCAGTTGAAGTAAACTTACCTGCTGCTTAGAGAAGGGTCAAGTGCCCACTCAGAGGATGTCTTTGAACTAGGGACAGCATGAAGTCCTTGTCAGTACTCCTCTGGGAGTCAGTTCTGTCACCCCTTGCCTGGCTGTGACCTGCTCTGGCTCACAGTTGGGTGATAGGGGACAGAGGAAAGCATGTGCTGCTGCTCTTGGGAGAAATGGTACAGAGGTGGTGGAATGGGGGCTGTTTTTCATAGACTCACACGGGTACTGGAGTGAGTGAGGTGGTGGAATGGGGGTTGTTTTTCATAGACTCACATGGGTGCTGGAGTGAGTGTTGTTTTTTCATAGACTCAGTGTGGAGACTCTTACATTCTTCGTCATTGTTCTTGCCAGGATTCTCGCCACAGCTGGAACTGACTTTGACCTGCGCACCCTGAGGGCTGTTCGTGTGCTTAGACCCCTGAAGCTGGTGTCTGGAATTCCAAGTAAGTCTAGCTAAGATAGCCCAGCCCAATATAATTCTTCCACCCTCGTCAAAGCCATGGCTACTAAGTAAGACCTTTTGAACACTTGTGTGTGTATGTGTGGGGGGAGTGTTGGGTATTGAACCCAGAGCCTTGTGATACCAAACACTACTACTGAGCTGCGCCCTTACCCATGAGAGGTCTACTTTTGACACCAAGAAAAGAGGAACGGGCATGTGTTAGTTATCTTTTGCTGCTGTGATAAACATCACTGCCACAAAGCAGCTTGCAGAAGAGTTTATTTTCATTTACAGTACTAGAAGGTTCAAGTCTGTCATGGTGCGGAGCATAGCAGCAAGTGGTGAGGGCAGGAAGTCCAAAGATCACATCTCAAAGATGCATAGGAAGAAAGAGAGGAAACAGGAAATGGGTCAGGCTATAAAGTCTCACTCCCCCTCCCCAGTGATGTAATCCCCTCAGGAAGACTTTATTTCCTAAAGTTCAATAATCTTACCAACAATGCTGCAACCTGGGGACCAGGTATTCAAATACTTGAGCTCGTGGGGAACACTTCTGACTCAAAGCATAAGGACCTTTTCTGTTCATTCTTCCCAAATCCCAGAGGGTGGCCCTGGCTTGCGTTTCTACCTCTTAGCTTCATTTTCTGGGACTGAAGAACAGAGATCAAGCAAGGTGGTAGGACAGGGGATGTGGAAGGCATCTCGGCTTAGCCCCAGAGAGACTGGTGCTGAGGTTGTCATCAAGGTATTGCTTCTGTGCCACTGAAGGAATCCAATGTGAGCCAGAGGATGGCCCTGATGGACACAGACTTTTCCTTAGGGTTATTCTGTTAGTTCAGCAGAGATTTGGCTTTCCACTTACCAAGGGCCTGGGCAGGGACTTGGTGGTGTGCTGTCCTGAGACTACTACAAGAAAACCATTGGTTGGCTTCCTGTTCTGCTCAGAATAGTCAAGGGTTCAGCTCCATATCTAAGAGCTGAGGCCAAGATGGAAGGGTGAGGGATTGAGGGTTGTAACCTTTGTCTAGGTTCTCTGTCCTAGGCCAGTGGCAAAACACTTCTGGTGTTGGAGAATTGCCTTCCTCTCCTAAAGAGATGAATCCATGAGGACTCTCTATACTTCCTTCCCAGGATCCCCTGCTCCTTATTTCTCAGATTCTCTGGTCTTCCCTCTTCGGATGCTTCTTTTTCTTCGGTGTATTTCATTTTCTTTTTTCCTTAGGGTTTTCTGCTTTCTTCAGACACTGAATTTCCCTTTCCCTTTCTTGCCTGTGCCCATTCCCTATCCCAAATCCAGGCTCCCAGCTCCTTCCATTTTCTTTCTCCCCACTTTCAGACCCCATGTACTCCACTTCTTCTTAAGGCTCCATGCTTTGCCTGTTTTGCCCACATGGGCACTCCCTGTTAGGCCCTCCTCTGTTAACACTGCTGCTTCTGCTTGCTGACTCTCCCTGTGCTGTCCTCCGACTCCAGGCTTGCAGGTGGTGCTCAAGTCCATCATGAAGGCCATGGTCCCGCTGCTGCAAATTGGGCTGCTGCTCTTCTTTGCCATCCTCATGTTCGCCATCATCGGCCTGGAGTTCTATATAGGCAAATTCCATAAGGCCTGCTTCCCCAACAGCACAGGTGAGGCCTGCAGGGCCCCGAGACAGGCCCCTGTTCCAGGGCCAGGGGGGCTCCTGAGCTTCCAGACCTAGGTAGGAGCTTGACTGATAGTGATGAGTAAGTTATCACATGGAAGAAGCAACACTATAAAAACATCTATGAAGGAAACAAAAGTATTTGGTACAGCTTGGGGCATGCTCTGCAAAAGGTTCCAGGGGCAGCCTTTCTGCTAAAGTTGACAGATGAACAGCGTGAGGACAGCTGTTTGGCCACCCAGACGGAGCACCCCAGTTCCGAGGATGGTAAGTGCACAGTGCAAAGTGGAAGAAAACAGAGAGAAGAAATAGTTTGGTTTCAGGGCCATGGTTAAGAACCTGAGCCTTGTACGGGGAAAGAAAAGAGTGGAGGGAGGGTTTAGAACATGGTGCGGCATCTTCTGGTCCTACTGGTGCAGCGGAGAGGCAACCGCAGAAGCAAGTAGTGTAGGGGAGAGCCTCGTGCAGGCAGCCCTGGGTGCCCCAGAGTGGAGCTGCAGTGAGTTATATGTTGAGTATACGCTGGGCATATGCTGGGCAGAAGCTGGGGAAGTTTGGAGGGCTGAGGCATAATTAAACAAAACGAGAGAACCACATCTTTTAGATCTTTTAGATGTAGAGAAAGCTCCTGCGAAAATTTAAGTCATTCATTATTAGAATAACTTTTCTTAAACCGGAGCAAGTTATTTTGTCAAATCCCTGCAAATATTAAATATCGTGGTAAGTTCAGAGCCTGTCCTTTAAAGTAGAAACCAAACCAAACCGTGGGCAGTTGCCCCTAGTCTATGTTGTGTTGAGACAAGAAAGTGGAGGAAAATCATGTCAGGAATTACAAAGGAGGGAACAGGACTGTCGTTATGCGCAGAGAAGGCAACTGACCACAAACACTCAACTGAGGGTACCTCTGAAGGCCTCAGTCAAGCAGATTGGAAGAGAAATAAACTTGATAATCATTTATCGGGCCTTTCTCAGTTCCTCTCCCTTTTCCCCAGGCTGGGAAGGAGAAGTCAGGCCACAGCTAGAGTTGGCTTACAAGTGGCTGCTACAGCTGATTTCAAGATGAAGGGATCTCTCCTGAGCATATTTGCATGGTAGTGGGAAGGTTCCAGAAGAGAGGGGGGAGGTGAGCAAGGAGCTCCCGAGGGCAGACCATGGCTGAGGTGGAGGCAGCTGTGAGGTTAGTGAGAGGATAGCTCAGGTGAAGGAGTGCGGCAGGGTGGGGCGGAGACTTGTCGGAGACTTAGGTCTTGGGTTTGTTTTGCTCTCCTCACAGATGCAGAGCCTGTGGGTGACTTTCCCTGTGGCAAGGAGGCCCCTGCTCGTCTGTGTGATGGTGACACTGAATGCCGGGAGTACTGGCCAGGACCCAACTTTGGCATCACCAATTTTGACAACATCCTGTTTGCCATCTTGACAGTGTTCCAATGTATCACCATGGAGGGCTGGACTGACATCCTCTACAATGTGAGTTGCATCTTGGTCTTAGCCATGGCGGTGAGGTCTGGAGCTCTCAGGATCCCAGGGGTCTCTCTTAGGGACACTTGTGACTGAGAGCACTTGCCCAGGCCACAGCCCATTCTCCTCCTCTAACAGAGACCCCTTTATCCAGGTGTTTTGGCAAGATCCGGTGGTCAGTATCAGCTCATCCTCTTGAACTAGGCCCTACCGCAGCAGGAGACGTAACGCAGAGCTGCTGCTGCTGCCACTCTAGGTGATGACGCTGTGAGCCTGCTACTTGTTCAGCCTGTTGAGATGAGTCATGCCACGCTTCTGTTGGCCTGTTGTACAAATGATTAAAAACAGTTATAGGGAAGCTAATTAGTTTGTCCAGGCTCCAGGCCTATAGCCTGCTGTTAACCACTAGCGTATTCCTGTTTGGAATTTTCTAGATTGAGTCAAGGGCCAGTGAGGTTTGAGGGCCAGGTGGATTAGGACTGGTTGAAGTCCAGGAGCCTCTCTATGCATCTCATGCTGGGACACCCCTGGAGCTTGTGTTTCATGTTTGTTTGTTTGTTTGTTTGTTTTGTCAGCTTGACACAAACCAGTTATTGGAGAAGAGGAAATCACAATTGTGAAAATTCCTTCATAAGATGGGCCAGGAGGCAAGCAATGGGGCATTTCCATAATTAGTGCTTGGTTTGGAGGGCCCAGCCTATTGTGGGTGGTGCCACCCCTGGACAGGTGGTCTTGGGTTGTATACGTTAGCAGGCTGAGCAAGCCGGTAAGCAGCACTCCTTCATAGCCTTTGCTTCAGTTCCTGCTTTCAGGTACCTCCCCTTCAGTGCCTGCCCAGCTTTCTTTCAAGGGTGCTGATGTGGCAGCATAAGTCAGATAAACCCTTCCATTTCTTTCCCCATTCTCATTAGGGTTCTAGTCTGTCTCAGCAATCTGAGGTCATCTGGGTTTGGTGGCTGTCTTAGTCTTCTATTGCTGTACCATGCCCAAGAGAACTCTTATAAGGGAAAGCATTTACTTGGGGCTGGCTTACAGTTTCAGAGATGTAGTCCATTATCAGCATGGTGGCAGGCAGGCAGGTGCTGGAGCAGTGCTGAGAGCCATGCCCTGATCTGTAGGCAGAGAGACATACTCTGGGCTTGGCATGGGCGTTTGAACCCTCAAAGCCCACTCCCAATGACATACTTTCTCCAAAAGGCCACACCTCTTTTCAAATAGTGCCTCTCCCAGGTGACCAGATCTATGAACCTGTGAGGGCCTTTCTCAGGGTCATGGTGGAAGTCCAAGATAAGGCCTTGGGGTGCTGGTGACCCATTTAACTACTTCCCCCCTGTGTACTCAAGGTTCTTCTTGGGATTCTACAACCAACTCTTAGCAAATCTCAGTCTTACAGGAAGACTGTTACTTCCCCCACTCTGTCACAGAATCCTGTGAGCCATCTCCTAGGGGCAGGCGCAGGGACAGGGACAGGGACAGGGAAGAGCACCTCATGAGCTTTGGGAAGGAGAGAATGAGATTGTAGGAGCCTTGCAGTCTGGGAATGCGTGGTGGGC
>JADRCH010000181.1:1592673-1610211 GCA_019843965.1 Rhynchomys soricoides | reverse complement strand
CAGCAGCACTCTCCTCTGTTTTTAGGAGGGTGGACTTGCAGGGAGGTTGCTGGCCTTGGTTGCTGTCTGGCCCACTGGTCAGCAGTGCTGTGTATCTGTGCACAGGTGTGGGAGCGGCTGAGAGTTGGGATTCTGAATCTCAGTTCTGGGCTAGAGACAGGTATTCTGGTGACCTGCAGTCAGTCCAGCGATCTAGGGAACAGAGTCTGCAAGTCTATCAGGCTGGAAGACAGAGATCCTGACAAGGGCCTTGGTGACAAGCCTGGCTTTCAGGCAGGGCTCAACTACCTGTGTCTAGCTCTCTAAAGGGAGGTGCTCGTCTTCAGCGTCCACTTGTTTTTGGTTTGCTTCTATAGTATCCACACGTGGAGAAAGAGATTCACTACTACCTTTAGCCAAGTCCACTGGAGTCTATGAGCAGAAAAACAGTTGTGGAATTCAGTTGGGTTCAGGGGCCCTTTCTCTTCTGGGGGCTTTGTTATGTTCTCAGTGATTCAGATCATGCCTGGGTACTGAGCCATCTTGGGCCAGGCCTAGGGTGAGATGCAGCCTCAGAGGCATGTAGAGAGCAGGGTGGAGGCACATGTAGCTTGAGTTGGAGACCTACTGAAGACATGACCTGACAGGGTTAGCCCTGACCTTGGAGTGTAGGAGCTTCTCTTAGGAAGAAGTGTCTTTAGAGTTGCTCATAGAAGCCACAGGAATCCTGTCAAGGAGCTGTCCTACCAGACTGAGGCGAGGCATGTAGTCCTCAGGGTATCCTGAGGAGCCTTGGCTCTCTGGGCTTGATACCATGGCTGGGCAATGACTGGAAATGTGCAGTTTCTCTGGTCTTCTGGGAGCCTCCACCCAGGGAAGGCTTTGTGGGGCAAAAATGGGTCTGACCAAAAGCCTGAACTCCCGCCTGGACCTTCCTGAAGAGGCCTCCCAGGGGCCAGCACACTGAGGTGGTCATAGATGCTCGCCTACTTGATTCACCTCCCTTTTTCTAGACAAATGATGCGGCCGGCAACACGTGGAACTGGCTGTACTTCATCCCCCTCATCATCATTGGCTCCTTCTTCATGCTCAACCTGGTGCTGGGTGTGCTTTCGGGGTAAGAACCATGGGCCGGGGTGTGCCCTACGTATTCTTAGGCCTGTGGGCACACAACACCCTTAAAGAGCCACTGTCAGGATAGAGGGTAGATGTGGGATAGTGCTCTCTACTCTCCAGTTTCTGAGCGGGTCTTATGCTGGGTGGCTGTCACTAGCATATCTTTCCAGGGTACCTTCGCAGAGGCCACTTGAGCCTCCAGTTTAGGTGACTGACTTAGTAGTCACTGTTCCATTGCTATGAAGAGGCTCATGAGCAAGACACCTATAGAAGACTCTTAGTTGGGGCTGGCTTACAGTTTTAGAGGGTTAATTTATTATCATGGCAGGGAGCGTGGGAGTGTGCAGGCAGACACTGGAGCAGTAGCTGAGAATTGTACATCTTGGTAGAGAGTGATAGAGATAGGTAGGTAGGTAGATAGATTAGATAGATAGTACAGACAGACAGACAGACTAAGACTGACCCTCTGGACCTAGTGTGGACTTTTGAGACCACAAGTTCTCCAACAAGGCCACACCTCCTAATCCCTCTCAAATAGTGTCACTCTCTAATGACCAAGCATTCAAATATGTGCACTCTTCAAACACCACAGTGGCAGGGTAGAACTAGTCTGATGAGTAGGCTTAATTAAGGCTGAGAAGGCACCTGAGGACGGGGCATCTCAACTGAGATCCAACAAGGTTAGGAATGAGCCAGGTAGAGGATGAATAGGAACTAGGTAAGCAGCGCACAGTAGGCTGTTAGCTCAGCCCTAGTGAGGGTATGGCACTGATGTGCTCTGGATTCCCCGAGCTGGAGCCAGGGCATGTGGTGAGGTGAGGGTGCAGGAGCTTCTAAAGCAACATGGTCCTGCATACCTATGTTCACTGCATCTGCTTGCTTTTCCTTCCTACTTGGTGCAGAGAGTTTGCCAAGGAGCGAGAGCGAGTCGAGAACCGCCGCGCCTTCCTGAAGCTCCGCAGGCAGCAGCAGATTGAGCGGGAGCTGAATGGGTACTTGGAGTGGATCTTCAAGGCAGGTGAGTGTGTGTGTGGAAGTGGGCAGCTGCACTTCCGCTCTGCACCATGTCCACCTTGCTGCCATCTAGGGCTCCTGGGCTCGGGAGTGGAGCTTAGTGTAGAAGGCTGACTCAGCACACTGTCATATGATGCTCACAAGCCCTCTCAGTCCACACTGGACCTGAGTACCCTGCTAGTGCTCCACCCTTTCTGTCACCCTTGTTCTGAACACTGTACACCTAAGTTCTAGCCCATCTCCTCCACCCTCCTCTGCGTGGGCTGCTTCCCACCACTGCCGTTTGGGAAACTCCCTCCACAAGAGTACCCCTATCCATGTCTACTGCTCTTCTCCGCATGTGGGAACTTCTCCTCTTTAGGGCTTTTCCCTCCATGTGGTCCATTCCTCTCTGTGTGGGCTGCTACCTCTGTGTGGGCTTTTCTCTTTCATGTGGGATGCTCCATTCATGCTGATCACCCCCTTCCATGTGGGCTGCTCCATTTGTATGAGCTGCTCCCTTCCATGTGGGCTGCTCCATTTGTATGAGCTGCTCCCTTCCATGTGGGTTGCTCTTCTGCCCGAGTCTTACAAATGCTTCCTCTGTGATAAACTTACACACACAGTGATAAATCCATCCAGCTGCTGTCTAGGAGGTCTATTTGTAGGTTGGACCTGGGATGGACTTAAGGCTGCTGGGTCTCTGCTTGGGGCATGGTTTGGGTCTTGGTAGGAGGCATACAGTCACAGCCTGTTGATGTGGGCATGTATAATGGGGCAGGCAGGTGCTTAAGACCACTTCCTCAGGATTTCCTGGGACGAGTCCTTTTCAGGGGGTGGGTAGAAAGGTCTTGACCCGAGCTTTGTCTCTCACAGAGGAAGTCATGTTGGCAGAGGAGGACAAGAATGCAGAAGAAAAGTCTCCTTTGGATGGTAAGTGGCCTCCATAGTGCCCCTCACATAGTGGGGGCTCAGACGCTTGTCTCCCCAGGACACTGCTCTGTGTTAGATGCCTTTACATTTGTCATGGTAACACAGGAGCCATAGAATCTGAGCGGCCTGGTTATGTCTTTGTTGGAAATTATGCTGGACAATTTTGCTTCTAGAAGCTTCATACCTGCAGGGTTTGAGATGAGCTGTCTGTGTCTAGACTTAAGGTTAGCCCTAAGGCGTAGAAGACAAGCCCTTAGTAGAGTTGGGGACCTCCACTGCTGGGGGCATCTCTGCTGTTGTCTGTACAGCTCCAGCCACAGGGAGACTGAGGTTGGAGGCAGTCAGCATGGTGTGCTGTCTTCTCTGCTGGTCAACCCACTCAGCGTAGATCCATACGAGCCCCCAACCCCCATCCCTGCCCTTGCCCCAGATGGATGTGTCTAAGTCTTCTTGGTGGTCATGCCACCATAGTGTCCTTGTCTTGGAAGGAAGAGAAAGAAGAGTGAGCCTCAAAATTCCATGTCCTTTCTGTGTGAGGAATGAAAGGGCCCAAGCACCAGGGTCAGGGAGTTGCTTTGTCTCGCTGTCAGGACAGGAGCTGAGATAAAGTAGACTGTTCTTAGCTGAAAGATGCCTTGAGATGGGTTACCTGATGCTGCCACTCACACTGGTCTCCACTACTCATTGTTTAAAGCAGTGTTGAAGAGAGCAGCCACCAAGAAGAGCCGAAATGACCTCATCCACGCAGAAGAGGGGGAGGACCGGTTTGTAGACCTCTGTGCTGTTGGTGAGTCTCTGCAGATGCTTCTGGTGCTGTGAAGCCCCTGACTGGATGGAGAGTACAGACATGGGCTCTTTCTGGCATCTCTGACTACTTCTGGGATTCTTGCCTTCATGGGACCTGGTCACTCCCTGCAGAATCCGTCCTTGGAAGCTACTACTATTTTTTGCATTATCCCCTGTGGTCAGAGAACCCAGGAAGGAAGGGCCAGTTTCTGCTTCTCCTCCATTGATCCTCTCTTTCCTTGACATGGGCCTACAATACCCTGCCTCTTTGTCCTCCTTCTCAGATAGTGAAATGAGACTGGTTAACTTTTCCTGCAGAGCTAGGCATTTGCTTTCCCTCAGTGTCACAAATACCTGGCATTTCCCTCTTGGAAGCCCTAATGTGCTTCATCCTGCCAGGATGAGTCAGGCTCTCCTGTGGCTATGTGGGAGAAGCAAAGACCCCAGCAGTGCCAGGGCCACACAGCACTCCATCTGGCTCCTGGCTCCCAGGCAGTGACTGCCTCAGAGTGAGATCTGCTTCCTGCTTGGTGTTGTCTGTGCCCCACTCCCTTGCTGGCTTTCCCGGTAGCCTCACCATGTATGTAATTTTCTATTTGTTTTTTTTCATAACGAGAAATACTGCCCTACATTCTTGTAACCATTTGTCTTTTCTTAGCAGTGCCTTTGTCTCTGCAGCTCCTCGAGATGGGTGTACGAAGGGTAGAGGTTTCTGCATTTTTGAGAATCCCAATGTTACTATCTTTCATTAGCAATTCAAAAAGATGCTTACCCTTTACCCCAGTGTCTGTTTCCTACAATTTCCCCCAGATTTTTTGTTTTGGTTTGTTTGAAACATGGCCTCTCTATTAGCTCTGTCTGCCCTGGAACTCACTGTGTAGATCAGGCTGGCCTGGAACTCACCGAGATTCTCCTGCCTCTGCCTTTCAAGTAGTGGAATTAAAGGCCTGTGCCAGCATGCCTGGCCACCCCCCAGCCCCCCAAGCCTAATTCTGGTCCCAGTTACCGACTGCTGACCTTGGCCCTTTGTTAGCCTGCATAAGTGGCTATAGCAGGGACTTCTCTGGAGCTGTGTTCTTTTGTAGCAGTGACAGGCCAGTGTGTGTTACAAATCTGAGTCTGCTTTTAACAATCATTGTCATTTAGATAATTTTCCTTGATTATCATTTTACCTACATTCTGATTTTTTATAAAATGAATTAGAACTTTTGAAAAACTCTTTACTGTGGTTTATATGTGTCGGCTCCTTGCCGGCAGGTCCAGGCGAGAGGAGAGAACACGATCCAGCTGGGCCTGTCCAGGGCTGAGCGGATGGCGAGTGTCGAAGGCCCAAAAGAAACATGCCAGGCTGGGACTCTGGTCGAAGCAGGAACTCACTTTATTAAACTAGGCATTTGCTTATATAGAGAAGGCAAGGAGGTGGGGACTTAGGTGTGGGGAGAGATGACGTAGGAGGTGGGGAAGGAGAAGGGGTAACTGGCAAGGCCAATGGCAAAGCTTCACATCAGAAACGGTGGGGCAGAGGCAGAGCCAAAAAGGTCTTGCTGTTATTTACCTTCTTTGAGTCTGGATTGTAGTGTGGTTATCCTATACTTTATGGCTAATATCCACTTATAAGTGTGTCCCTTTGGGTCTGGGTTACCTCACTCAGGATGATATTTTCTAGTTCTACCCACTTGCCTGCAAATTTCATGATGTCCTTGATTTTAATAGCTGAGTAGTATTCCATAATATAGATGAACCACATTTTCTTTAGCCGTTCTTCAGTTAAGGGCTATCTGGTTTCTAGTTTCTGGCTATTACAAATAAAGCTGATATCCAGTATCCTCGTGGGATGGTGGAGCATCTTTTGGGTGTATGCCCAGGAGTGGCGTAGCTGGGTCTTGAGGTAGAACTATTTCAAAATTTCTGAGAAACCACCAAATTGATTTCAAGAGTGGTTGTACAAGTTTGCATGGCCCCTCCCCCGAGCAATGGAGGAGTGTTCCCCTTGCTCTACATCCTCACCAGCATGTGATATCATTTGAGTTTCTGATCTTAGCTATTCTGATGCGAGGTGGAATCTCAGGGTTGTTTTGATTTACATTTCCCCGATGACTAAAGAAGGTGAACATTTCTTTAAGTGCTTCTCAGCCATTCGAGATTCTTCAGTTGAGAATTCTGTTTAGCTCTGTACCCCATTTAATTGGCTTATTTGGGTTGTTGGTGTCTAACTTTTTAAGTTCTTTATATATTTTGGATATTACCTCTCTGTCAGATATAGAGTTAGTGAAGATTTTTTTCCATTCTATAGGCTGCTGTTTTGTCCTATTGATGGTGTCTTTGCCTTACAGAAGCTTTTCAGTGTCATGAAGTCCTATTTATTAATCGTTAATCTTAGTGCCTAAGTTAAGGGTGTTGTCCTGTTCAGGAAGTTGTCTGCTGTACCACTGTGTTCAAGGCTGTGCCCACTCTCTCTTCTGTTAGATTTGGTGTTTCCAGTTTTGTGTTGAGGCTGGTCCACTTTGACTTGAGCTTTGTGCAGGATGGTATAGAACTGCTTGCTTTCTCCTACATGCAGGCACCCAGGTAGACCAGCCTCATTTGTTGAAGATGCTTTTTTTCCCATTGTATGATCTTTGGCTTCTTTGTCAAAAATCAAGTGTTCATTGGTGTGTGGGTTTATTTCTGGGTCTCTGATTCTATTCCATTGATCAACCTGTCTGTCTCTGTACCAATACCATGCCGTTTTTATCACTATTCCTCTGTAGTACAACTTGAAGTCAGGGATGGGGATTCCTCCAGAAGTTATTTTGTTGTTCAGGATCGTGTTAGCTATCCTGTTTTTTTTTTTTGTTTTTGTTTTTTGTTTTTTGTTTTTTGTTTTTTGTTTTTTGTTTTTTGTTTTTTTTTTTCATATGAAGTTGAGAATTACTCTTTCAAGGTCTGTAATGAATTGTGTTGGAATTTTGATGAGCATTGCATTGAGTCTGTAGATCACTTTTGGTAAGATGAACATTGTCAGTATGTTAAACCTAATTATCCGTGAGCATGGGAGATCTTTCCATCTTCTGAGGTCTTCTTCAGTTTCTTTCTTCAGGGACTTGAAGTTCTTGTCATACAGGTCTTTCAGTTGCTTGGTTAGAGTTACACAAATATATTTTATATTGTTTGTGACCATTGTGAAGGGTGTTGTTTCCCTAATTTCTTTCTCAGCCTGTCTATCGTTTGTATAAAGGAAGGCTACTGATACTTTTTTAAAGTTAATTTTTAGTTGGAATTCTCTGGTAGAATTTTTTATATGAACTGTGTTCATATCCGCTTTATTCATAATAGCCAGAAACTGGAAACAACACTGATATCCCTCAACTGAAGAATGTATAAAGAAAATGTGCTTCATCTACACAATGGAATACTACTCAGCTATTAAAATAAAGGACATCATGAAATTTGCAGGCAAAAATTCTATTAGAACACCCTTAGCTTATGCACTAAGATTAATAATGTATACTTATGTATACTATCATATCGTCTGCAAATAGTGATACTTTGACTTCTTTCTTTCCAGTTTTGATTCTCTTCATCTCCTTCAGTTGTCTTATTGGTCTAGGCTGGACTTCAAGTACTATATTGAAGACATAGGGAGAGAGTGGACAGCCTTGTCTTGTCCCTGATTTTAATTGAATTGCTTTAAGTTTTTCTCCATTTAAATTGATGTTGTCTATTGACTTGCTATTTATTGCCTTTATTGTATTTAGGTGTGTGCCTTGTATCCCTGATCTCTCCAAGACTTTTAACATGAAAGGGGGTTGGGTTTGGTCAAAGGCCTTTTCAGCATCTAATGAGATGGTCATGTGGTTTTTTTCCTCCCAGTTTGTTTATATCATGGATTACATTGATGAATATTTTTTTTTTTTTTTAAATATTGAACCACCCCTACATCCCTGGGATGAAACCTACTTACTTGAACATGGTGGATGAGGTCTTTGATGTGCTCTTGAATTCTGTTTGCAAGTATATTATTGAGTATTTTTGCATCAATATTTATAAGGAAGATTGATCTGAAATTCTCTTTTTTCTTTGAGTCTTTGCGTAGTTTAGGTATCAGGGTGACTGTGGCCTCATAGAATGAGTTTGGCAGTGATCCTTCTGTTTCTGTTTTGTGGAATAGTTTGAGGAGTATTGGCATTAGCTCTTTGAAAGTCTGGTAGAGTTCTGCACTAAAACCATCTGGCTCTGGGCTTTTTTTGGTTGGGAGACTTTTAATGACTGCTTCTATTTCCTTAGTGGTTATAGGACTATTATATACTTTACCTGATCTTGATTTAACTAAGTGGTATCTGTCTAGAAAATCATTCATTTCTTTTAGATTTTCAGATTTTTTCGAGTACAGGCTTGATGGTTCTTTGAATTTCCTCAGTGTCTGTTGTTATATCTACCTTTTTATTATTGATGTTTAAAATTTGGATACTGTCTTTCTGCCTTTTAGTTTGTTTGGCTAAGGATTTATCTTGTTGAGTTTCTCAAAGAACCAGCTTTTGGTTTTATTGATTATTTATACTTTTCTCTTTGTTTCTAGTTTATTGATTTCAACCCTGAGTTTGATTATTTTCTGCCATCTACTTCTCTAGGGTGTGCTTGCTTCTTTTGTTTCTAGAGCTTTCAGGTGTAGTTTTAAATTGCTAGCATGAGAACTCTTCAATTTCTTTGTGAAGGCACTTAGTGCTATGAATTTTCCTCTTAGCACTGCTTTCATTGTGTCCCATAAGTTTGAGTATGCTGTGCCTTCATTTTCATTGAATTCTAGAAAGTCTTTAATTTCTTTCTTTCTTTTTTTCCCAGACCCAGAGATTATTGAGTAGAGAGTTATTCAGTTTTCATGAGTTTCTAGACTTTCTGCTGTTTCTGTTGTTGTTGCTTTAATCCATGCTGATCTGGTAGGATACAAGGAGTTATTTTAATATTCTATATTTGTTGAGGCTTGCTTTGAGATTGAGTATATGGTCAATTTTAGAGAAGGTTCTATGAGGTGCTATGAAGAAGGTATATTCTTTTGTGTTTGGGAGAAATGTTCTCTAGATATTTGTTAGGTCCATTTGATTAATAATGTTGTTTAATTTTATTATTTCTCTGTTTAATTTATGTCTTGATGACCCATCCATTGGTGAGAATGGGATGTTGAAGTCTCCCACTATTAATGTGTGGGGTTCAATGGGTGACTTAAACCTTAGTAGAGTTTCTTTTATGAATGTGGGTACCCTTGCATTTGAGGCATAGGCATTTAAAATTGAGATGTTTTCTTGGTAGATTTTTCCTTTGATGAGGATGAAGTGCCCTTCCCCATTTCTTTTGATTACTTTTGGTTGAAAAAAAAATCTATTTTATAGATATAGAATGGCTGCACTAGCTTGTTTCTTTGGTCCATTTGCTTGGAAAACCTTATTCCAACCCTTTACTCTGAGGTAGTGTCTATCTTTGTTTCTGACGTGTGTTTCTGGTGTTCAGTAGCATGGTGGAACCTGTTTACACATCCACTCTGTTCGTCTGTGCCTTTTATTGGAAAAATGAGACCATTGATGTTGAGAGATATTAATGAACAATGATTGCTATTTCCTGTTATTTTGATGGTGGCGGTGGTGGTGGTGGTGGTGGTGGTGGTGGTGTGTGTGTGTGTGTTTCTCTTCTTTTGGTTTTGCTGGTGTAGAATTATTTATTTTTTGTATTGTCTGGGTATAGTTATCTTCCTTGTGTTGGAGTTTTCCTTCTAGTATCCTTTGTAGTGCTGGATTAGTGAATAGATATTATTTAAATTTGGTTTTGTCATGGAATATCTTGTTTTTTCTGTATAGTGATTGAAAGATTTGATGAGTATAGTAGTCTGGGCTGGCATCTATGATCTCTTAGAGATTGTAAAACATTGCCCTTCTGGCTTTTAAAGTCTCTGTTAAGAAGTCGGGTATAATTGTATTAGATCTGCCTTCATACGTTACTTGGCCTTTATCCCTTGCAGCTTTTAATATTCTTTCTTTGTTCTGTACATTTAATGTTTTGATTATTATGTGGTGGGAGGATTTTCTTTTTTGGTCTAGTTTATTTGGTGTTTTGTATGCTTTTTGTATGTTTATAGGCATCCATTTCTTCAGGTTAGGAAAATTTTCTTCTATGATTTTGTTGAAGGTTGTTTCTGGACCTTTATGTTGGGAATCTTTTCCTTCTTCTATTCCTCTTATTCTTAGGTTTGACCTTTTTCATAATGTCCCAAATTTCCCTTTATGTTTTGTGTTAGAAACTTTTTAGATTTTGTATTTTTTTTGATTAATGTATCAATTTCTTTTATCTTATCTTCTATGCCTGAGATTCTCTCTTCCATCTCTTGTATTCTGTTGGTGATGCTTGTGTCTGTAGTTCCTTTTCCCTTTCCTATGTTTTCCATATCTAAGATTCCTTCAGTTTGTATTTTCTTTATTGCTTCTATTTCCATTTTTAGATCTTGACCAGTTTTTTTTTTTCATTTCGTTCACCTATTTGATTGCATTTTCCTGTATTTCTTTAAGAGACTTATTTGTTTCCTCTTTAAAGGCCTCTATCATCTTCTTAAAGGTAGATTTAAGGTCATTTTCTTGAGCTTCAGCTATGTTAGGATATCCAGGGCTTGCTATAGTAGGATACCTGGGTTCTGGTGGTGCCATATTGTGTTCTTACACTGGCCTTTAGCCCTCTGGTTGTCCCTGGTGTTGACATGCCTCATAGTCTCTGATAGCAGCAGGCCTCTGGGATTACAGGTAGAGCTGGTTGTTCCTGATGGCAACAGGCCTCCAGGGATGCAGACAGAGCTGTGGCCTGGGAAATGGAGTCCAGAGAGGACAGGCTGGAACTTGCCACTGCTGGGTTTGCTCGGAGGGGCTGGCAGATAGGAAATTATGGTAGGGGTCTCACCTGGTGGTCCTTGATGGCTGCAGTCTTCTGAGAGTACAGGTAATAGTGTGACCTGGAAGGTCGATATGTAACTTTTAATGCCACATTCTGGGCAGCATGGCTGGAAGAATGCTTGGAACTGTCTCCCTGGTGGTCTTAGATAGTAATGACAGTATGAATCTTGGTTAGCTGTTGTTTTCTGTGCCTTCCATAGAGCCTGGCATGGATCATCTATTCATGTATCTGTGTCTGCATGTTGTTGAATAAGTCATGATGAGGGCCAGTGAGGACCCTCTGTTTACTAATGCTCCCCTTAGTTGAGTGGAGGGAGTCTCTGTGTGCAACTGGCTCACTGGGTCCTGCTGTCATTCCAGAGTTATTTTTAACTTTCCAATACCTATAGCTTGAAGATATTGATCTTGCTTTTCTTAAGAGACATACTTTCATTATAGGTCATACATGCTGACATTAAACTACACCTGGAAAACACAGAAAAGTGAAAAAGAGTCCCAGTCTCTATCATTTTTTCCTTCATAACCTACAATGTGAATGATGTATTTATGAGAGACCTCACGTGATGTACTGGCTGGTTCTGTGTCAACTTGACACAAGCTGGAGTTATCACAGAGAAAGGAGTTTCAGTTGAGAAAATGCCTCCATCAGATCCAGCAGTAAGGCATTTTCTCAATTAGTGATCAAGGGGGGAGGACCCCTTGTGGGTAGTACCGTCTGTGGGCTGGTAGTCTTGGGCTCTATAAGAAAGCAGGCTGAGCAAGCCAGGAGAAGCAAGCAAGCCAGTAAGTAAGCAACATCCATCCATGGCCTCTGCATCAGCTCCTGCTTCCTGACTTGCTTGAGTTCCAGTCCTGACTTCCTTTAGTGATGAACTAAAGGAAGTGTAAGCTGAATAAACCCTTTCCTCCCCAACTTGCATCTTGGTCATGGTGTTTGTGCAGGAATAGAAACCCTGACTAAAACACATGAGCACACATTGTTGTTGGCTGGGAAATGCAGCCCAGAGACCCAGTTCACAAAGTGCCCTAGAGAGGTATTGGCCTTATTGCCTATGCTTCCTGCCCAAGCACTCCAGGGTTCACTGTATATGCAGCTAGCAGCTCTGTTTTTTGGAGCTGAGGAACAGAAAGGCTTTCAGATTACCCAGAGGGCCCTGTCCTGCTAGAGTGTGTGTTTAGAGTGAGGAGTTTGGGGACCGCAAGGGCGTTGTGGGGAGAGGAGTGTGGCTTTGTCACAGTTGATCATGTGTGGTGTGTGACTGAGCAGTTGGGGGGCCTTGCTGCCTCTCTCTTGGATGGGGTAGTGAGCTGGGTATGGGTGACCTTGCGGTTTCCCCTGAGACTTTGTTGAGTGACTCATTCACAGTTGTTTGCATGTCCTTTATATTGTGAGTGGCCCTGTGCATGTACAGATGTTCCTGCTGTGTACCTGTTGAATATGTGAGCAACTGGTTGGGTCTTCAGCCAGAGTGAGCCTGGCCAGGCGCTCGATGTGTGCTGAATGTGCAGGTGTGGCTAAGGTTTCCATGTGATCATGTGAGTGTGGGGTATGTAGGTATGGAGAGTCTGAGGCAGTACCTTGCTCTACATGTCTTCTGTTCTGCCTGGTTCTGTCTTTGCTTGTCTGTACCGCATCCCTAGTCCCTGATGCCTGTGGGAAGAACAGCCTCATTTACAGCCCTTATTGGCACTGGCCTTTGTATGATTCAGCCCTGATTTATGGAAGTAGCCACCCACATGGTGCAGATCTAAGGCTGAGGCTGGCCTCATGGGGGGTTGTGAAGGAGCACAGCCTTCGCTGGGTGATTGTTGGGGTGGCATCCAGAACCAGGCCTTCACTGTTAAGGCCGTGGAAGTCTCACTGGCTTATGAGCTTCCTATGGGTCCTTCCTCTAGAGGCTCAGGGACTTGGCTTCATTTCCCTAGACTGATAACATTTTCAGTGTGCCATTGAAAGCCTGGGTGTGTACACACTGGTATGTGGAAAATATACACTCTGCATCCATTCAGAGAGACCTCAGGCCCAGACATTGAGAGGCCTCTTCACTGAGGCGTAGTGTGTTCTCAGAGGAGCTCCTAGAAACATCTGCTATCTAGGCTCTTGGGACAGAAACTAGGACAGTAGTAGAGCTTGGAGGAAGGTAAGTGGTAAAACTCCCCCCTCCGTCCCCCACCGGTGCATCCAGAACCTTCAGGTGCCCACAGACAAGGCTCAGCGATTTCAGCATTTATCGAAACCATCTGTGTGAGTAGGGCCCAGTAGCTAATAATGCTTGTTGGTGATGAGGTTATTGTAGCTGCTGGGAGTGAGTTGAGGACCATATTTTAGATGGAGTGTCAGAAAAGGACATTGTGTAAGTAACATTGAAACTAAAACCCAAACTCAGAAGCCAATGAGAAGACCTGGAAAAGCCCAAGGTGGAGCAGGAATAGTGAGTGTTTAGAGGAGGAGGAAGGTGGCCATTTGGTGGCATATGAGAGAGGAATCAGATTATAGCAGGGTCAGCATACTTTCTAGATCACGAGTATTAAGCACTCTGAACAAGACAGTAGCCTCCAGTATGCATACACATTTAACTGTGTTCCAGAGGAACTGCTTAAGAAATAGGTGGTCAGTGGTTGGTGACCCTAGTTGATAGGGAAAGGGCTTCCCCCTTTCTGAGCCCCAAGACCACATTTTAAAGATGGTATTATTGGTGGGGTGTATACCTTTGGGTAAGATCTTGGAATACCTGCAGAGGGTACCCATGTCTTTTTGGAACTTGGCTAGGGTCCTGGGGACCAGAGACATGGATTGTTGATCATCCAGTCTGGTACCCAGTATCCCTGGACTCCCTAGTCTGAGAAATGAGAAAGGGCTAGAATCCATGCAGGAGCCATGGAAGTAAGTGGCTCAGTGGCTTGTGCTTAGGAAGATGTCCTCAGAGTGGGTGTGGACCTGAAGTGTTCTGCAGGGTCTCTGTAGGTGGGCGGTGCTTGTCCTGGCAGTCCATGGTTCCTGAGCCCTCATCAAGCCTTGTTCTGCAGGATCTCTGTAGGTGGGCGGTGCTTGTCCTGGCAGTCCATGGTTCCTGAGCCCTCATCAAGCCTTGTTCTGCAGGGTCTCCCTTTGCTCGTGCCAGCCTCAAGAGCGGGAAGACGGAAAGCTCATCATACTTCCGGAGGAAGGAGAAGATGTTCCGGTTCTTTATCCGGCGTATGGTGAAAGCACAGAGCTTCTACTGGGTGGTTCTGTGCGTGGTGGCCCTGAACACATTGTGTGTGGCCATGGTGCACTATAACCAGCCTCAGCGACTTACCACTGCACTGTGTACGTACTCTAGTTCCTTCCCCAGGGTCCTCCCAGCCATTCTACTCTGTAGCCTGGAAATCCTGGTGCTGGATGCTCCAGATGATACCCCATCTCTGCTGCACAGTCACTGGCCTGGCCTGTGTCTGGGATCTGAAGATCCCTTGACCCTTAAATGATCTGGCTAGGTGCCCATCATGATTGTATCTTGATATGAAATGAGGGCTTCTGGGAGCAGATCATAGCACCATCAGTGGCAAACCAGGCTGGTAGACTCAGTCTTCAGTGACTTAGTTTCTTGCCTCTTTGTCCTGAGGCTGTTATTGCCACCCTGGATGCCTGTGGAGGCAGTTGTGCTTCTGCATTCTCCCAGGGATCTCCTGACCACTCTGTCTTTTTACCATCAGCTGAATTGGGGAGTTTCCATGTCCCACAGGGGCCAGCCATCTTGTTATCTCATGTCCATGAGTCCCTCACCAGTCACTGAGATCTGAGTTACGTTCAGCTGGTCCCAGTTACAGTTCAGAGAAGGCAGAGAGGAAGACCCGGAGGTTTGAGACTTCCTCTGCTTGTCTAACATCAGAACTGGTCCTCAGAGAAGAATCCTCCATATGATATGGATGCCGTGTCACTCAGGTGTTGAAGAGTACACTGCTCTGCTGTCAACGTGCTGCTTTCCGTTTCTGCAGGGTTTGGCTATGCTCTTGTCTGCAGTGGGTGCAGAGAATAGGACCTGTTTTCTGTTCAGTTTCTCCAGAGGGGCTCTGTAAGCCAAAAGTTTTCTAAGTTGTTCAGAAGATCCCCTTTTGACCGATCAAGACTCCATTCTGGCCTCTGCTGGCTCAGTGTTATCTCCTGATGGCTGCCCTTATGTAACCACAGGCCTTTTTCTATGAGCCACTGCGGCTGCTCGTCCCTTGAAGGGCTCCCATTAGATCTAGGCACTGACAGCCCCATGTAGCCAGTCACATGCACGCATGTGCGAATTATTTTGGGTGTAGGATTCTAGGCTGTAGCTTCCTAAAGTTCTGTGTTGAGATCTATTTTTTGCCTCACAGGAAAAGGTGTAGAGGCAGCAGAGGCTAAAGGAATCGTGGTGTCACCAACTGCCAGCCTGACTTGTGCTCCCACAGGGAGAAGGTCAGGGATAGTGTGCACCACTCAACAGCAGACCCTGGCTCCAGGGCCTGTGTCCAAGGGGTGGTTGGGATTTCAGGACTTTTCTTGGGACTGAGTTTATTGTTTTTGTTGGTTCTCCAGGCTCACATCCCATGTCTCCATCCCTCATTGGGGTTGGATGAGAACCAAAGATCTGAATCCTGTGCCCTCAATTGTTCAGGCTTGTACGTCTCTCATGGGAGCCAGTGGGATTTCAAAAGTCTTTAACTATAGAGTGTTTGCTGTCTGAGTAGGTTATGTGCATGTGTTGTGGGGTATTGTCTGCTTGCATGTCTGATGTGTATGGGCATAAGGCTATACCCCAGTGTTGGGTTAGGCCACAGATAGGCCTGCCAGGAGATGTACCCCTTGGTGCTTTCTCTTCTCAGAGGTTTCCTGTAATTCTCTTGCCCTCACTGAGGGAAAATGAATGAAGGAAGGTGATCTGAATGGTTTTCCTTCCTGTTGAGGCTTTGTCTTTGATGGCTAGACTGGCCCAGTAAGGTAGGGCATGCTTGCCAGAGGCTGAGGGCATGCTGTACCTGGAGCAGACAACTGGAGCTCTGCCACACTACAGATGGGCTCTGTCCATCTGGCTGCCAATCCCTAATGGTCCCAAAGCACTACCAGGACCCTTTGAAACCAAAGCTTGGAAATGAAGGGGGAAGCTGTTGAGCCTTATCATCTTGTGAGTCTTATGAAGTCTAACTCATTAGATAGATAGCATTCAACTCTGTTCCATGGCATACTGGCCTCTTAACTAGAAAAACAAACAAACAAACAAACAACAACCAATTTTTTTTTTTTTTGGTAGGAGTTAATTTTCTCCTCTTACAATATGGGTCCTGGGGACCAAGTTCAGGTTGTCATTCTTGATGACAAGAGCCTTTACCACTGAGCCATCTCCCTGACTGCAGAAAGCACATTCAGTCACCTCTCTCTGCTTCCCTTTAGCTTGTAAGTCCTAGAGGAAGGGACGACTGCTGTCTCTTGTGGGTATGCAGGTTCTTTGGGCTTCCGATAGGAATGGTGGGTCCTTCCGTTCTGCCACATGTCTCTGTTGTCTACTGAGCTGTTTCAGGCTGGCGTGTGTAGCTACAGCTTTCTCCGTATATTTCACACCTGCTGACTAGCAGCATTTAGGCCTGGTGCTCCACCTGGGCAGTGTTAGGCCTGACAGGGCAGGGTCCTGTCTCTGTCCTTGGCCTACTTATTAGCACCCCGTGTTAGAAGCAGGTATCTGACAATTTCCACAGAGGCTCCAGAGGGTGTGCTTACTCAATTAAGTTGTGCTTGGGTTATAAAATGGGTTTTCCCTTTCTGTTTGTGTGATGCTGTGAGCCTACAACTCAAGTGCTTCAAAACTGACTAAGCATTTGAAGAGTGGTGGGTGCAGGTGGATCTCAGGGTCCACTGTCATGGAGGAGTAGACTCTTGCATTATCTGTTTCATCAGGAGGCCCCATGTCCTTGACGGAGGCCCTGTGATAGTTGGCTAGTGGCTTTCTGGTGACAGGGATCTTGGAAAGTTGTCTTTCATTCTTTGTCCTGACTTTGTGGTTTGTGTGGCTCTGCTCACGAAAACTGTCGGTGCCTTTGGGAGCTCGCGCTAGATGGTTGGTAGAGAGGTGTCTATTTAGTTGAGGCAAATACATAGTAAAGTCCAAATCCAGCCTGGCTCTCTTGGGATCCTTAAGAAAAGCTCTTAGGAAGTTTTTATGGGAGCCTCTTATGAGGAGGCTGAGATCCCTAATGGAGTTAGGGATCTGGAGCATGGAGCTGGAGGTAGAAGGGCCATCGGACTGTGCCAGCATTATTGTGCCAGGCGCCTCTGAAGTATCTGGAAGCAGCTCGCTCAACCATTGAGCACTTGTTACCATACAGACTGGACCTGGTATATGCCTCGTGATCTTTTAGTTCTTAATCCCCCTCCTGAGCTGTGGGCAGAGCAGGGGGCACAGAGCAAGCCTTGGGGGGGGGGTGTCAGTGGTGTGGTGCTGCCAGGCTTGGCCAGAGGCCAGGTGAGGGGTCTGAGTTAACCCCTCTCTTCTCTGACTTCTCCTAGACTTTGCAGAGTTTGTTTTCCTGGGTCTCTTCCTCACAGAGATGTCCCTGAAGATGTATGGCCTAGGGCCCAGAAGTTACTTCAGGTCTTCCTTCAACTGCTTTGACTTTGGGGTGAGTAAGATGCCTCACTAAGCCCCTTCTGTCAGGTGGGTCTAAGCTGTGCACAGACCCCACCCCTGTGTATTTTCAGTGGGCTGAGCTCTGTGATCCAGGGTGGGCCAAGAGGCTGCATAGACACTAGGAGGGACTAGTAGAAGGAGGCCTGTCGCAGCTCCTCCTAGTGGCCAGAATGTCGCAGCTCCTCCTAGTG